>CAWUFW010002184.1:0-330000 GCA_963921515.1 Calotriton arnoldi | reverse complement strand
TGTTGTTTTCAGTGAATTTCAAAGGTTTTTTAAATGCTAATTTCTAACTATAACGTCCCTGAAACCTATGTTGTTTTCAGTGAATTTCAAAGATTTTTTAAATGCTAATTTCTAACTATGCCTACAGAGGCAGGACATGTGCAGAAAGAGGAAGAAAAGCGCAGAAAGAAGCAAGAGATATGCAGAAAGAACCAACAGAGGTGCAGAAAGAGGCCTTGTTGTAAAGTCATCCTGTGCCCCCAACTTTTTGCTGACTGGTACTGGTGGTAACTAAACACCTACATACACTAGGGTACACTATGGGTTGGGGTACCACTGTGATTGGCATGACCTCCCCTGTAAGGCCCTAGTACATAATAGGGCAGGGGGATTAAAACTACCTCTAAGTCAGAGGTGCAGAAAGAGGCAAGGGAAGTGCAGAAAGAAGCAACAGAGGTGCAGAAAGAAGGAAGAGAAGTGCAGAAAGAGGCAGTAGAATTGCTGAAAGAAGCAACAGAGGTGTAGAAAGAAGCAAGAGAAGTGCAGAGAGGCAAGTGAGGTGCATAAAGAAGCAAAAGCAGTGCAGAAAGAACCAACAGAGGTGCAAAAAGAGGCAAGAGGGGTGCAGAAAAAGGTAGGAGAGGTGCACAAAGAGGCAAGAGAGGTACAGAAAGAGGCAGGAGGGGTGCAGAAAGAAGAAAGGGAAGTGCAGAAAGAAGCAACAGAGGTGCTGAAAGAGGCGTGAAGAGTGCAGAAAGAGCAAGAGAAGTGCAGAAAGAACCAACAGAGGTACAGAAAGAGGCAAGAGAGGTGCAAAAACAGGCAGGAAAGGTGCAGAAAGAAGGAGCAGGGGTGCAGAAAGAGGCAAGAGAAGTGCAGAAACAAGCAAGAGAAGGACAGAAAGAGGCAAGAGAATTGCTGAAAGAAGCAACAGAGGTGTAGAAAGAAGCAAGAGCAGTGCAGAAAGATCCAACAGTGGTGCAAAATGAGGCAAGAGGGATGCAGAAAGAGGTAGGAGAGGTGCACAAAGAGGCAAGAAAGGTAGAGAAAGAGGCAGGAGGGATACAGAAAGAAGGAAGAGAAGTGCAGAAAGAGGCAAGAGAATTGCTGAAAGAAGCAACAGAGGTATAGAAAGAAGCAAGAGAAGTGCAGAAAGAGGCAAGAGAATTGCTGAAAGAAGCAACAGAGGTGTAGAAAGAAGCAAGAGAAGTGCAGAAAGAGGCAAGTGAGGTGCAGAAAGAAGCAAGAGCAGTGCAAAAACAGGCAAGAGGGGTGCAGAAAGAGGTAGGATAGGTGCACAAAGAGGCAAGAGAGGTACAGAAAGAGGCAGGAGGGGTGCAGAAATAAAGAAGAGAAGTGCAGAAAGAGGCAAGAGTGGAGCAGAAAGAGGCAAGAGAGGTGTAGAAAGAAGCAAGAGATGTGCAGAAAGAGGCAGGAGGGGTGCAGAAAGAAGCAAGTGAGGTGCAGAAAGAGGCAACAGAGGTACAGAAAGACGTAAGAGAGGTGCAGAAACAAGCAAGAGAGGTGCAGAAAGAGGCAAGAGACTTGCTGAAAGAAGCAACAGAGGTGTAGAAAGAAGCAAGAGAAGTGCAGAAAGAGGCAAGTGAGGTGAAGAAAGAAGCAAGAGCAGTGCAGAAAGAACTAACAGAGATGCAAAAAGAGGCAAGAGGGGTGCAGAAAGAGGTAGAAGAGGTGCACAAAGAGGCAAGAGAGGTACAGAAAGAGACAGGAGGGGTGCAAAAAGAAGGAAGAGAAGTGCAGAAAGAGGCAAGAGAATTGCTGAAAGAAGCAACAGAGGTGTACGAAGAAGCAATAGAAGTACAGAAAGAGGCACTTCTAGCCCCGGGGACCCCATCCCCCGGGGCCGGCCCTCAAGTTGGGGACCGTGAGGGGAGCCCCAATGCCCCCACAGTCCCTGCCAGCTCGCCGCCTCCTGCGGAAGCCGGCATTTCTTTTGGGCAAGGGGAGCTGCTAACATGCAGCTCCCCTTGCCCAAAAGCAATACTGCTTTGCTTCATGGAAGCGAGAGCAGGTTTCCTGCTCTCGCTTCCATGAAGCAAAGCAGAAGTTTGCAATGACAGGGCGGGAGCCGTGCTCCCGCCCTGCCATTGCAAACGGCAATGTCCCAGGGGTGGGCACCCCAGGACATTGCAGGAGCCGGCCCTGGGGGTGGGGGTCCCCAGGGTCATCTAGGGCTCCAGGAGGGGGGCCGCGCGGCCCCCCTCCCATCATGTTTGAAGCCCCGAGGAGGTGGTGGTCCACGGTGCTTGGGGGGGCCCGCAAGGCCCCCCCTCGATAATCAAAAAAGCCCCGGGGAGGTGGTAGTCCCTGGGGCTTGCGGGGGCCTGCGAGGCCCCCTGCAAATAATTAGCAAAAGCCCCGGGGAGGTGGCGGTCCCCGGGGCTTGGGGGGTCAGTGAGGCCCCCCACCCACAAAATAACAAAGCCCCGGGGAGGTGGCAGTCCCTGGAGCTGCAGGGGGGCCGCGTGCCCCCCACGCATAATTAAATAAAGCCCTGGGGAGGTGGTGGTCCCCGGGGCTTGGGGAGCCTGGGAGGCCCCCCACCCCTAATTAAACAAGCCCCGGGAGGTGGAGGTCCCCGGGGCTTGGGGGTCCCGAGGCCCCCCCTCGATAATCAAAAAAGCCCCGGGGAGGTGGTAGTCCCCGAAGCTTGCGGGGGCCTGCGAGGCCCCCTGCAAATAATTAACGAAAGCCCTGGGAGGTGGCGGTCCCCGGGGCTCGGGGGCTCTGTGAGGCCCCTCCACCCACAAAATAACAAAGCCCCGGGGAGGTGGCAGTCCCCGGGGCTGCGGGGGGGCCGCGTGCCCCCGCACATAATTAAATAAAGCCCCGGGGAGGTGGTGGTCCCCGAGGCTTGGGGGGCCTGGGAGGCCCCCCCACCCCTAATTAAACAAGCCCCGGGGAGGTGGCGGTCCCCAGGGCTGCGGGGGCCTGCGCGGCCGCCGCATATTGTAATTGTATTGTAATTGCATTTATACAGCGCTTACTACCCCTGACGAGGCGTCAAAGCGCTTTTTTGGTGAGTAGCATGCTACTCCGGAACCCATAAAGGATTAGTGTTGAATTAGTATAGTGAAATATGAAAGTAATTTGAGTGGTGGATAGGTTAGTCATTTATTTGGATTCAGAAGGATAGCTGAAGGGTAGAAGAGGGAAAAAAAGGTTTGTATTTATATAGCGCTTGTTATCCCTGATGGGGTGTTGAAGCGCTTTTTTGACGAGTAGCACGCTACTCCGGAAACCCATAAAGGATTAGTGGTGAATTAGTATAGTGAAATATGAAAGTAATTTGAGTGGTGGATATTAGTCAGTTATTTGGAGTGAGAAGGGTAGGGGAGGGATAGAAGAGGGAAAAAGCTTATGCATTTATATAGAGCTTGTTACCCCTGATGGGGTGTTGAAGTGCTTTTTTTGGCGAGTAGCATGCTACTCCGGAACCCATAAAGGATTAGTGTTGAACATTAGTATAGTGAGATATGAAAGTAATTTGAGTGGTGGATATGTTATTCCGTTATTTGGATAGATATGGGTAGCGGAGGGATAGAAGAGGGAAAAAGGTTTGCATTTATATAGTGCTTGCTACCCCTGATGAGGTGTTGAAGTGCTTTTTTTGGCGAGTAGCATGCTACTCTGGAACCCATAAAGGATTAGTGGTGAATTAATATAGTGAAATATGAAATTTGAGAAGCGGACATGTTAGTCTGTTATTTTGATTGAAAAAGGATAGTGGAGGGATAGAAGAGTGAAGGAATTAGACTTTTTTGTTGTTGTTTTTTTTGTTTTGGAGGTCATAGCAGTAGGAGGAGGCTTGGGATGAGTAAAAAGGGATGTGGAGGGGAAGAATCAGAGGGAAGAGTTTAGAAAGGCTTGTTTAGGGGGATAGGAATAGTAAAAGTGGTGTCAGATGATGTAAGGAAGGGTAGAGTAGGGGAGAGTCTAGAAAGGGTTATTTTTGGGATCATACTAGTGGTATGGGGTTTGGGATAAATGAGAGTGGATGTAGAGGATATATTGATAGAGGTATAGGGTGAGAAATAGGGTAGTGCATTGGAAAGAGTAGTAGAAAGACGTTTGAGATGAGTCAGAGTTTGGGTAGAAGATATATTGAGAGAGGTATAGGGTGAGAAATAGGGTAGTGCATTGAATATGTTGAATTAAAAGAAAGTGATAAATATATAGATCCATAAGTACATGGAAAGTATATAGATGCATAAAGGAGGTAAGTATATGTAGATTTAAGATATTGATAGAGGTATAGGATGAGAAATAGGGTAGTGCATTGAATATGCTTTTTTAGGAGAAAGTAATAAATATATAGATTCAAGTACATGGAAGGTATATAGATGCATAAAGGAAGTAAGTATATGTAGATTAAAGATGCATTAGATAAACTCTGGTTTTCAAGTGTTGTTGTACTTAAAAATGTATTTTATTTATTTTTTAACAATATAATTATTCTACATGTTTATACAAAGCAATACACAAAGATAGGTACATATCTATAGTACAAATAAATGCTTATATACAGAGGGATATGCTGTATATTTCTGTTCAATTCTTGAGTAGTTTTCTGAAGATAAGGTGGTTGTCCGTGGATCTTATGTTGGGGGGTAAAGAGTTCCATAGTTTGGCTGCTTGAACAGAGAAGGATGTGCCACCCATGGTTTTTTTCTTGTATCTTGGGATTTTGAGGCGAGGTGCCACTCTAGAGCGGAGGTTCCTTTGTTGAGTGTGTTTGGTGATTTTATTCCTGATGAAGAGCGGTCACATTCCATGTATCGCTTTGTGCGTGATACAAAGCAGCTTGAACGTGGATCTTCTGGCAACTGCTAACCAATGCAGGGCTTTCAAGGCAGGTGAGATGTGGTCTCGTGGTTTGATATGCAAGAGTAGTCTGGCAGCCGAGTTCTGAATCCGTTGTAGTCTTTTCATGGTCGTTAAAGGTGATCCGTGGTAGAGGCTATTGGCGTAATCGAGTTTGGACAGAACAAGGGAGATGGTAGCTTGGGCCTTGTGTGGAAATCCCAAATGGGGGAAGAGTTTTTATAGTGACAAAGCTTGATCTTGCTAGTTTGTCCACTTGGGCATTCATCGATAGTTTGGAGTCCATGGTCATTCCGAGGTTTCTTACTTCCTTCGATACTTTAGGTGGTGATCCCAGTTCATCAGGCCAGGCGGCAAGTGGGTCATAATGTTTCCAATCGCCACATGTGAGTATTTCCGTTTTAGGAAGCATTCAATTTGAGATGGCTCCAAGTCATCCACTAATCCTCGTAGATAAAGTGGTTAGTGAGTTGGTGAACTGGTGGAGTGCAAGAGTATGGAGATGGTTTGAAAGAGGATCCTGTCAGCACCCTTGAGAAGACGCGTGAGTGGCTGGGGGTGCATGCGTGACTCGATGGATGGATGGGTAGATGGATGGATATCCTCGTAGATAAAGCAGTTAGTGAGTGGGAAAACAGGTGGAGTGGAAGGGTATGGAGATGGTTTGAAAGAAGATCCTGTCAGGGACCCCTGAGAAGACACGTGAGTGGCTGGGGGTGCATGCGTGTCTCGATGGGTGGATGGATACCCTAGTAGATAAAGCGGTTAGTGAGTTGGTAAACGGGTGGAGTGTAAGGGTGAGTGGCTGGGGTATGGATATGGGTGAGTGGCTGGGGTGCATGCGTGAGTCGATGGATGGATAGGTGGATGGATGGTTACCCTTGTAGATAAAGCGGTCAGTGAGTTGGTGAACGGGTTGAGTGCAAGGGTATGGAGATGGCTTGAAATAAAATCCTGTCAGGACCCTTGAGAAGATGCGTGAGTGGCTGGGGGTGCATGCGTGACTCGATGGATGGGTGGATGGATGGATACCCTCTTAGATAAAGCGGTCAGTGAGTTTGTGAACAGGCGGAGTGGAAGGGTATGGAGATGGTTTGAAAGAGGATCCTGTTGAGTGACCCCTGAGAAGACCTGTGAGTGGCTGGGGGGGCGGGGCGTGCATGCGTGACTCGATGGATAGATGGGTGGATGGATGGATACCCTTGTGTATAAAGCGGTTAGTGAGTTGGTGAACAGGTGGAGTGGAAGGGTATGGAGATGGTTTGAAAGAGGATCCTGTTGCGGGACCCCTGAGAAGACCCGTGAGTGGCAGGGGGACGGGGCGTGCAAGCGTGACTTGATGGGTAGATGGAAGGAGGGTCCTATAGATGAAAGTGTCAGAATATTTTTAAACGTGTGGAGTGGAGGTTGGTGATTGCATGTGTTTGTGGGTGGCTGGACGGATGGTTGTGCAGATGAAAGGACGCGAAGATGGGTGGAGTGGTGGTGGGTGGATGTCAGTCTGTGAATGGAAGGATGGAGAGGCAGGGGGTGAAAGGGCGGCTTGCAGAGGTTTGGTGTTCAGTATGTTTGAACAGCACTGACATGGCTGTCCTATAGCGTGAAATCAAGGCCGGTAGGCAAGGGGTTAACTGCACTTTCAGGAGTCACCCTGACCCTCGTCTGTAGCCCTCCCACTCACACATCTCACTGGAAAGACAAGATTGCACTGCTCAATGAGGGTGGCTTTATAGCCCTAGGCCACCGGAGCACACGTTCGCCATTTCTGAGCAACTAATGCATTCTGAGGGCCACAGTCTTGTTTCTGCACCAATAAACCGACTATAGAAGTTTAGGGACAGGATTGTTTCGAAAAGAAAAGCCAAATACAGGAAATACGACACCCAAGGTGGCATCAGGTCACACACAGACGACACAAGCCAGCGCCAATGGCGACGAAGCCGCACTTCAGGCCTTGGGGCCCTTAGGCATCTGCCCTCACCGTTTCATTAGCCACCCGTCCAGCAATCCAGAAACGTACAGACCCACGGATTCATCCATCCACCCGGATTCCAACCACCACCAAGTCAACCATCCATAGACGCATTCATCCATCTATCCACCCCTCACACATCCATCTGCCTGTCCATCCCTCATTCCATCCATCCACCCCTCACACATCCATCTGCCCGTCTGTCCCTCCATCCATCCACCCACCCGTCACACATCCATCTACCCGTTTGTCCGTCCATCCATCCATCAATCCATCCACCCACCCCTCACACATCCATCTACCCGTCCGTACACCCATCCACCCACCCCTCACACATCCATCTACCCGTCCATCCAGCCATCCACCTACCACTCACACATCCATCTACCCTTCCATCCATTCATCCACCCACCCCGCACACATTCATCTGCCCGTCAGCCTGTCTGTCCATCCATCCACCCCTCACACATTCATCTGCTCGCCAGTCCGTCTGTCCGTCCATCCATCCACCCACCCCTCACACATCCATCCGTCCATCCATCCATCGCCATTAACATCGTACAGATGCAGTGTGGGTAATTTCTAGGTGATGTTCTGTCAGATCAACGAGTTAATATTTTTTTATTTCCCGGGTGATCCTGCGTACGGTCAGCAGACACTTTCGCTGTGATCAATACTCATAGTGCATGCACAAGAGAGAGCTGACGTCAGCAATCCTATTCCCTATTGCTATTTTCTTAGGGCCGTGGTCTCTAAGGCCGTGAATGGTGCCACAGCAGGTGCGTGTGCCTTGCACGGCACTCACGCCCCACAAGCATAAGTCGTGCTCTCTCAGTCCGTGAATGGAGCACAGCACGAGGGTGTGGAGTGCACCGCACTGGCACACCACAGACACGTGGGCACGGGCCGTGCTCTCTTAGTCCGTGAATGGAGCACAGCACGAGGGTGTGCAGTGCACAGCACTGGCACACCACAGACAGGAGGGCAGGGGCCCTGCTCTGTCGTTAATGTAGCAAAGCACGCGGGTGTGCAGTGCACCGCACTGACACACCACAGACATGAGGGCATGGGCCCTGCTCTCCCAGTCCGTGAATGGAGCACAGCATGGGGGTGTACAGTGCGCCACACTGACACACCACAGACACGAGGGCAAGGGACCGTGCTCTCTCAATCCGTGAATGGAGTGCAGCACGGGGGCATGCACTACACCGCACTGACACACCACAGACAGGAGAGCAGAGGGCGTGCTCTCTCAGTCCATGAATGGAGCATAGCACTGTTGTATTCCTCTTAGGGTGTCCATAACGGGCTTTCCAATATCATGTCCTTATATAGGCACAATTCGCCCTGCCTTTATATAGGCATAGAATCCCAGGCCTTATTTAGGCATTAAACCGTGCACTCCAAATACAGGCATGGTCTCTGACATCCGTCCACCCTAACGTCACAACGAGTTCATGAAGAACAGACCCTTAGGCTGCGGGAGTTTCCCTAGCCCAGGACTATTGATTTCTTCAAGGCCTCATATATTATGCATGAACCATTATTCCTTAGGGGTTCATCCATGACGTCTTTCGCTACCCAATTCACGTTAATGCTAACATTCCTAAGGTACTCTCAGGTATAAATATACCTTCCCTAGCCCCTGTAAACTAGAGGAGACCTCGACTTCAGAGGAGCCCGTATCCCGGCCTGATGCACTGAGAAGACGCTGCCATTCCCTGCACGCAGAGAGCCCAGCTTCCAGCTTCCAGTGATCTGACTTCCCTTGCGGGGTGTTGGAGTTCGAGTCCGGCAAAAAGATTCCAACCTCCCTCATTCTTCAGGTATGGAGCTGATAAGAACCTAGAGGGACTCTTGGCATACTAGGCATACTAGGCTTAAACATACTCTTAGTATACCATAGTAAGGAATACTTCACCTACTTCATACCTCGTCCTACACCTAGGTTAGGTTAGGTACATTGGGGTAGAACTAGCTTAGCACCGCATCGTATGAGTACTCGCATTTTTAGTCTGTGTTATTTATGTAACAGCATTTGTACTAAAAGATAATGCTATCACAGTATTATTTATTTCTACTGCTCACCCTGTACATTATTTATCTCGCATACTGTCTTGTGATCGTAACAGCACATTATACTTACACCAGAAACAAGACTGTTCAATAAATCTTTTATTGAAAACGCCCGTCTATTATTTCTGTGTAAATCTGAGGAAAACTAAGCATGCACGATTGAGCTGAGTGAAATAGTTATCTAGTGTTTCCACGACTCTGGGACACGTTCTGATTCTAAAAGGGAAACATATTGGTCATGTTTTGCGGCTGCCAGAAACTACTCCCTCCTTGTTGTCAAGGAGTTTCTAGTGGCCTCTGAGCTAGCTGGCACAAGTAATTAAGTTTAATATACTCGATAGGGACATACTGACCTCAGTCCTATGTCAAACCTATAGGATATATTATTCCAATGCGCAGAGCCTATTAGGGAAATAGGAGCTACACTACATGGCGCCCAACGGTTTGGTAAGGCGGTAATTCAACGTTAGATACTGAGTAACTCAGCCGTGCTTTTTCTCTCAAAACCCCTACCCATATACTCCAAAAGACTTCTGGAGTGGGCAGGGTTAAGTATCCACCAAGGCTACATAGGGCAGTACCCTATATATTAGCTGTTTGGTTTGCTCAACGTTGAAGGATACAGTGTTCCAAAATATTGTGCACCTTATCTTTGTTTCCTTGAAACTTGTTCTACATTTTTCAAACAACAAAAATGCCTGACGGTGACAATGAAACCGGAAACGGTGGAGCTGCGGCTGATCCAGCCCAAGCAGCAGTTTTTAACCTTACAGGTTTAAATGAAACCGAGGAGGGTGTTATAAACATCCCTCAAAACTTAAGAAGAGCCATCACTCTAAAAGTTATAAAACATGGCCTATCGCCAAGAGGAGGTAGAGCAGTTTTCGTGATAGAGGCACATGAATCCTTTCAGACAGAGGTATTCTATTCATGGGTAATACTTCCTGAATGCAATCCAACATCACAAACATTTCACTTCTACAAAGAAGATGATCTACCAGAGGAATACATTCCTTTCGAGGATATTGACATTCCATTAACATACCAGGAGCATCAGCTCTGGTTTAAAGGCGCCCTAAAACATCACAAAAACATTACCAGGCTCGGTCCACTAGGTAGACCAGGAGCAACATGGCCGATTTTAGCCGGCTACACACCTCATCCTGAACTGGATATAATGACAGATGAGGAATTACATACTCAAATAAAAGAGTTAATAAAAATTTACAGACAATTGGTCCAATATGTCATGCGGACTCTTACAGTCCAACCACCATTCACTATTCAAAATCAGACCCCTCATCAGGGGACTACACTAAAAATTACACCACAGACTCTCAACTCAGTCATGGGTAAAATGCCCACAAAACGTGAGCAAATTCCGTTTTGGATAGCTCAAAAAATTACTCAAATCGAAGCAGTATTTCCAAATACTAGCCCGTATGAGAAACACAGAATCCTAACAATCAGTTTACCAATGGGGATCACACCACAACTGGAAGACTGCACCACTTGGGGTTCAGTCTTTGCTGCCATCTATACCAAAACACATGGCATTCCGTCAATTGCGGTAATACCTGATGTCCTAAAACAAATTCAAAACGAATACGGGGCAGAGCCTGCTCTAAATTTAGGTATGAAATTACTGAAAAATTTCGAGCAGGTCTCAACAATAATATTATCTAATATTAAAGGAGAGGCAGCAGCAGTTGCGATCCGCCAAAAATTAAGGGAATTCGATGTTACAGAACATCAAACTGAGCTACCCAGAATAATAGAACAATCTTATGCAGAATTAGGCAGAGATAGTTTGGGTGGAAGACCAGTGAAACCGAAACTATCTGAAAGCCCTGAGAAGGACTCAATTAAACAAACTCCTACATCTCCTAAAAAGAAGTGGGAAACTAATAAACAAAATTCAAATGAGAAGCGTTCTCAATCCCGAGGTAGGTCTCCTCAAAAGGAGCCCTCTGAAAGGAGGTATAACCTCAGGAATAGGGATAATTTGAGAAAACCTGATAGGTATCATGATACTGATACACGTTCCTCTCGTCCCTTTCAGATCTCACCACAGACTTCGGAAAGAAGAGGACGGACGGAACACAGAGAAGAACGCGTGAAATCGAAAGACGACAAACACGCTCCACCTCAATTCTCCAAAAAGAAAGTAGCAGGTCTAAAGATTAGACATGCCGAGAATACTGAGAACACAACTCAAGAACGGAGAATGGGCTCAGACCATGCTGGACAGTGCAGCAAAAGTCACAATAGTTCGCCAGAACGTGAAGAAACCTCTGGAGATAGTGGACTTGAATGAGTACATTACAGTAGAGACTGTAGACACCAGGGTTAGCACTCCACAAAGGTTATTTGAAATAACACTCCGGATGGAGGGAGACAAACCTAGACAGGTGAAAGCCCTTTTTTGGGAAAGACTATCAAAGGGCTATGACATACTTCTAGCAGAAAAAGACTGGCCACCACAATTTGTCAGGGAGTGCCCACATGGCGAGGACATTATTATGCCTGCCTTCTCCAACCATATTCCAATTCACTTACAATATACATATGCCAGGAAATGGGCAGTGGCCCAGGCCACAGCATTATATAAAAATCATGTAGGATGGGATGAGGACTCACCTCACCATATAATACATCTGAAACATGAACCAACTGCACAAAGGCAGTACCCTATAAAGCAAGAAGCTAAAAAACAGGTCAGGGAGATCTTAGATCAACTTGAATATCAAGGGGTGATTGAAATATGCACCTCCTCAATGAACAATCCTTTGTTTCCTGTCTCCAAACCAGACAATACCTATCGTCTAGTTTTGGATTACAGACACCTAAACACTTGTTCTAAAACTTTTGCAGTGCAAAATGCACATAGCACAGCATTAATGAATAACATTGTGCGTAAAAAATATAAAACAACATTAGACATCTCAAATGGTTTCTTTTGTCAAAACATAGCACCTGAAAGCAGGTACTTAACAGCATTCTCCATAATGGGGACCCAGCGTCACTTTTGTCGACTCCCACAAGGGTTCAAGAATAGCCCAGGTTTATTCTCAGCGAGGGTAATGGAGTTACTACAAATTTATGACAATGAGGCATTGTCCTATGTCGATGACATATATCTGACAGACGATGACCTGGACAAACACTTGAACAGGGTAAGCACCATTATATTGGGCTTCGCCTCTGAGGGCTACAAATTCAACTTTAAGAAGTCTAGAATTGCCCATCTCAATGTCCTATTTCTAGGATATGAGCTTTCAAGTGAAGGCAAGAGCTTGGCAGCTAACTTTTTAGAAAAATGTGCGCTGCTCCAACGTCCAAAAACGCTAAAAAATTTACAATCCATCCTGGGTTTCTTAAATTTTGGAAGAACATACATTCTAAACTACGCAGAAAGGGTTAAACCTCTCTACGCATTAATCAAACCTGATTTTTCATTCAGAAATTGGACACAAGAACACACAGAAATCTTGCGTTCACTACAAGCTAACATGTTAGCAACAAATCACTTACAAACACGCGTAAGTGAACGCAATTTGGTGATCCGAATAATTTCAGGTCAATGCGGATTCACCTACTTAACTTTCAATGAGGGTGAGAAAATCCCAATAGCGTATAAATCACACTTGTACACACAAGCGGAAATGCGCTTCAGTTCAACTGAAAAAATTCTAACAGCAGTTCAAACCGCTGTAGCAAAAGAAAGAGCCTTAGCCCAAGGGAAACGCATTATTGTCGTAACCCCAGTACCTGCTTTAGAAGCGGTTACAAAAGCAAGCATTCCAAATGCTAAAGCATTGCATCCAAGATGGATACAATGGGTTAATTCTCTTGCTGCAACAGATGTTGAATATGTTTTTGATCCAGATTTAAAAACACAAGCATTCCTGCAGTATGAACATGAATGTCCCCTGCCTACTGAAATTCTGCCTCTCGATCAGTACGAATTTATAATTTACACTGACGGATCCGCACAACCCGCAATAGGGAGTAAGCAAGCTTACAGTGCAGCGTGTGCTATCGTTAAAGGTCGCATGCGAAATGGCATCTTCAGACCTATGGTCACAAAAACACAGTCTCTAGGAGATTGTACAGCTCAGCGAGCTGAACTACAAGCATTCAAACTGGCACTTGAAACTACAGATCGCGAATTCCCCACACTAATCGTGTGCGATTCTTTTTACTGTGTTCAGTCGTATAATGAATATATACAAAACTGGCTTGAAAATGGTTTCAAAGATGCGAAAGGTGGCACAATAAAGCACAAATTGCTTTGGGAACAAGTAGTTCAGTTGAAAAACTAACTACCAAAGGCTCACGTGATCCACACACTGAGTCATCAACGTGATGGCGTTCACGTTGCAGGGAATTCATTGGCTGACGAAGCCGCAAAAGGGGCTGTGCAAACGGCTTCCGTAGCTGCGATCACTCGTTCAAAAACAAAAATAGACGGTGAGATAATGTTGGCTGTCAAAGCTTCAAGCAAAGGCAGCAGTGCAGCGTTACCAAAAAGTTTCCACTCAAGTACTCTTATGTAATTGATGCGAACAACGTTCCTTTTGCTCGAATCCCTGGAGTGGGGGATAGGGTAATTCCAAACTTGGAACGTAGAGCAGCCTTGATTTATGAAACACATTTGGGGGAAGGTCTGTCACATCAAGGGATCTCTAAAACAATTTTGACGTTAAAAGAGATGTACTGGTGGCCTGGAATGAATACAGAAATTCATATATTTATCAACAATTGCTTAGACTGTAAATTACAGCGGGAGAGCCACCAGACACCATGCTGCGAATGCGGCAACCCAGTGCAGACACCATTGTTAGACAGCATTAGACTATCTATGCACCTGCGTCCTACTGGACAAAGGTATTCCCACAAATACTGAATCTAGGTTCCTATGGTTATGGCCTCAGCGCTCAGCTGACGCTCGAACTGTTATAAAAGATTTGCGAGTCTTTATCGGCATATACGCAATAGGCACGTTACATTCTGACCAGGGTCCTGCGTTTAGCTCTCGGGCTTACAAAGAAGCCATGGCCAGTCTGGGCGTTGCATTGCGGTACTCCTCTCCATTCCATCCTGAGCGAAATTCGGTTGTGGAAAGGAAAAAACAGGACATAAAGCAGTCTATAACAGCTAGAGTATTAGGCTCGGGTGACGGGTGGGTCAAACACCTTAGTGGAGTTCAACGTGCACTAAACAACCTGCCAAGAAGTTCTCTAGGGGGGGTCACTCCATATGAGGTCCTATTTGGGACAAGAATGTGGGTGCCAGACTTAGAAAACGTAGGCACAGTGGTGGAAAATAAACCCTTTGATATCAAAGATCGTTTGGCTGTTTTACAGGACTTAAACAAATTAAGAACGAAACAAAGCAACGTGTTCCTACAGCCAACCACCACTGGGGATCAACCGGCTGTCCCAGCAAGACCTGTCTGGATTCCAAAAGTTGGGGATCTAGTCAGAGAAAAATTGCGGACAAGAAGGAATTTGGACCTTCTTACAGACAACCAGTACCTGTCCTAGCAGTTCAAGGAACAAGAACAGTACTACTGCCGCCCCTTGCTGGAAGAAAGGAGAAAAGATTTGTGTCCATCGACCTCATCAAACCACAGTATGTGGCCAATACTAAATAGTAGGCCTCGTGGACTCCGACCTAGTAGCAAACGCACTCCTCTCGCTACTATCCAAGAGGTTCATACTGAAAGACTGATAACAATCGAGAATTCAGCTGAAACAGATGAAGGACTAAGCAACAACGCTATGGAACTCATCCCTCTTGAAGAACAAGTAACAGTTCGTCCAAATACACCTGTCTACACCAACGTAGCAAGTGATCGACTGGTTCCAGTGATTTCTACAAATCCTGATGCAATTCCAACAATTGATAGAACTGCTTCTGGCTATTTCATTAACTTTGATACGTTCTCAGAAGATCCAAGTGAACCTGAAACGACGCCAGCATCATTCAGATTCAAGCAGCAAATACAAGACTTTCTTCACTCTCTGAAAAAGACTTATTTGGTTTCTCCATGGATTGAACTCTGGATTATATCTGGACTTTTTGTTTTCCTGCTCTGGCTAGCTTTGGTTACAACTGTGAGCGTGCTTATTAGTGGCAGATACATCCATGCGAACACTGAAAACAAAGACGTGAACGTACTTTTGAAACCTCATAAATCTTCCCATCGTGAAGCAAGAGACTTGTCATCAGTGAACATCACAGCTGTTCCTATACACGATGGTATAGTGTGGGACAAAACAGATTTTGATATATTCGGTCCGACGGAAGAATTGAGCATTCCACATTTGTTTAAAATTTCACTAAGTGATCTAATCTTGTCCAGTGCCTATTCGGATGATTGGGACTTTGAGACTGTGATTGACATTATGTTTGACCTAGAAAAATCTGCTGCATTTTCTAAAAATGAATATTTAGAGGGTTCATCAGACTATGAACAACTGTATTGTTATAACCACTATGGTCATCATTATTTGCATAAATCTGCATATCCAAGAAATGTGTTTATGTTTAACCAATGGGAACATTGTCCTACACCACCTAAAGGTAGTTCAAAAACATTTGCCAGTAAGTTTCCATATTTTTCAGGTTACAATACATCTGATCCAGAAATGTTTTACTATAAAAATGTAAACAAGACAGGTATGAAAATTATGTTAACGAATACAAAACAGATTTATTCTGCATTATTTAATGCCCAACTGTCTAGACAGGGTTTCGACTTTTGGAAAGACACAATAGACACAAAAACGTTGTGGGGTACTAAAGAATGGCAAGTACAGTGGATAGAAGCTTTATTTAGAGCCTGCATCATCCCTGAACAAATAATGTTTTTAAATGAAACTATCCAACAAACATCTTGTCTTGGATTAGCCAAGATCAAAGAGATGAACACACCTTCTGTACCAACTCCTGCAAAAAATAATGAAACACAGGCAGTGGTGACAGTTGACAATATACTACAACTCAACAGATCTATTCCTCATTGGAAAAAATGGTTGATCTGGCCCACAGACACGAATAACTGTCAGGAAAGATTCCTGAATAAAACTCAGGGTTTTACCATTCATAGGCCAGACCCAAGATACGTCCAAAGACAACATCCGGGGTAGTAACAACATACAGTGTAGGGAAATTATGCCTCGATTGGCTGCATACATCTACACTACAGGATGTGAAACAACACTTATCCTTACTTGCAAAAGACGCAGATCTTAGGGATTTCTTGCTTGGACCAAGAAAACCGCGTCAAAAACGTTTCACATATGCCGGCATTTATGCTGCCTACAATGAAGCATGGAAAGTATCACAGATAGAGGCCGCAGAACGAATACGTGAACTTGATCGTATTAATTTAGAGAAATCACTCTCTGTGGTCGACAATGGGTTAGCAACTTTGTCCTCCAGAATGTATTCACTGGACGGCATTGTATCCTCTGCTATCGACATACTAGAACAAGATTTGGCGATGTTACAACAAGGCCAATCTCAATTACGTTCTATTATGTTATTAAGCTGGACACTGCAATCATTGCGAGCGGGCTATGTGCCTTGGCGTTTCATCAACACAACGGCTCTGTTTGCAGAATACAATATAACTGATAAACAGATCGAAATGGCACAAAGAGGAGCAAAGTATACAGTGCTGAGTATTGAAAAACTGGAAAAGTTACCATTCACAGTGGCAGAAAAACCAGCTACAGAATGGCTTATTCATGGCAAAATCACACTACCTGTGACTACTTTTCAGTTTCAGTATTGCCTCAGACAAATGCAAGCAGGCAAATATGAAAGGTTGGGTAAGGAATACATTAAGACATCTTGGGCTTTGCCGTATACATATAGATGTTGGAGCAGGGATCGTGAAGTGTTTTTAAGCGGTGAAAACTGTAAACGTGCACTAAGCGGTTCACTTGTATGTCAGGACATTTCCTTGCACGGGGCTTGTAATGGTTCTGTGGCAAATTTGTCTTGCCATCAGCAGGGTACACCAGCTGCTGTGATTAATCCAACGTTCGGACAACTTTCTAATGGGAGTTACCTCATGTTGAATGATCAGAGTTGCTGTGGCATGCTGCCAGGCATCCCATATCTAGTAACGGTCAACTCCAGGGTCACTTGCTGTATGCAAGTATTGTTTGCCCCAATAGACACAGTCAGGAGTCGCCTCTATGGCCTTCGCTGAACGTCTCTTTTATAAGATTTGATACTTTAAGCAGAATGAAAGCCATGCTTTTACAACAAACAGTGCCTTTGACCTCGGCCAAAGAAACCTATGATCTACAAATTGCAAGGACTTCGGCTGAGATACAGACTTTAATACGTACAAACTGCCCTATACATTTCGTGGAAATGATAGGACGAATTTTCAACATGTCTGATACAACAGGAATTGTACATGTATTTAAGGGCATCTGCTCGGGTCTGTTAGCACCTTTCCAGGCAATACTCGGAATCATCCCGAACTTTGCACATTCGGTGTTTGGTGGCATACCATTAATTCTAGCACTTGTTGCCGGAATCCTATTTCTCTTCCTGCTGTTGCGCTATGGCCAGCCAATTCGCCGACATCACTCCGAGCGACATGGAGAAAGCTCTCCTTGAACGAAAGTGCCGTGAGCAAATAGTACAGCTTTTGGGCATAAATCGTCTACGGGACCTTAATACCACATGGTTCCTATCATTCAGACCAATCTGGCAAGATTGCATCTTACCTGTTCTACGATGCCTGCTATGCGGTGTAGAATGCGTGTTGGACACCTGTCTAACATTTCCATCGGATGCGCCAACGGACGTCGATACTCTGCTGGACCAGATAACGGCCCATGCTATGTGTTGTCCCCAGCGGCTTCCTATCCTGATGACAGCATTCATTGAGATCTCACAGACGCTTCCGGCTGCTGCTGAGGTACGAGAAAGAACAACAGGCACACAGGTAACAACGGACGCGAACATTGCGACAATTGAAAGCAATGCTTCACATCTCTGTGCGATTAACCTGCTTCACGAGGTGTTCCAACTCACACCAACTACAGTGGATGATGTTTTGTCTATAGAAATAGATGATCTAATGTTTACACCAGACCCGTAAACTGACTCTGATTCAGCATACAGTGTTCCAGAAATACAGCAACAATTTGGCCTTCATTTTTCAAAAACTTGGAACTCTCCCAAAATTGAACTTTTTCCCATTTTTCGAACGAAAATGGTACTTCAATCTGCTTAAAGTAGAACTAGCCTTATAGTACAGACTTGGCGGTCCTTCCACAGACATTTAGTCATCTTATGTGTCTAAAACAGTCATTTAATTTTCCTGACATGAAATTACTTTGATTTTTGAACAACTTATCGATCATTTTCTGTCCCATGTAAATATTACTGCTTATTTCATTCCTATTGCATTTATTTTCGAACTTTAAGCCTGAAATGATAAGCAATGCTTCGAATGTACAGTACCTTTTTGCATTCTAACATGTTTTTTTTAAATGCCTTTTTTAAATGGTTTTATGAAATATTTTAGAAATATGCGGTACTCCATTTTTATGTTTAGCATTTTAAATGTTTAGCATTTATGTATTATCGTATACACGAAAGTGGAGTGGGTGTTGTATTCCTCTTAGGGTGTCCATAACTGGCTTTCCAATATCATGTCCTTATATAGGCACAATTCGCCCTGCCCTTATATAGGCATAGAATCCCAGGCCTTATTTAGGCATTAAACTGTGCACTCCAAATACAGGCATGGTCTCTGACATCCGTCCACCCTAACGTCACAACGAGTTCATGAAGAACAGACCCTTAGGCTGCGGGAGTTTCCCTAGCCCAGGACTATTGATTTCTTCAAGGCCTCATATATTATGCATGAACCATTATTCCTTAGGGGTTCATCCATGACGTCTTTCGCTACCCAATTCACGTCAATGCTAACATTCCTAAGGTACTCTCAGGTATAAATATACCTTCCCTAGCCCCTGTAAACTAGAGGAGACCTCGACTTCAGAGGAGCCCGTATCCCGGCCTGACGCACTGAGAAGACGCTGCCATTCCCTGCACGCAGAGAGCCCAGCTTCCAGTGATCTGACTTCCCTTGCGGGGT
The DNA here is from genome assembly GCA_963921515.1 of Calotriton arnoldi. Lineage (NCBI taxonomy): Eukaryota > Metazoa > Chordata > Amphibia > Caudata > Salamandridae > Calotriton > Calotriton arnoldi. Next base: position 310,987 of record CAWUFW010002184.1, on the reverse strand, counting down.
GTTGGAGTTCGAGTCCGGCAAAGAGATTCCAACCTCTCTCATTCTTCAGGTATGGAGCTGATAAGAACCTAGAGGGACTCTTGGCATACTAGGCATACTAGGCTTAAACATACTCTTAGTATACCATAGTAAGGAATACTTCACCTACTTCATACCTCGTCCTACACCTAGGTTAGGTTAGGTACATTGGGGTAGAACTAGCTTAGCACCGCATCGTATGAGTACTCGCATTTTTAGTCTGTGTTATTTATGTAACAGCATTTGTACTAAAAGATAATGCTATCGAAGTATTATTTATTTCTACTGCTCACCCTGTACATTATTTATCTCGCATACTGTCTTGTGATCGTAACAGCACATTATACTTACACCAGAAACAAGACTGTTCAATAAATCTTTTATTGAAAACGCCCGTCTATTATTTCTGTGTAAATCTGAGGAAAACTAAGCATGCACGATTGAGCTGAGTGAAATAGTTATCTAGTGTTTCCACAACTCTGGGACACGTTCTGATTCTAAAAGGGAAACATATTGGTCATGTTTTGCGGCTGCCAGAAACTACTCCCTCCTTGTTGTCAAGGAGTTTCTAGTGGCCTCTGAGCTAGCTGGCACAAGTAATTAAGTTTAATATACTCGATAGGGACATACTGACCTCAGTCCTATGTCAAACCTATAGGATATATTATTCCAATGCGCAGAGCCTATTAGGGAAATAGGAGCTACACTACAGCACGAGGGTGTGCAGTGCACCTCACTGACACACCACAGACACGAGAGCAGGGGGCCCTGCTCACTCAGTCCATGAATGGAGCACAGCAGGGGTGTGTGCAGTACACCGCATTGACACACCACAGACAAGGGGGCAAGGGCCCTGCTCTCTAAGTCAGTGAATGGAGCACAGCACTCGGGTGTACAGTGCACCGCACTAACACACCACAGACACGAGGGCATGGGCCGTGCTCTCTCAGACTGTAGCACAGCACGCGAGTGTGACGTACACGTACTAACACACCACAGACACAAGGGCAGGGGCCGTGCTCTCTCAGTCCGTGAATGGAGCACAGCACGCGTGTCTGAAGTGCACTGCACGCGCACCACGACCACAGACAAGAGTGCAGGGGTCGTGCTCTCAGTCCGTGAATGGAGCACAGCACACAAGTGTGAAGTACACGCACTGACACACCACAGACAGGAGAGCAGGGGGCGTGTTCTCTTAGTCCGTGAATGGAGCACAGCACGGGGTTGTGCAGTGCACTGCACTGACACACCACAGACACAAGGGCATGGGCCGTGCTCTCTTAGGGCCATATGTAGGTAGCTAAATACCGGTGGGTAACGGCCGAAATTCGGAAAATCTCCCGTTACCGACCGGTATTCAGGCAATTGAGATGTAGGAGGCTAAAAAAAAGGATTCGGTAATTATGAATCGGTAAATACCGATTCATCATTACCGAATTCAAAATTACCGAATCGGAATTACCGATTCCTTATTTACCGAATCGGTAAATAAGAAACGGTAAAAACGAGAAAAGAGATGTAGGTAAATTCGGTAATCCCGAATTTCATGAAATTCGGTATTTAAGAGTCGGTAATTAACACTGACTGAAAGCAGGTGGTAATCAGCTACAGTGTATATAAGCAATCCCAAAATGCAACAGTGTGATCACTATGGCGGCTTTTTATGTGATTGCAAGGCGGCTACGTCTACAGGCAGCAGGAGTGAGGATCTGGAGACGGGAGGAGCGCATTTACAGACAGCACATCACACTCTTCCAACAGACTGAGGCTGAGATCCATGAAAGGTACAGGCTACACCCCCACACCATCCTGGACTTGATAAGGGACCTGCACCCACTCCTGGAGCACCCAACACCAAGGGCGCACGCCATACCACCACATGTGCATGTGCTCTGTAGCCTACATCTACTCGTATCTGGCAGTTACCAGGGGGTGATAGCTGCGGTAGGCGGGGTGTCTCAGAGTTGCCTGTCCCGTTTCTTCAGAAAGTTCCTGGATGCCATGATGCAGAGAATGCATCACTACATTAGCTTCCCAAACACACAGGTGGAACTGCTGAAAACCAAGACAGACTTTTACCAGATGGCACAGTTCCCGCATGTCATAGGCTGCATTGATGGCACACACATTCCAATCTGCCCACCAGCAGCCACTGAGTATATCTACAGGAACAGAAAGTCCACCCACTCCATAAATGTGCAGGTAATCTGCGATGCTGCCAACATAATCACTGACATCGTGGCCAAATTTCCTGGGAGCACCCACGACTCATACATCTTCCAGAACAGTGGGATCTACACACGCCTGGCTGCGGGAGAATTTGGAGAAGGATACCTGCTAGGTAAATCACTGTGACACTCACTCATACTTACTGCAGATGAATGTGTATTGGTGTATGTGACTAATGGCACTCTCTTTCTCACCTAGGCGATAGTGCATATGCCGTGCGGTCATTTATCCTCACTCCCTACCTAAACCCATCAACCCTGAGTGAGAGACGATACAATGTGGCACACAAATCAACACGCAACGTTGTGGAGCGCACGTTTGGACTATTGAAAAGCAGGTTCCGCTGCCTCCACAAAAGCGGAGGCGCACGTCAGTACACACCCATCATCTGCTGCAAAATCATTGCAACTTGTGCAATGCTGCACAACCTTGCCACAAAGAAATGTACAGAAGTGGAATTAACTGATTTTGAGGACAATGATGATGAATTTGCACAGCCAGAGCCCAACGCAGCAGGAGTGCTACCAGCAACAGATGGGAGACAGAGACGGGCAGAGATCACATGCAACTATTTTTAAGTAAGTAAGGAGACACAGCCAGTTTTTGAATGTAATGACGTAGTTTTTATTTCTGGGCACTACGCCACAACACAAACGGCCAAACTTGGCATTCCAATTTGTGACATCCATAGTAGGAAGTCATGGGTTACTTCACCCAAGTCTGTCCTGAAAGTGTGGGCTGCATCAGCATCTGCGGCCACGCACAACAGTACTGGATGCCATTAACTGACTGTCCTCACTGGCTGTGGAACCAGTGGCAGCCCCATGCCGTCTGCTGCTCCTCCGGGTGTCTGTTACAGGGGGGGGTAATGCTGCTCCGACTGGTCGTGTCCTCGCTGTCCCCAACTTCCACAGCACCAGTAGTGGCAGACTGACTCGTAAGCAGCACTTCAAGAGCAGTGGTCACCTTTACCAGCCCCCTAGCGACATCAGTGCTGCAGTGCGCCAGCCCCTCCTGCATGGCCACGGAGCGCCTGCAGAGCAGAGAAGTGGCAGTTGCTAGGCGGTTCACTGCCCTCGTATGGTGCTCCATTTTCTGCCTCTCCCTGCGCCGTGTTACTCTGTCCTCATCCATTTTGCTGCACAGCAGCATCACAGACTGGGACATGTCCTGCATGCCCGCAGCCATCTCCTTCATGCCCGCAGCCATCTCCTTCATGCCCTCAGCCATTGAGCTAATGCCCTTGTCAATGTTGGTCATGTTATCATTGAGGCGCCTCATTTGTCGCTGGAATGACTGAATTGCCTTGCCTTGTAGGCGCTGCACCTTCACCATGGTTGCCTCCAGCCCTCCTAAGACACCATGGCTCTCACCCTGTGGAGGTGGACTGATCACACGAGCCCTGCGGTGGCGTCTGGCACCTGTGTGTGCTCCCTCAGAAGTGGACAGCAAACCAGCATTGCTACCATCCAGTGGCACAGTAGATGTTTCCCCCCCCTCGAGTCTTCTGAGGAGGACTCAAACTCCTGCAGTCTGGCAACAGCACGCCTCCTAGGTCTTAGCACTGCAGGTGGTGTTGATGCTGGTGAGGCTAGCAGTAATGGCGAGGCTAGCTGTGGTGGCGAGGCTGGCTGTGGTGGTGAGGCTGACTGTGGTGGTGAGGCTGGCTGTGGTGGTGAGGCTGGCTGTGGTGGTGTTGTGTGCCCTGCACTCGTACTGACCTTCTCTGTGATGTCCTTCCGGGGTGCCCTCTCTCCCTTGTCCTGAGCAGTCCTGCGCGATGTCTCGCCTGTGGACAGAAATTGTACATTAGCTCAGTGTACCTGCAGCCCTGCATTGCAAAAATAAATATACATTTCTGCCACACTATCTCATTGTCCTCTGCCTGCTTATCGCTGATGTGTGTCACATGCCTTGTTGTTCAGTGCGATTCCTGTCATGATAGGGGTTTCACTGACTACATCTCCCATAATGCATTGCTGGTCTGAACAACAACCTGTACTGGAGTGGGATTCACATAGTCCAATTGGGGATTTGGGATAGGGGAAGGGGGGGGGCACAATGCTGTGCATGCTTCTTACCTTGTTTGGAAGCAGCCCTGGCAGAGCTGTCTGCATCCCCGATCCCACAGACACTTTCTGGCTCTATCGTGGACTCCACGAGCCGCTCAAGTTCAGTCAGGGCAGGTGCCCTGTTCCTTCCTCCTCCTGTCAGGCTGGCTTGTTTTTTAAGATCAGCCATCTTCCTCTTGGTGATGATCCTGATGTCATCAATGTCCCGGGGGGTCACTCCAATGGCATTCACCTGAGACTGGATTCCAAGCCAGATGTTTCTTTTTTCTGACTCTGCAACATGCAGGGACTGCTTTCCAAACAGCTTTGCGTGCTGCTTCACTACCTCCTCCACAAGGACCTGCAGTTCCTTCTGACTGAATTTCAGTTTCCTCTTCCTTTCCCCTCCTTCTCTTTCTGTGTCCTGGCTGGCCATTGTGCAGGATTTGCAGAACAAGTTCAGGCAGTGGCTCTGTTGCTCTCCTATGCACTCCCAGCCTCTCCAGAAGGTTCTGATTGTGTGCACCTGCCTGGGTGTGGCCACTTCCTGGTTGGGAGGGGTGGTGGTTGCACAGGATTGGCTGATTCCTCAATTGCTGTTTTTTTGAATTTCCGATTCGGTATTTACCGATTCGGTATTTACCGAATCGGAAAAACCGATCGGTATTGTGGATTCGGTAAATATTTACCGATTCTTACCGATTCGGTAATATTTACCGATTTATTACGTACATCGGAAAAACCGATTTCTAAATACCGATTCGGTAAAATTCGGTAATTAGGAATCAGTATTTCCAGATTACCTACATATGGCCCTTAGTCCGTTAATGGAGCACAGCACGCGAGTGTGAAGTGCACTTCACGCTCACACCACAACCACAGACACGAGGTCAAGGGCCGTGCTCTCTCATACTGTGAATGGAGCCACAGCATGGGGGTGTGCAGTGCACCGCACTGACATACCACAGACATGTGGGCAGGGGCCGTGGATGGAGCACAGCACCCGGGTGTGAAGTACACGCACTGACGCACCACGAGCACAGACTCGAGGGTAGGGGCGTGCTCTCTCAGTCCGTGAATGTAGCCGCAGCACGCGGGAGTGTAGCGCACGACATTGCCACGCTACTACACGTGCACAGGGAAGCCATGTTTTAGGGGTTATGCGGAGGGTTTCCTGCATGTTCTGCTGCCAGTATTCACTAATCTGACGTAATCAAAAAATCACCTAAAGACAGCTGTCAGCCCCCCACCTATAGAAACACATTTATTAAAGAAGGCTAGTAAGGTTAGATGTATTCATAGTGCACGCGCGTAGAAAGGTTTATATATGCATATATAGGTTTATATACACCTACCCACACACATGTATGTACATCAGTAGCCACATAAACACATAGGTGCACCTACATCCCGGAACACACAGCTCTAAACTGATAGATACACACACACACTCTCTATCTCTCACACACACGCACACACACTCTCCTCTCACACGTGCAAATGTCCCTGTGGCGAGTGTAAATATGCATTTCTCTCCTCGTAGGACAGACATGATTCAAATGCCCAAAGAAGAATAGATATTATATTTGCTTCATTTAATCAAAAATGGACAGACATTTGTTGACTTAAACACGAAGAAGGCAAACACGCATGCTGGAGGATGTACGTGAGATGTGAACGCTCATCATATGCGCCTTCTCGTCCTATGTCAGTACAGCCCCCCCTCCCACACACACTGGCCCGCCACAACGCCCCCTCTCCCTTGACACGCTATGCAGATGCCGTGTGGGCAAAAAGGCACGGGGACCGGAGAAGCTCCACGCGCGGCGCTTGTGCATGCGCGTGCACGCTGTGAGCACACACCACGCGTTCATCTCACCGCTGCCTGCCCCAGCCCGTCTGCTTCTGATCCCCCAAAGCACTCGCCCGTTTATGGCCCTGAAATCCCATCAGAGGGCGGGGGAAACGTGCATGTGTAGATAGATTAATACCAGAACCGCAAACCACGGGCTGAGATCCCACCCTCTGTCACTCGTCAATCCATCACTGTTTCTCCCCCTTTGCCACAGATCGCCCTCTCTTTCCCAATCCGTTCTTCTCGTGCGTAAAGCCGCTTTTGGGAAAGTGCGTGTGTGTGCTTGGGGTGATTATGATGAATTCGGGGTACTTTCTGAAGTGCCCCTCCCAGTGATTCTCAGAGGTTACGCTGAAGGGACACTTGGCGCCTCTTCGAATTACTCCCTGGTCCCCTGCCTCGCTGAAAAAGCGCTTCGAGTCCATGAAGCCAAAAGTTTCCAGGGGTGCTCGGTCCTGGTCAGGTGGACCGCAGAATCTCTTGCCAGTTCCGACTGGCACACGATAGACAGTTGATTGCCGCCTGTTTCCCCTCTTGCCCTCTCGGGGTGGGGTGAGCTGTTGTCACCAAACGGTCAATATTGCCCCCGGGACCTGGCCCACCCGGGGGATCATTAAAACGAAGCGCGGGAGCCCGCGCTTTGTTTTCTTTTTATTTTCTCGGCCGGATTCGCGCACCCAGCGCGAATTCGGCCGATTTTTATTTTTAAAAAAATGCTTATTTTGGCCCTGAGGGTCCTTGTGGGACCCCCTGAGCAGGCCTAGGGGATCAGGGTGTTTCTACCCTGCCCCCTTTTCTTGTTTTTTTAATCATTTTTTCCACTGTTTTCTTGTGACTCGGTTACCGAGTCACAAGATGGCTGCCAATACATTCTGGTTTGGAGTGTTGGCAGCCAATCAGAATGAAGCTCGTGCTCGGGAGGGTTCGCGAACCCTCCTCGGTGCTCAGATATATAAAAAAATTTGCGGGTCACTCAAAGGGCGGGTGCTTCTCAAACCACGGCGGTGCTTCGTGGTTATAAATCCCTGCTCCAGAAATGTCTTTAATTCAAAGAAATACCAGCACTCGCGGGGTCGGCAACCAGTTAATCTTTACTGCATCAACAAACGCGTTTCGGAACCAGTCCTTCGTCAGTGTTTACAATCAAAATAGTGAAGCGCCATTTTTAAAGGTGTAAAATAAACAATATCAATGGAGACAAAAAGAGGATTATGGTCGCCTATCTACTGGGCGCCATTGCTAAAAATATGAACGAGATGAAAGAGACTATGCTATGGGAAGAGTCTTAACATTCTCGAAAAAATTTGATGAGCCACGAAAAGAGATGTCACGAAAGAAAAGTATTCCAAGCTTAGCGGCTGCTAGGGTGGAAACTTCGGAGTCTGAAGTCACGGAGAATGAGGCCTCGGAGGATGAGACAGTAGGCCCTTTGGAAAGACAGAGGAAAACTCCTTTTCACGAGGAGTTCAATCTCATTCGACAAACGTGGTTAAGAGGGGTAAGAGCAAACCCCCAGAAGGAGAAAACAAACCAGAAGGGGCGGCTGGAAGGGGAAGAGGAAGAGGCAACTCGACGCCACGGGTGGGATATATATGTGTGTGTGTGTATATATATATATATGTGTGTGTGTGTGTATATATATATATGTGTGTGTGTGTGTGTGTGTGTATATATATATATGTGTGTGTGTGTATATATATATATATGTGTGTGTGTGTGTATAAATATATATATGTGTGTGTGTGTATATATATATATGTGTGTGTGTGTATATATATATATGTGTGTGTGTGTATATATATATATGTGTGTGTGTGTATATATATGTGTGTGTGTGTGTATATATATATGTGTGTGTGTGTATATATATATATGTGTGTGTGTGTGTATATATATGTGTGTGTGTGTGTGTATATATATGTGTGTGTGTGTATATGTGTGTGTATATATATATGTGTGTGTGTATATATATATATATATATATATGTGTGTATATATATACAAATCCTCACAGGGTTACCCACCAGCCCCAAGGACACCTCGCACTCCGCAGCTGATTCAACAAAGAACTTTATTCCGGCCAGGGCATTGCGGGTGCCCGAGTTATAGTTAGCTCAACTTTCACTGCTTTTGTACGAGTGAAACCTTAGGCTAACTATAACGTACCTATAACCTTTTGTTTTTTCATTGAATTTCTATGTTTGTTTAAATCCATTTCCTAACTATAATGTCCCTGTAACCTTTGGTTTTTCAGTGGATTTCTAAGGTTTTTTAAATGCTAATTCCCAACTATAACGTACCTGTAACCTTTGGGTTTTTTTCAGTGAATATATATGTATGTGTTTATATAATATATATGTATATATAGATATTTATAGACGTGCATTTCTATGTATGCGTGCGTATAGTCAGTTTAGCGGTGAGCCTGACGCGTTTCAAAAGTTTGCTTTCTTCCTCAGAGGCACTCGCTTAGCTGATTGCGTGCACCTGGTCCCGTTTTCACAATGTTAATGCCACACCCCTGGATGGGCCTGCCGGATGGCAGCGGGGCATTGTGGGAACCGCAGTCCAGGTTGATGTCTTTTCCAAATGGTGGCACTAATAACTGTCGCATTTCAAGCCCACAGATGGGCCACCGCCAGCAGTAACCAATCTAAATGCCTCCTTCGTGCTTGCCACCTACCTTCGGTGTTAGAGTGCTGTTCAACTTGTGGACGTGGGCAAATTGGAGCGAAAATATATATATATATATATATATATATATATATATGCCACAAACTCGCTTTACAAATCTTCTCCTGAAGAAAAACGAGCGTAGAGCTCAGGTTTGGTGCAATTCTTTATTTGGACGCACCACCAGCCGCCATAATATATATATATATATATATATATCATCGTCGTGAAAAAGGTTTATGAAGCCGAAACACATCTGACGCTTTCCTCTTGTCACATTTGAATTAAAAATTGAAGCATACACTTCCTGGAGTGCATTATTCCTTTTGTTTCTACTCAACAAGGAATCATCCAGTGAATATGAGTATTTTCTAGAAGTTTCTGATTGTTAAAGATATATACTAAGACACTACAAAAGTTAAATGAATATAGTTTGTGTACAACTGATAAGTAACACTATTTGTAACTCATATTATGTGAGTGACTGTGTGTATCTATGTGTGATAGGTGTCTGAGTGGCTCTATGGGTGTGTGAGTGGTTGTGTGAGTGAGTGGCAGTGTGAGTGGCTGTATGGGTGTGTGAGTGAGTGGGTGTGTCAGTGGTATATGGGTGAATGAGTGGATATGTGAGAGGCTGTATAGGTGAGTGATGGGGTGGGCAGGCAATATGTACTAATCTCTTTGTCACTTTATCTCCTTGAACAGATACTACGAGTCTGATTTCAACCGTATGTATTTAATTTTTGGTGCTCACACATTAGGTGTGCACCTGTTCTTTATTATATTATTTCTTTAGTATAGGATTGTGTTTTTCTCACGGAGTGGTACGCATGGGGCTGGTGACCAAATACTAGGGATAGTATACACATAACAGTTACACTTCCTCCCTATTATTAACCCCTTTTTATCCATACCAACTAGGAGCAGGAATAAACTAATCGCTCACTAGCTAGGTATTTTTAGCATCACCATCACCACTCCCCCCAACACTGCACTACACATTTTTTCACAAAAAGTGCTCCTACGTAGTTCCGCAAGTTGCAGCACGCCCCAGACAGTAGATGTCTGGGATGACCCCAATGATGAAGCATGTCACCTAGGGGCAACCCTTGGTGAGTGAGGGGACTCAAGAAGAGAATTTTCTCTTCTTAGATTCGGGGCGTTGTTTCGCACATTAAGCGGAAGCCCTTCCCTTTGGTTAGGTTCTTAGCTCTGTCATTTACAGATTCGTTAATAACTATATATATATATATATATATATATATATATATAGCTTTATGCTTACCTGCAAAATACTTACATTCGTGTTGTAAAGGCATGCGTGGTAAACGTATATGTGTGGTAAAAGTATGCGTGGTAAAGACGTGTTGTAAAGACGTATGCGTTGTTAAGCCCCCCACATTGTAAAGGCATACATGGTAATGGCATGTGTGGTTCCGTCATACATCTGCATGGTCACAAAAAGCAGGATGAAGTGTAGCAGATACTGCTCTAAAGAAGAAAATTGGATTCTTATTTTGTGGTGCTCCTATGTTTTAAAACGATTCAGATCATGTTCTTCTTTATAATGTCTTGTGCATGGGCTTTGCACACTGAACAATCTGTCATGTTGTGTGCCTCTTTGATGGAGGTAGGTGCTATAAGATATTACTATGGGGCAGATGGGCCCAGCTCATCTGCATCTACCTGCTGTGGGCCACTGTAAATGCTACTACTACCTAAATGATTGAAGCAGAAGTTTGTGATTCTACATGCCTTATGCAAATTATAATTGGCAAATATTCTTGGGATCCTTACAAGTTCCCAAGGTTTTACACCAAAGAGCAACCTGGCACATCACAGACTACTAATGTGTGAAGACAGTATTTTGTTGATGGCTTTTAATAATAATTGACTTCTGGTGAAAGGTTGCAGCTATTAAAATCTACTTCTCCCAGAACTGCATGAAGATAAATACTGAGAAGAAACAGATTGTATGCATATGAAAATGCTGTTTTCTTGCCAGTGGCACACTTGGTTGGCACAGAGCAGTATGAAGTGGCTAGATAGTGACAAAAAGAAGCTAAATAAAACATTGATTGAAAATAACATAAGTAGTTGGCGCAAAACTGGTGTTGGTGAAAAAACACATTTATCCTAGAATCCTATGCTCCCTAGGAGCAGACAGGTGGCCGAGGAATGTTTAAAGGCATCATCAATGTCTTTTTCCTTAATGTGAAATAAGATGGTGCAAAATCAGCAGTCTACTATAAAGTCATAGGGCTCGATTCACAAAGGGCTTCCGCATTCGTGGCAGAGGCCCCGCAGCCTTGGCGGGGGGCCCGCACTTGTGGCAGGACCTCCGAACTTCAGTTTCTCAATGCACAGGTGCCGCCATGACTGCAGGGCCTCCCCTATGAGTGCAGAGGCCCTTTGTTAACAACACAAGAAACCAGTCAGGACAATGCTGCACAGTGTACAGTTACAGATATGAATCTTGGTATAGCCCAATGAATATTGCTATACTGCAAACAGCTTAATATCTAGAGACATAGTTCAATCCCATCTTCTTTAGGTTGAGAACTTCTGTAGGAGGCTGGCTTAGAATAAGGTGCTCCCTTATATAAGTGTAGCACCTTGCACTAATCCAGACAACCATCATGGTGATTTTAGTGGTCTTAGACAACCTTAGAAAGCTCTCTAAGTGGTAGCTGTTGAGAGCAGCCTTCAGGCTTAGTCCAAAAGGAGTGTAAAGCAGCTTGTTTTTACCAGATCCTAATCTTATTGATATAAGTTAAGTGAAAAGGAACCACACAGTTTATTTATAAAAATATGTATTTATTATAAGACACTCACTAACACATAACAATATCTCCTACCCGGAGATATAACAGAATGCACACAATACTTTGCAATTAAAACAGGTAAGTAGCACGAATACACAGTGGTCTCCAGGGGGAGACTAAACCATATATACTAAAATAGTGGGATGTGAACCACGACTGGAGTCAAGACTGTACCCAGAAGACGTAGAAGTGCTGGGTACCCAAGGAACCACCCCAGTTAAGTACCCAGGAACCCCACGGAGGCTGTGTGAAGAGTGGGAACACGCCTGCATGCTCAATTCAAGTCAATGGGTAAATCACGGTTGCAATTTTAAAGAAGAAGGACCCTTCCCAGTGGGCCCTGAGGAAACCCCGTGGAAGACAGAAGGTTGAAGAGCCACCCCACCCGGGGATACGCTAGGAACCAGTATAGCTATACCAGGGAAGCCGGGTGTATAGGTGCGAAGTGGCGTCGGAAACCGCCGTTGAGCTCAATGGAGGACTTCAGGAAGATGCAGCTGGTGAAGAAGGTGAAAGTGTCCGGTGGAACCCATAGGTGGATTCAAGGTGACAAGTACCTGCAAGCAGAGGGGACAGAGTCTATGCCACTCAGGAGTGACCAGGAGGCACGGAAGACGAATGCCCACCGATGTCGGGAGATGCTGGAGAGTTGAGGATGACCTTGGAGCAGCAGCTGTGTGGACCAGGCGATGCTGTGGAAGACCAGGAGCTGTTCACAGGCTGTCCCACGTCGGATGATGAGAGCTGAGGGGTCGGTGTCCGTCGGGAGCACCAACAAGCCTTGGCAACCAAAAACAATGTGGCAAGCGAAAAAGGTGCAGAGTCAGGACCAGCAAGGTCCAAGTGACTCACTAAGACCAGGGGAGTTGGAGTTGTCCCCGAGCAATCAGGGGAGCCCACTGGAGTCAAAGAAGACCCTCGAGAAGACCCACAGGCCGGAGGCACAGGAGTAGCAGGAGGACCTCGAGCAGCTCACCAAAGATGCAGGCCCGCGTGTGGTGAGGAAGATGATCTTGGCTGCCGGAGATGCATGAGGTGGGAGCTTCTTGGAGCCCGAAGATCTCTGAGGAAGAGAGCCAACAAACCTTGGCAACGGCAAGTCGAAACGGTGCACAGGGGTTCAGTTCCAGCGGTTCCGACGAGGGATACTGGCCTCAAAACTTGGTGTGAAGACAGTGCAGGCCTCGCGGGATTTGTAGAACCACCACCTGTGTTGCTGAGCCTTTCAGAATCCGTGGGATCCCAGGAGCAGCAGACCGGTCAGCTTTGTTGCGGTGCCAGCAGATGCAGGGAAGTGACTCCTTCACTTCAAGGGAGATTCCTTCAGGTGTCTTGGATGTCTGCAGGCCTTGGAAGTATCCTGTATGGAGCACAGGCACAGACGTTGCAGCAGACTAGCAGGATGACAAGACCAGGAGCAGCAGGAGTCTTCCCAATTGCAGTCTCTGTTCCCAGAGCAAAGTCCAGCGTGCCCAGATGATTGAAGATGAAGTGGTGTCTGAACTGAATCGTGTCCCATGACGAATCTAGGGACCCACCTACAGGTAAGGCCTTAAGTACCCTAAGGAAAGGTTTAGGACGAATCAGGGGTCCCTCCCAGAAGAGGGGTCGGACATTGGGGAGGATACTCCCATGTCCTTTGTCCAGTTTCGTGCCAGAGCAGGAGCTAACAGCTCCCTGAACTGGTTTGAACTGGAGTATGCGAGGAGGGCACCAATTGTGCCCTCCAAGCAGAATGAGTGGCGCTGGCAAGCGCCCCCACCCTGTCCTAATACACTAAGTCCTGTCTGGGAGGTGGTCACACCTCCCTGTGACAGGATATCTATTGTACTGCCTTCCTCTGCTCGAGCTTGTCTCAGCAACAGGAGGGCAGAATCGGGTCTCTAGTCGGCAGCAGCCATAGTTTTCTGTCCGGGTCTAGAAGACTAGTACCCAGAGCATTGAGGTCCTCCCGGAGGAGTTTACAGTGCATGTAATCATACGATTCCAACATGTTTGATACCAAACACAACAGGATTCGTTCCAGCCAGTTTAGAGATGGTCATCGCGTAATATCGCATGGCAACTCTATATATCATAATGGCTGATGCACTTACAACCTGGAAGAATGGACCCCAAAGGTTTTAGGGATGTCCCGCTCATGCAGGGGCACCCTCACACTTAGAACCGAGCACCCTGCCGTCAGGATTGAAAGGCCTGCCTTAGGGGTGTTTTATAGGTTTTAAGGGCATTGACCTCAGATATAACAAAACTTATATCTGTCGTAAGTGGTGCTAGCACCAGCTCACACAGGCTGCAATGGCAGGCCTGTCGTCACAGTTTGAGTGGTCTACCTTGGGTGGCATAATACATGCTTCAGCCCATGGGAGACCCCTGGTGTACCTATGCCCTGGGTACCTTGGTACCATATACTAGGGACTTATAAGGGTACACCAGTAGCCAATCTGGGGTGTACCTAAGTACTTACCGTAGCCAATTTAGGGGAGAAAGCACAGACACTGGGGTCCTGGTTAGCATAAAAGCAGGACCGACTTTCCTACAACTTCACATTGAGACATAATTATTTTTCAAATTTCTTTAAGTTAAAGGTCATGAAATGAATGAACGAATGAATGATGAGTTCTTCTATAGCGCACGACTACTTAAAAAGAGTGTCCTGGCGCTGTTTAGGCAACTCAGAGAGGGATGGAGGCATGGACCACTGAACACCTGTCATCATTGCAGTCTGAATAAGAGAGTTTTAAGCTCTTTTTAAAAATTTGCTTCGTCCGAAATGGACCACACAGGTTTAGGCAGCTGATTCCACATACACACTGCTCTAACAGTGAAGTAAGAACCTCCCCTCCATAGCCTTTTCAAACGAGGAACCACAATTAGTCTGGCATTGCTATAACGCAAGGGTCTTCCAGGGCTGTATTTCTTAATTCTTTTGTTAAGGTGCACAGGCACCTTATTGTGGAGGGCTTGGTGCATCAGGGTCAGTTCTTTTTCCATAATAGAGGCCCCTTCTTTTGTATGTAGGTGGTTTGGTCCTCTGGTTCACATTTAGGGGTATGTTTACAAGAACTGCCGCTAACCAGTTTTGACGCGGGTTAGCGGGCAATTTTTTTAATGCTGTCTATCGCCGAATACTATTGTCATGTTTGCAACGTATTTATAATACGTCGCTACATGGCGATAGGATCAGCTCGCGGCGGCAAAAGTTGCCGCTAACCCGAGCATCACGGCAATAAAAATCTTGACGCTAGCATGAAAAATGTGGCAGCCGGCCAATTAGCAGCAAAGAAAATCACGTTAGTCAGCCCGACGTTGCCTCTAGAGGCAAAAAGAGCCTACAAATACACCTCTAAGGAAATAAAATAAAATAAAAACACCGAAATGCAGAATGGAGCAGCCAGGACCAAGTTCACACAGGTCAATAACCCCCCCAAACCCTCCACCAGCCAGGATGACCAGCCAGAGTGTCAGGGGAAGAGGAAATGCAGAACCAGGGCCTCATTAATGAAAATTGGCGCATCGCTGGGGAAAAACAGTGATGCAGCACTTTTCATTGTGCCATCCTTATGACACCATGGAGGCCAATGCCTGGAAGCGCGAAGAGTCCCCAGGGCCTGGAGGCCTTGCTGGGCCTGTGTCTGAGACCCGGAGTGGGAGGCACCGGTGCTGTGGAGTTACTGCAGACTGATGGTGGAGGCGGCCACGTCGGGCCCGAGCCTGTGGTCCGTAGCTATAGACATTGAGGCGTCGGCGATCGCCCTTACCTGGTGGCGAAGTCTGGCAGGTCGCATGGAGAAACATTGCTGACCTGTGTGAGAAGACCGCTTGGTGTCCCTTGGAGATGTGATCAGTAGAGGCGCTCCTGTGCACCGATGTGGGGAAGTCTGCATGGCATGACATGTGCCACCACTACACCGGGGTGCGACTTCACTCCTAAGAGGGCCCTGTTGCATCACCTGCATCAAGAGGCTCCCCAGTGGACTCGGAGGCGACTGCTGTACCCAGGCTTGTGAAATCCAGCCTGGTTGAGGATACTACTGGTTGAGTCACAGATTCGGAGAGAGTGCGGCGGATTGAACCCCGGTGTCGATGTCCAGGTGAGGAGAATGTGGTACGGGGAGCGGAGGAGGCCCGGGAGTCATGTCGGGCCCAGGCCTAATACCTGTGGGTGGTGCACATCATGCCATGAGCAATACCTGCACTGCCGCGGACCCACATCGCAAAGGACACCGCACAAGACTGGAGGGGGACTCCACTAACTGGCTCAAGTCACTGATATCGGCCGTTGGTGGCAGCAGGTGCCAGACACACTGGGGAACACGTAATCTGGTCACCACTGTTAGATCAGAGGTGGCAACCGGGTGGTGCTGCCTTTCCTCGCTCCCTGTTAGTGCGCTTTTGGGTGTAAAGCGGACTATCCCTTAGTTGACTTGCTCCTTCCACAGCGCAGTGCCATTTGGTAGCTACTGCTGCTGTCCCCATCTGCTGCTGCTGGTTCCTCTTACCCGGAGGTCAGGAGTTCGAGGCCCTCCCCCACCCGCAGGCTTCTGCCTGCACCTCATCTTTGGTTGTACAGTGGTAGAGCGTCACTGCTCTACCGCTTGACTGCTCTCCTGTCCCTCTTTTCTGCTGCTTCTGTCCCTCTTTCTGCTCTTCTCCGTTGCCTTTCTGCCTCTGGCTTTGCTTTTTTAATTTGCTTTATTTGGCTTTGTTTTTTCTGTGCTTTTTTTCAGTTCCTTTTTCCTTGTCCTCTCCCTTGTTGCCGCTGCGATCCCCCGTGGCCCTGTCCCCCTCCAGTGTCCTTTCCCGCTCCCACGTTTCCCGCCTCCCAGCTGTCCAGCACCCCCCACAGCACTACTTAATGAAGTGTGTGGCCATGCGCAGCTGGTGCGCCACTGGCGCGCCGAAGAGGCACTAAAGGCAAGCCAATCTGCGTCCGTTTGCACCTGGACCGGGCCTGGACCGTACCCTGGACCCTGCCTCTTGGACACTCCATTGCTACAACACCAGTACCTTCCTTGCCCTCAACCCTGGACACCACGCCGCCTGCCATCTAGCATCACTGAAGAATACCCTTGGACCCTTCACCTGCCGAAACTGCAACCCCACCTTCTGCAACACCAACACACCAGCTCCTCTCCCGCCCAGCCGATGTACAGCGCACCCGACCGGCTCAACTGCATCCTCCTCAACGTGCAGTCACTCCACAAACACGCCACAGAAATCTGGGACCTCCTCAACGCCAAAAATAAGAACCCAAACAACATAAACTTTGGGCGAGGTGCCTAGACTGATTCCCAGCACCCTCGTATCATATGTTGGCCTAGAGACCAGCTAGCTCACAGTGCCACCATGAGGTCCCCTAACCATACAAGGAGCGAATGCTTTCTTGGCAACCACTGAACATGATAACCCTGACCCCTCAAGGATCGTGGTAACAGATTAGAACCCTTCTGCTCAGTCACTCGTGCTGTTTTGTTCTCAGAGAAATATACAGTGAATACACAATGTAACGTTTTCGATATATTTATTGAACCAACGTTATTGTTGTATAAAATACATGTGCTGAGATAATCAGTAGAAAGAAGCAGATGAAAGTTATTATAAGCACCAAAAGAGTAAATAGCAGATACAGTTCCACCATGGAGCTAAAACAGTGTATATATGCAGGCATATAAAACAAGGTAGTAATCAGGTGTACTCCTAGTATGCAATCCCTACTTTGTTTATGTCTAGAGTGTATGTGGGTGTAGAGCAAAGAATCCACCCACAGGATGATCCAACCCCATTACCTGGCGGCAAAGAATGTAAGACCCTGTCTTGGTCACGGACTGTACCTCGCTCACGGAGGTGTTAGACAGCTGTTTAGCGAAGCCTCAGCATGCAGGACCTTTCAATGTCAGCGGAAGTGTCTCCGCTGCTAACAACTGGAAATACTTCTTTATTTATAATAAAAAGCATCCTTGTGATGTACACGCAGATTAGCATTGTTATGGATATGTGGATAGCACTGTCACCCCATTGATGAAGATAGAACGACATTTGTAAATTGTACGTAAAGGCCTTGTACTCAGTGTTCAAGGCATCATGATAATGTTGCGTGAAGCCAGGTGTATTAGCAAAGCAGTTTCATTGAAACCTATCCAACATTGTCACGCACTCGAATATGTGCAAAAGGTCACAGCAATAATGTTATTGTGCAGAAAAGAGGGCAATGTAAGAAAATGTGCAGCATTGCTACATAGGCCTAACTCGGGCACATAACAATGCGAGATGCACAGTGTTCTCGGGAACCAGGACTTGATTTTTTTTAAACTGCTGTTTCTGTAGAAACTTCGATGTTCATATTTTTGAATGCCATCTGCTCTCATTGCCATGAGCTCACCTCTGCTCTTTATAACATCAAAACCTCTCATATATATGACCGACTCTAGAAGCATCTATACTAGAGTATAAATATGTGTTACCCATATCTCAGGGAGCTCGACTCCTAAGCCAGTGCTGGGGGATACTCTTGCTCTATTTTTCTGTGATTCACAGCTCTTGGAAATGTAGTTTCCTATAGCAGAAGTAGACAGAAGTATGAAGATACTCATTGTGGGGTGTTACGCAGGAGGTCCAATGGAACCTGCAGCAGTAGGGGTTAGATTTGGTGGCTGCTTATTACGCACAAAGGTGCCCACTGTTGTATGTAAAGTGACAAGCTGACTAGCAGCTACATGGATTACAAGCTTAATAACAGGTTAATTTCAGTTCTACATTGAGGTTGCTCATTTCAAAAGGGTTACCAAGGTGGCTCGGCATTGTAATTCTTTGAGAATTCAATTATCCACCTCTGCTGCAGTTTCATTTATGGGGGGTCATGCTCATTAAAAGCATCGACACCACTGGAGCCATCTGACAAACATTAGGGTGAATTCCACTCACTCATACCACAGCACTTGTAACCCCAGGCAATGCACACCAGTGTGGAGTGTCACGTCAGTCCCATGTCTCTTGCAGCTGTGCAATCCTGTGGGTCACCACGAACAAGCTCTCGTATGTGCTCCAGTTCCTCTAAACTCAGATTTTGTCTGTGGGGTTCAGAACCGGTCATAGAAACACTATGGACCTGATGCACAAAGGGCATCAGCTCTCGTGACGGAGGCACCGCAGTCGTGAGGGAGTCTCCTCACTCGGGGCGGAATCTCCACAATGTGAATTCTAATTGCAGAGATTTTGCATGAGTTCGGAGACTTCCCCATGACTGGGGGGCTCTGCCAAGAGTGCGGATGCCCTTTGTGAATCAGGTCCTATGAATGCACCATCTTGTTGGTGGTTTCTTGTCGCAGACACCTCTTCAAATGCTGCAAATTTTGAAAACATGGGGAAGCCTCATTAAAAAAAAAACATCTTTGTCAATGCAGCACAATCATTTCCTCCACCTATCCCAGGTGACATCATGGCACTTTACACCTCCATCCTGGAGTAGAAGGCGTCAGCATGGGGGTCTACCTATAAGCATATCTAATAAGCACTCCTCAAGCTCATGCCCCATGGCACATCATTTTCTGATTCGTAGCAACTGGATCGCCTTGGGGCAGGCATAATTCGGCCTTTTAAGGTCTATTTTAGGTGGTGATATGTTCTGCTTGTACAAGAGTTTCTCAAATACAAGTAATGTCAGAAATTAGACAGCTTTTGCACAGTATGGGCCCAATTAACAAAGGGCCTCTGCACTCATGGCGGACTCCCCGCTGTCTTGGCGGGACCTCTGCATTGAGAAACTGCAGTTCAGAGGTCCTGCAACAAGTGTGGTCCCCCCGCCAGGACTGCGGGGCCTCTGCCACAAGGGCGGAGGCTTAGGCCCTTTGTGAATCGAGCCCTATGACTTTATAGTAGACTATTGATTTTGGACCATCTTATTTCACATTAAGGAACAAGACATTGATGATGCCTTTAAACATTCCTTGGCCACCTGTCTGCTCCTAGGGAGCATAGGATTCTAGGATAAATGTGTTTTTTCACCAACACCAGTTTTGCACCAACTACTTAGGGTATTTTATATTAATGTTTTATTCAGCTCCTTCTAGTTGCTTTCTAGCCACTTCATACTGCTCTGTACCAACCAAGTGTGCCACAGGCAAGAAAAACGCATTTTCTTATGCATACAATCTCTTTCTTCTCAGTATCTATCTTCATGCAGTTCTGGGAGAAGTGGATTTTAATAGCTGCAAGCTCTCACCAGAAGTCCATTAATATTAAAAGCTATCAACAAAATACTGTCTTCACACATTAGTAGTCTGTGATGTGCCAGGTTGCTATTTGGTGTAAAACCATGGGAACTTGGAAGGACCCCAAAATAATCCAGGTAAGTTCTCTTTCCGTATGACCCATTGTGTCCAATGTCCCAACAAGGGTGCTCCGATCAGTCTCTCTCTCCGATTTTGTCAAGTATCCATCACATTGCACGTGTGACTCAGCCTTCCTGCTCATCAGTTGCACTGGCTTTTTACTTTTTTGAGCTGTAGTTCTGGCCATAACTGATTGAGATTAGCGTTTCCTCTTAGCCTCCCCCATATGAATTGCTATCATAGAACTCACATAAGAATGAGTCTACATGTGTCGGTATTCTCCTCTGACTAGGAACCCCACCTATTCTGAGGTGGTAACATAAGGGATTTGTATTCACAGGGTGCTTGTGGTCTGAGTACACGTCCTCTATGAAATATGAGTTTGTTTCTCTTTGTAGCAACTTGAGCCTATTTTATTGCAGATGTTCTAGTCAATGCATAGCTGGCCAACAACCCTCCCCATTCCTTTTGTTTCCCATTTAGACATTCTGTTACGTAGCGCCCCGAAGAAGGTGGTACCGCATTTGGGGGCATATTTACAAGAACTTAACACCGCCGTAGTGTCAATTTTTTTTCGTTACAGCGGCTTTTTTTAATCACTGTATTTACAAAATGCTGCTAACTCAAGCTAGCGGCAATTTTCCAGCGTAAACAGGCATTTTCAACATCGCCACTTCTGTTTGCGTGACTTACCGAAAATGAGATGCAAGGTAGTCGTTCCCGCATAAAAACACCCGCAAAACAGACATCGCAATATTTACAATGATTTCCTTGTATGTTGCAAACAAAGAAAAATTGCTGCTAAATTCAATTAGAGGTAGTTTTTTAACGTCAGAAATACCTGGTCTTAAAAATGGTGCAAACACACTTGGGGCCTCATTTGAGAGGTTTTGGTGCTTGACAGTGCTGCAAGGAACCTTGCTGCCCTGCCCTGCGACCAAACAAAAGGGCAGGAATGCATCCTATCAATAAGATAGGGCACATTCCTGTCTTTTTCCCCTACGTTGGTGCACAATGGCTACCATGTGCCAACTCAGGCACCCTTGTGCCATGGTACAAGGGTGCCTGCGTTGCGGAGCTGATTTATGTTGTGCAGGATGAGACACCTTCCTGCACAAAATCAATCAATCCAGGCGATTTCCTCTTTCTATGTGTGCTGCAGAATGCTGCACACATAGAAAAATGAAAAAAAGAGGAGAAATGAAAACATTGATCCTCGTCGCGACTCCCAAACGCCACCCTTGGGGTGGTGTTAGGTTCTGATGCATTCCCAATTTTCTGGTTTCTCGTAAATCTGGGAATGCTTCCGATTACTTGGGTTTTGAGTGTACAGCAACACCCATGGAATGCCCAATTCATGCAGTTTGATGTGAGAAAGGGGCACATATTTACAAGGCGATGAGAAGCCACGTACAGTGGCTTTATGTGGCCTTGTAAACATGCTGTGGCACATTGTGCCACCGGAACGTCATAAAAGTGACATTCCAGCGGTGCAAAAGTGCAGCGACCTTGGACAATATTGTTTGCTAAGATGGCCGCCGAGCAGGAGCTCTGTGTTGGAGCTCCCGGGTTAGGGATTACCAACCGGTAAATATCCCTTGGTCTACCCGGCCATCCACCGCCAATATTCTACAAGGAACAACCTTCAAGGATTAACCGACTAGGAACCAACAAAGAGGCATTGCATCGAACTTCTACTCACCCGGACTGCTCTGACAAAGGGTAATTCCTCGAGGACGACCAGCAGCGACCGAGCACTCCTCCGTCCCGACGGCCTCGCCTGCCCTCCTCGATGCTCCTCGCCTGGATTGGGCACACGGTGTCGATCGGAAACCGGTGCCTTCGTCCTCCGTTGCACCGATGCGGGACTTGATTGCCGTAGGACACGGCTCGCTCGAGTTCCCTGGTTTGGGCGTACCCCTGCCCTTCGCCCTGCTGTGCTTTTGCTTCCGCGGCCCGCATGAAGGGGCCCCCCGCTGGCGCAGATCGCTGTAGGACACGGCCCGATCGAGTTCCCTGATTTTGGGCGTGCCCCTACTCTTTGCCCTACTCGACTTCTGCCGCCGCTACCCGCATGAAGAGGCCCGCCGGCGCGGACCCCCATCAGACCTCCGAGGCCCGGGCTTGGAGTGCCGCTTCTCGTCGCCTTGCCTGCCCTGCCCTCGCTGACGCGGATAGCCGTAGGACACGGCTCGATCGAATTCCCTTGATTTTGGGTGTGCCCCTACTCCTCGCCCTACGTGGCATCTGCCTCCGCTGCCCGCATGAAGGGGCCCGCCGGCGCGGACCCCCATCAGACCTACGAGATGTATCATTAGGCCGAGGCCCTGGCTTGGAGTGCCGCTTCTCGTTGCCTTACCTGCCCAGCCGCTCCCCGCATGTAGGGGCCCTCCGGCGTACCCCTGCCCTTCGCCCTGCTGTGCTTTTGCTTCCGCGGCCCGCATGAAGGGGCCCCCCGCTGGCGCAGATCGCTGTAGGACACGGCCCGATCGAGTTCCCTGATTTTGGGCGTGCCCCTACTCTTTGCCCTACTCGACTTCTGCCGCCGCTACCCGCATGAAGAGGCCCGCCGGCGCGGACCCCCATCAGACCTCCGAGGCCCGGGCTTGGAGTGCCGCTTCTCGTCGCCTTGCCTGCCCTGCCCTCGCTGACGCGGATAGCCGTAGGACACGGCTCGATCGAATTCCCTTGATTTTGGGCGTGCCCCTACTCCTCGCCCTACGTGGCATCTGCCTCCGCTGCCCGCATGAAGGGGCCCGCCGGCGCGGACCCCCATCAGACCTACGAGATGTATCATTAGGCCGAGGCCCTGGCTTGGAGTGCCGCTTCTCGTCGCCTTACCTGCCCAGCCGCTCCCCGCATGTAGGGGCCCTCCGGCGCTGACTGCAAGCAGAGCCCGGTCTCGAGCCTTTGCTCGGAGCAGCCCTCCTATCTCCTATCTACTCCCCTGGCTGCTACATGACGACCGCCCGACTCGGATGCCATAACCGATGTCGGAGCGCCCACCGCACGTTGGAGACTGCTAACACTGACCTCCCCCTGAGCCCCGGGGCAGGCTACGATCCTCCCAACGGCTCTGACCTCCGCTTCGAAACCCAGACTCCGGGACAGGCTCCGGATCCTCCTCCCTGCTCTAACCCCCCCCCCCCACAAGTCCCTGGCTGCCTCTAAGAGCCAGGCTGCTTCTCGGCTGCTCCTAAGACCCAGGCTGCTCTAAGTCAAGAACCCCGCCCTACCACCGAGTAGCCCCCGACCTAAATGAGTCGGTGCCCCCGACACCCAGACCCCCATCACGTCATCTCTTGTGGCTTGGGCAAAAAGGAGGGGCTATTAAAGAGAGTCGGTATCCAAAGAGAATCGCCTCTTTTGACCGTCGATCCTCCTCTCTCTACCGTGGTGACACCGACGATTAGTTGACGCCTCACTTGCGCCCGAAAACAAGATGGCAACATTCCACCATTTCTCGCCTCCCAAAATGGCCTACGAGACGTCCCCTCTCACGAGAACAGGGTGAGTGGTTCTTGTCCTCACTACCGCCCGAGCCTCACTTTCAAAGCAACTCTCTAAACAGGGAACACTAACCTGACCCCACATGGTGGCTTCCTCTGTATTTTCACGTGACGATCTCATACAACTCATCGGCGTAGGGCACGTATCCGTGGGTGTACAAGTAAAGTGGTTTTCCCCCCCACCGCCCGAGCCGTCCTCGAAGCAAATTAACGTACTTTCCACTCAGTCTTGACCGAAGCCCTACCCCCGCATCCACTGCACACAGCGCCCCCGAACTACCTACAGCCTGCAACTACAGCCCCTGAAGGATCAATCCATAATGCAGGCGCTCTAATCCTGCTGCCTTCCCCAGATTTGAACCCCCGCGGCTGAATCCTTGATATAGCCCCTCTACCAAACCTTGTATTCGGCATGCACCTTCCCAAAGCCCTGATCTGGTCTCACTACTAACTTTTATACCCGGACTATGACTTCACAAAGTTCGCTTTGCTGATATACATCCACTATAATTTCTATAATTAGTGTCTATTATTTATGTGGATGTGCTATTACTTTAATTATTGTTTCCTTTTTGAATGTTATATTGAGTGTTGATGTTCCATCACTATTATCTTCGTTATTCTATCATTATTATTATCACTATACTGCTATGTTTTTAATGTGACTAATTTGGCGAGCTACCACTATAATTATGCTATCTCTATAATTATTGTTTCTTTTGTTGATTTTTACTTTTTGAATGCTATATTGAGTGCAGATGTTTCATCACTATTATCTTCGTTATCTATCACTATTATTATCACTATACTACTATGTTGTTAATGTGACTAATTTGGCGTGCTATCACTATTATTATGCTATCTCTATAATTATTGCTCCTTTTGTTGAATTTTACTTGGAAAGCTGATGCTCTATCATTATTATTATCGTTACTCTATCACCATCATTATCATTATTCTGTTGTGTTTTATTGTATCTAATTTGGTGACGTCCCAGTAGTTAGCTTTGCTGCTGCTCCTCACGGTAACTGTCGTAATCTGGATTTACCTTAACTAATTTAGGTGCTCTCTGGCTGTACCCCCACTGCTATACGCTCTTCCCCCACATTTTAGACTCTCCTACTCCTTCTTTCCTCCCCTCTCTTCTCTCCCCTCCCCTAACTCCCCTCATTACTTTATTCATCCGCCCCCTTACTCCCTCCTCAATCCCCTCACCCCCCACTCCTACCCTGTCTCATATCTCTGACTCTCCCACCCCCTCTTTTCACCCCTCACTCCCCTCCTCTCTAACTAATACTCTCGAACTACAATATCCACCCTCCCCTTTCTCCTTACTCTCCCCCCTCACATACCCCAGTCTCACTTACCCCAGTCTCATCTAAACTCCCAAGTACGCTCAAGTTTCCTTAAGCACTTGTCCTCACCCTATATATTTGGTAATATATTTATACTCTGACATACCCTCCTGGCTTCCCCCGAACACCTTCTCTTCTATATCTCTGACATTTGGTCTACCCTTTGGTTTCCCCCTCCCCGCACCACGTCCTCCCCTCGCCCTCTGGCGATTCTCCCCCCCCTGGCTTCCCCTCTCAACCGCCTCCTACTTCTCAGCCCCCTCCCCTCTCTTCCTCCCAATTCCACCCCCGACGGCCCATCATGTCCCCCCCTTCTCCCGTCCCCACTCCCCCAGATCCCGCCCTCTCAAGACATGGTCCCAATTCCTGGAACATCGTATACCCATCCAATCTGTCCAAACATGCCAAGAAAAACTTTAAGCATAAATTACTGACTCATCACCCCGAAACTCTCATAGTTGATTCCTACCATAGCCTCACCTCGCCTATAAAAACTAACCTTATTTTCTATTCCAAACGCCCCTCCAAATGGAAAAGCATCTTCCTGAGCCATCTCACAATCACTAAATCCGGCAATATCCCATATGGTTTCAAACTATCTACCTCCCCTTCCCCAGCTTTTAGCGGAGAAATTGACATCTCCATTTTCAAAACCGGCAACATTCTCATTCAAGCATCCGAACACCACCTCAACACCTTCGACCACCACTTCAGTTCCCTGACAGCCCTTCTATCCAAACCTGCCCCCAAACCCTCTCCCTCCCAACCGTCTGACACCCACATGACATCCCCCTCCCCCAGCCCGGAGCCCACACCCCCAAGACACCCTAAATGCGCACCCCACCACCCAAATCCCCACCTTATCTAACGACCGACATCCCCAAACCCACCTCACTGCCGATGACCTCCCCACATCTCCCGGATCCCTCCACCCTGAACATCCACCCTCCCACCTCCCGGCGCCTACAACACCCACTAGTCTCCCCACGCACGCAGAGGTAATTAAGTCCCGGCCCCTTCACCCACTGCTTCCCACCGCTCCCCCCACTACACCTATATCTCCACCACCGAACTACACTCCCCCCTCATCATGATCTTACCTCCCCCCTCCCTCTCTCCATCATATCTCCTCCCCGGTCTCGTGACCTACCTGCATGAGTGACCCCTCCACCTCAACGTCCAACCTCCCTAGCTCCCCTCTGACTCCCCCACCCTGCATCTCCCCCCTCCACTCATCAGGCTCTCGTCTCCGGCCAACATTGAACCTCCATGCTCCCCACCTCCTCGCCGCCCGAGCTAACACTCAACCTTATCGCTCTGACACTTTCCAACATTGAACTGAATCTCTCTACTGTTCAGACTGGACTTATGAAACTCAGAGAAGATTTCAGCGCCCTTAACAACAAGACCCTCCTCAATCAGAATGGCTCCGCCTGCCCGTGCCTCACTTACCCCTCCCAACCTAACCTCTGGGAAACTATTCCCCTCCGCAACAGATCTTTTAGGCCACATCGTGCTAGGAACGGTCTCTCCTCCTCTGCCACTACGGACTTATGCAACTCTTACCTTCCCAAACCCCTGACCCCTGATCATACCCCCCCCTTTTTCCAGCATCCCAGTGATTTTGGGAACGAGCAGAACCCCCTCCTCTCCCACCTCGCCCAGACCCCCAACCCAACTTACCACCATACACTCGTGCCCTACCACCAAGGCCAACCCTAAGCCCCTCTCCTGCATGCTCGTTAACTGCCGCTCGGCTGTCCGACAAGCAACTGAAATATCGGAAACCCTCCTCAGTGAATCCATCGACATCGCCTTCCTTACAGAAACCTGGCTTAATGACCACTCAACAGCCATCCTTGACCTACTCACCCCCCCTGGCTACTCCATCATTAGGAAAGATAGACCAGACAGAATTGGAGGTGGCCTAGCTATTATTTACAAAAATGAACTGCAACTCTCCTGTGTTAAAAACTCCGACCACTTAACCTTTGAATATCTTGGTGCAGAACTCACTATACAGGGTTCCCCCCAATTCACCTACATAACATATACCACCCTCCGGGTGATCCACTTCCCTTCGCTGAGGAACTATCCGACCTTCTTTCTCAATCCTCTCTCTCTAACTCAAAAAACCTCTTCCTTGGAGACTTTAACATCCACTGGAACAATGCTGCTGACCCCACAGTCACCCATCTCAACAATCTTCTAGAGATCAATGGCCTTGTTCAACTTTGTCACTCACCCACTCACACCAAAGGTGCCACTCTCGATGCCATCATATCCAATAATGACCTGGCTTCCATCTCCAGCATCCTCCCAATTGACTAGTCTGACCATCACCTCATCCTGTTCAAGATCGAATCCGCTCCCCTCCCCCCCTATTAAAAATTACATACCCTTGAAATGGACCAGAAACCTCAATCAAATCCCTCCTGGCGAACTTGAGTCTAAGCTACAAGCGCAACTTCTTCTCACCCCTCTCTCCCAAGACGCAAATGAGCTCACCAAACTTTTCAACAAGACCGCCAGTGAGGTCGTAGACCTCCTAGCCCCTCCCAAACTAAAAAAGCAAAGAACCATTCCATCTAAAACTAGGTTTAACTCTGACCTCAACGACGAAAGGCGATCACTTAGACTGACTGAAAGATCTTGGAGACAACACCCCTCCGCTGCCCACCTTGCCTGTCTCCGGGCCGCTAGATCATCCTAAAAAAAACACATCTTCAAGGAAAAGGCCTCCTTTTTCCGAACTCAACTCGATCGTGCCAAAAACAGACCCAGAGAACTATTTAACATTGTTCGCAACCAAACATCCACAGCCCCCCTCAAACTTACTGCCTCAACAAATAGATGTGAGGAAATTGCCAACTTCTTCTCGGATAAAATCGCCAAAATCGATCGCTCCTTCCATCTAACTGAGATCCCACCCAACTCCCCTTTCGTCGCTGACACTACACTAAACGATCCTCCCGTCCTGACTCTGTCTCCTTACCCTTCCACTCTCCCTCTCGCTACTACCCCTCCTGAATCCAGCCTTCCCCCCCTGCAACTAAAAAACAATGCATCCTGGACTAACTTCCACCCCGTGATTGAGCACGAAGTCTTTAACATCGTCACCAAACTTAAGCCGTCCTCACACACCAAAAACCCTATCCCTCTAGTCTTATCCAGAATCTCAACCACATTATTGTCCCTCACTGGACCAACATCATCAACACTTCCTTCTCCACAGGTTGTGTCCCGGACTCACTTCAACTCGGTCAAATCACGCCTATCCCTAAAAATCCCACCTCAGACCCTAATGACCTGAACAACCTCCACCCTATCTCTAACCTACCACTTCTTTCCAAAGCCCTGGAAAAATGTGCTCTTCTTCAACTAGATGAACACAACTTCAACCTTCTAGACCCCTTGCAATCCGGTTTCAGAAAAGGCTGCAGCACTGAAACCGCCATGCTAAATATAATCGATGACATCCACTCTTCCCTTGACAACGGTGAATCCTGCCTACTCATTCTCCTTGACCTCTTGGCTGCCTTTGATACAGTCAACCACAACTCCCTACTCAACTCACTCAAGTCCCGCTTTGGCCTTAACGGTCAGGTCCTTAAATGGTTCACCTCATTTCTCCAACACAGAACACAACAAGTCAAAATGAACGACTGTCTATCTAACCCCTCTCCGGTTTCCCTAGGTGTCCCCAAGGCTCTATTCTCTCCCCCTCTCTCTTTAACCTCTTTATGGAACCTCTTACCCTCATCCTGAAACAAGCTAGAATCAACTACCACCTCTATGCTGATGACACCCAACTTTACTATAAGATTAGGTCCCACTCTGATGTACTTCATCTTAACTATACCTTAAACAAGATCCAACACTGGTTCCACTCCAACCATCTCAAACTTAACCCCAAGAAAACTGAAATCATCCTCTTCTCCCCTAAAAACAACGGACTCCCCATCCAAACCTGGATCCCTGACCTCAATGCACTCAACTGCTCGCTCTCTTTGTCCAACTCAGTGAAATCACTTGGTATTAGCGTTGACAAAAATCTAACCCTCAACGCCCACATAAAAACTCTGCTAAAGGAGCTCTCTTCACTCTCCGTCACCTGAAGAAAATCAAACACTTCATCCCACCTGAAGACTTCAAATGGGTCGTCCAGTCCCTGGTACTCTGAAAAATAGACTATGGGAACGCTATCCTCACAGGAACCCCCAAAGTCCATCTAGCCCCACTCAGATCTGTGCTCCACCTAGCAGCCAGGCTTATCACTGACCATAAACGTTTTGACTACATCTCCCCAGCCCTGAAGGCTCTCAACTGGCTTGCCGTTGAAGGTAGATCCTCCTACAAGACAGCATGCAACACACATAAAGCCCTACACCAGAATGCCCCGCTGTACCTCACAAACAAACTTAAAAAAGCGGGCGGCTCCAGAACGATGAGGAGCACTAACACTTTCCTCCTCTTCCCCCTTATTCAAAAAGAAAACCACTCAATCTCGCTCCTTCTCTGGAAATGCGCTGATCGTCTGGAATGCCCTCCTAAAAGAATTGCGTTGCAACCCCTCCTACATTGCCTTCAAAAAAGACCTTAAACTGCACCTCCTCTGCAAATACTGGGGTCCTTAATCGGACCTCTGACCTCCTCCGTCCTTATCCTCCTCTACTTCACTCCCTCCTCTCTCCTCTCCCCTCCCCTCTTCTCTCCCTCACCTCATACTCTCCCCCCCATTTCTCCCCCCCCACTCCCACCTCCCTTTCCTCCTTCCTCTTAAAACCCTGCCCGGCTGACCATCCCCCCTCTCCCCCAACCTGGTTTCCCCCCGCCTACCCTTTTTTTAATTTCTACCTCACCCGCAGCTCAGCCCTGAATCTTTTTCCCCCCCTCTGCCACTATATATGTAAATGTATCTGCTTTTGCTGTGTCTCTGTTTATTAGACCTCAATGGAGCGTTTGATTTTATTTATTGTTTATACTGTGCTCTTGAACAACTCCTGTAATCTTATTTTCGCACATGTAAAGCGCTCTGATACCCCGGGTCTAGCCAGCGCTATATAAAACCTTTCAAATAAATAAAATAAATAAATAAAACAATAGAAGAACTCCCACAATTCTTCCTTGGCAAAGTCAACAACGCCATGGACCTCCTGCCATTGCAGCTAGGAGCACCAAGGAGACCACCACCACCACCCCTGTCATGCGTCACTCACCTGAACAACTGCTCCGTTCCCTTTGGGTGACGACTGGACCTGATCCCTCTAAGTGCAGACCTCAGCAGACCAGAATGTCAGCAACACGAAGCTGGAGACCGGGAACTGCAGAAAGCCAGAGACTCTCCAAAGCTGTCTGGCACCGTGGAAGAAGGAGAGACGTACAACCAGTCAACCTTAAATTAGGTCATCTGCTGTCACAACCTTAAATTAGGTCATCTGCCGTCTGAGGAGTCACATCCAGGGGCCACCCGGACTCCACATCAGATGGCCATGTCGCAGTGGAGCCATTGTGGCTGGGGGAGCATTCAGGGGAAGTGTCTGGATCCTGTCTCTGAGTACAATCCCGCATCGTTGCCGCCGCATGCAGCGCCTTCCGCCTCTCTTGTATAACATGTTCCGGATTGGGGTTGGCTTGTAGTTGTGGCGCGGGGCGGCCGATCCTCCTATGGCTCCCACTACGAGTGGCTCCGCGAATGACAGCTTGTTGCGCAGACCCTTCACACAGTATTTGATGCCCAACGTCACTTAACCACTAGAAACGACCCCCTCTGCCTCTGCACTCCTGTGGTGTAGTCAGTGAAGAAAAGTACTGTGGCGTTATTCACTTTTACCTCCCCCAGCTTGCATACCTCCCTCAGGACAGCATCACAATCCCTGTGCGAGGCGGAAGAGAAAGGGTCTAGGACCTGTCCCCGGTGGCGTACGGTTCGCCGACACTCGATGGGCCCACTCCACAGCAAAGAATGGGGAGAATGCACCTGCTGGGAGTAGGTCACGCAACCTTGTCTCAGTATATGCCACTGCATCAGCTTCTCCTGCTCCCTCGGGCAGACTTACCACCCGCACGTTGTTCTGCCGGGAGCAGCCCTCCGCATCCTCTGCTCTTCTTTTTAGTGAATTCACTCATGCCATTAGCTGCTGTACCTCTAACGCTGCATTCCGGGTAATAGGGTGGACTTCGGCCAGTTCTTGGTCAATGTCATGTACCTTGTCAGTCAGCCTGCGATGATCTGTGCGCTCCAGGGTCAAGTCGACTGTGATTTTGTCTATGTGACCCTCAAGGGAAGCACACATTTGTTTGAGGGAGGTACCTATTTTCTCCACTGCTGCGAGTACTGAGTCTAGTTTGGAGTCCAGGGTGTCCACTGTCACCTGCCCCGGTGGCCAGCGACCCCCAGCCGCTCGGTCCACCGACATGGAGGAGCGGCCAGGTGTCGACGCCGCCCCTGTGTGCAGGCGGCCCATCATTGTTCCAGACACCCAGGCACTACGTATGACATGCGGTGCAGTGCAGCCGACCCCTCTCCTCCAGTCAGGTGTATGCTAGCCAGGAATCTTCGCTCGGGCGGCACCGAGAGAAATCAATCAATCAATCAGGGACTTATATAGCATGGCTACTCACCCATGAGGGTCTCAAGGTGCTGGGGGGTGGGGCTGCTGGTCCGACTGGGTGGAGGATCAGCGATGCGGATTGCCTGAGGTGCAGGGGCAGGGTGTTCCAGGTCTTGGCGGTGAGGTAGGAGAACGACCTTCCTCCTGTTCTGGTCTTGTGGATCCTGGGGACGGAGGCAAGGGCGAATTGGGAGGATCGGAGTTGCCGGGCGGGTATGCGGAATGTGATGTGGTGGTTCAGGTATTCTGGTCCCTCGTCGTGTAGAGCTTTGTAGGCGTGAGTGAGGAGTTTGAAAGTGACTTTCTTGTTGACTGGGAGCCAGCGGAGTTGTCAGAGGTGCTGTGTGATGTGGCTGCAGCGGGGGATGTTGAGGACCAGTCTGGCTGCAGTGTTTTGGATGTTCCGTAGTTTCTTGAGCTGTTTTTGGGTGACGCCGGCGTAGAGTGCATTGCCGTAGTCGAGTCTGCTGGTGATGAGTGCGTGGGTGACCGTCTTTCTGGATTCTGTCAGGATCCATCTGAATGTCTTTCGAAGCAGGCAGAGCGTGTGGAAGAATGCTGAGGACACTGCATTGATTTGGTGGTTAATAGTGAGTGATGAATCCAGTATGATGCCGAGGTTGCATGCGTTGCACGGCAGGGTGTGGGGAGATCCCAGAGTAGCTGGCCACCAGGAGTCATACCAGGCTGAAGGGGTGCGTCCCAGGATGAGTAATTCAGTCTTGTCTGAGTTGAGCTTGAGGCAGCTGTCTTTCATCCAGGTAGCAACGACCTTCATTCCACTGTGGAAGTTGGTTCTGGCAGTTGTGGGTTCATTGGTGAGGGAGAGGATCAGCTGGGTGTCGTCTGCATAGGGGATGATGTTGAGTCTGTGGTTTCTGATGATAGCTGCGGGGGGCCATGTAGACGTTGAAGAAGGTGAGGCTCAGGGAGGAACCCTGGGGTACTCCACAGCTGATCTCCATGGGTTCTGAGAGGAACGGTGGTAGCCTGACTCGCTGGGTCCAGCTGGTGAGGAAGGAGTGGATCCAGTCCAAAGCCTTGTCGCGGATGCGGGCGTCGTGGAGTCTTGTGATTAGGGTGCGGTGGGAGATGGTGTCAAAGGAGGCCAAAAGGTCTAGTAGGATGAGGGCTGCAGTCTCACCCCAGTCGAGGAGGGAGTGGATGTGGTCTGTGGCACCGAGAAGTGCAGTCTCTGTGCTGTGGTTGCTTCGGAAGCCGGTTTGGGAAGTGTCCAGGACGTGGTTCACTTCGGTGAACTCAGAGAGTTGTGCGTTGATGGCCTTCTCTATGACCTTGGCTGGGAAGGGGAGGAGAGAGGTCTGTCCGGTCTGAGGAGGGCTCCTTCAGCAGAGGCTTGATCTCAGTGTGTTTCCACATTGGGGAAGGTGGCGGTTGTGATGCAGCAGTTGAAGGTGCGGCAAAGCGGGGGGCAAAGGTGGCATCTGCTCTGTGGAAGATGTGGTACCGGCAGGGATCTGTCGGGGCACCTGAGTGGATGTACTTCATGGTCTTGAGCGTGTCCTCTGTTGTGAGCGGGGTCCAGCAGAGCATGATCTGTTGGGGTGCTGCATGGTTGTGTACGATGGTGGCATGCGTGGTGGCTGGATCTGGGGTGTCGAAGCTGTCGTAGATCTTCCTAATCTTGTGGTGGAAGAAGGTGCCGAGTTTGTTGCAAAGGTTTTGGGAGGGGGCACGTCTGTGGTCTTGCTGTTGGGCCTGACAAACTCCTTGACGATGGCGAAGAGTTCCTTGCTGTTGTGTGCATTGGTGTTGATTCTGTCTTGGTGGGCCTTTCTCTTATGGGTTTTCAGGAGGAGGTGGGGTGCGTTGATGGCAGATTTGAAGGTTGCGCGAGTTTCTGGGGTTTTATTGTGCCTCCATCTCTTATCGAGACGTCTGCAGATGCGTTGGGACTTTTGGAGGGCAGGAGTGAACCAGCTGGCCTTCTTGGAGTGTTGTTTGCCTTGTCTTTGCTTGAAGTGTTCCAAGGTTTCAGCACAGTTGGTGATACATTGGTGGAGGTTGTGAACTGCTGTTTTTGCATCCATGGGCATTGGGGGAGTGGTGGTGCTGAGGGAGTTGACGAGAAGTTCTTCGGTGGCCCTGATCCAGCTGCGACGAGGGGCGATGGTGGTGGTGTACGGTGGGTGTGGTGAAGGTGAGATGTACGCAATGATGGTCGGTCCAGGAGAGTTCAGTGGTGTGGCTGTAGTTGAAGTTCCTGCTGGTGGAGTAGACGGGGTTGAGTGTGTGTCCGGCTATGTGGGTCGGTGCGGTGACTAGCTGCTTGATTCCGATGTTGGCGAGGTTCTCCACAAGGGAGGTGGTGTTCTGGTCACTGGGGTTGTCCAGGTAGAAATTGAGGTCTCCGAGTAGGATGTAGTCGGTGGATGCGGGAGCCTGTGGTGCGATCAGGTCTACGACGGCATCGGTGAAGCGGTGTCAGTGGCCGGGGGGCCTGTAGACGTGGGTACCACAGAGGGTGGTGTTGAGATTTGTCTGGACCTGGAAGTGGAGGTGTTCCATGGTTGCCGCTGGGTCATTAGAGTGCGTGGTCAGTCAGAGTGTGCTTTTGTGGACAATGGCAATGCCTCCTCCTGGGAGCTCGGAGTGGTCCTTGCGGGTGATTTTGTAGCTGCGGGGATGGCGATGTCCGGTCTAGAGCAGAGGTTGGTCCAGGTTTCCGTGAAGATAATCTTACTAATTCAATCATGCCTTCTCAGAGATCCCTATTCACCTTCAAACTGGAGACGTCCATGGTGTTAGGGAAATCTGCCTCAGCTGAGTAGGTCTAACCTATATATTGGCTGTAGGTTATTTAAGCTTGTAGGATAAACTTCCCACATTGTGTTACCCTATCTCCATAATTCATTTACTAATCTCCTCTTCTTCCAAACATTTTAAAATAATGGTGGATGAGGAAGTAGAAGGGTAATTGAACATAGCAGAGAACTGAAGACATGCAGTTACTCTCAAATTATTAAATGTTGGTCTACCGGCTAAGGGTGGAGACATTAACTTCGTGGTAGAGGCCCACGAAGCATTCAAAATAGAGGTATTTTATTCCTGGGTTAAAACCCAGCTGTAAATGCTCGTACACAAATCTTTCATACCTACTTTGAGAATGAACCACCAGAGGAATATACTCCATATGAAGACCTAGAGATTCCTCTCTCCTACCAAGAGCATATTAATTGGTTCAAAGGCGCCCTCCTACACACTATAGAAAACGTGAGACTCAGTCCACTCAGAAAAGAAGCAGCGGCTTGGCTGGTCCTAGCTGCATACACACCGCATCCTAATACTGACAATATAACTGCAGCACAAATGCGTACACTATACAGAGATTTAGTGAAAATATATAGAAATCTAACACAATTCATAATGCGAACACTCACAGATAACCCTGCGCGGGCTGCTCAAGTGGCTCAACCTCAATTTGCTTCTATGAGTATCAGCCTTCAAACACTGAATGTCGTTATGGAAAAGATTCCCACCAGTCGGGAGTAAATTCCGTTCTGGATAGTACAAAAAATGTGTCAGCTTGAAGCAGCATTTCCCCATACGGGCCTGCAGGAAAAGCACAGAATACTAACTATTTGCTTGTCGATGGGGATGGCTCCCCCAGAAGAAGAATGCGCCACTTAGGGTACAGTCTTTGCTTCCGATCATACCAGAAATCATGGTACCCCTTCACTGGCTGTTTTACCTGATGTATTAAAACAGCTTATGAATGAGTACGGGGCAGCACCTGCCCTGGACTTAGGGATGAAACTGATCGGAAATGTTGCAGCAGTATCCACCATTATGTTAGGTAACATAAAAGGGGAGGCAGCTGCGTTAGTTACACACCAATGCTTGAGGGATTTCACTCCTGCACAACAGGAGTGGGAACTACCAAAAATTATCAAAGAAAACTATGCTACCTTGGGTAGCGATGATTTGGGAGCCAGACCTGGGAAACCACAACTTTGGAGTAATTCTGAAAAAGATAACTCTAAGCAAGCACCCGACTCTTCAAATAGGTAGACGTGGGATAATAAACAAAACAATAAAGACAAACAAAGATCACGGGGTGGGTCTCCTCAACAGGAAACCACTGAAAAAAGATATAATTTCAGAAACCGTGATAACATTAGGAAGTCTGGCCGGTATCAGGACACTGATACACATTTCTCTCGTTGCTTTTAGGAGTCATCTGATACACGTTCGGAGAGGGGTGGAGGGTCATAGCGCAGATCCGAAGAGCATGTGAAGCCGAAGAAGGAATCACAACGCTCATCTAACTACATCATTAATAAAGAAGAAAAACCAAAGAATAATAAACCTCAATTCAAAAGAAGAAAGTAGCTGGGATTAAGATCAGGCATGCCCAGACTACTGAGGACTCTGCTTCTGAATGGGGAATGGGCTGTGTCGATGCTGGACAGCACAGCAGAACTCACAATAGCACACCAAAACCTGATGGATTATCTGTCTGAAATAGGGCTGAGTGAGCATATCACGATGGAAACACCTGATACTTGGGTAAGTGTCCCCCATCGTTTATATGAAATCACACTACAGTTGGAGGGGAACATACTCAGAAACATCAAGGCTCAGTTTTGGGAGTACTTGACGTATGGTTACGACATTCTTTTGGCTGTAAAAGACTGGCCACCTGAGTTCGTAATGGAATGCCCAAATAGGAAAATGGTAATTCTACCTGATTTTTCCAACCTCGTTCCAGAATCAGTAAAATATTCTTACGCCAAGGAGTGGGTGGTAGTGCTAGCTCCTTCATGCCTTATACCCAGTGGCATAGCTAGGCCTTAGGCAGCCCGTCGCGGCCCCTAGTTTGCCGCCCGCGGCGGCCTGATCGAAGAGCGGGGGGGCTGGCCATTCATGCAGCCGCAGGTAAGAGCGGGGAGGGTCGAGGTAGAGCTGGCGATTCTTTCGGCCGCAGGTAAGAGCGGGGGGGGGGCGTCCGGCGCCCCCAAAACTCGTGTTGCCTGGGGCGGTCTGCCCCCACCGCCCACCCCCTCCCCTAGCTACGCCACTGCTTATACCGAAATCATGTTGGGTGCAATGATGAGTCACCTCATCACATGATTTCGTTGAATTCATTTCATCAACCCCAGAGACAATACACAATAAAAAATGAAGCTAAAAAACAAGTTATGGAAATCCTGGAACAACTTGAATACCAAGGTGTAATAGAAAATTGCACCTCATCAATGAATAACTCCTTGTTTCCCGTAATGAAACCTGACAATTCATACTGTCTAGTATTAGATTACTGACATTTAAACACATCTACTCGCACATTCGCAGTACAAAATGCACATAGTGCCACACTAATGAATAACATTGTGCAGGAAAAATACAAAACAACATTAGATATCGTGAATCGATACTTCTGTCAAAATATAGCACCTGGAAGCAGATATTTGACAGTATTTTCAGCACTAGGCTCACAGACGAAATTTTGCCGATTACCTCAAGGGTATAAGAATAGCCCTGGGCTGTTTTCAGCCAGAGTGACAGAGTTACTTCAAAAGTTTGATGAGGAGGCATTGTCCTACGTTGACAATATATACCTGATGGATGATGATTTAATGGAACACTTGGAGTAGATCACAAAATTCTGGGATTTGCTCACTTGGGCTACAAGTGTAACTTCAAAAAATCAAAAATTGCCCACCTTAATGTCCTATTTTTAGGATACAAGTTGTCAAGTGAAGGCAAAAGGCTGGAGACCCATTTTGTTAGAAAAATGTGCATTTCTCCAACCTCCAACAACTCTGAAAAGACACAATCCATTTAGGAATTTGTAAATTTTGGCAGAACATACATTTTGGATTACGCAGAACGGGTGAAACTGTTCTATGACTTAATTAGACCTAAATGTCCAATCACACATTGGACACAGGAAAATACAAACATTTTACGTTCCGTACAAGCTTCCAAACATTTACATACACTTATAAACACGACCAATCTGGTGATCCGCGTAGTTGCTGGACCAACCGGGTACACATACATTCAACGAAGGTGATACAGTACCCATTGCATACAAATCACATTTGTAAACGAACGCAGAAATGCGTTTTGCACCTACTGAGAAAACTCTCACAGCAGTATAGACTGCTGTAGTAAGAGAGAGAGAGAGCACTAGCTCAGGGAAAACGGATAAGTGTCATAACCCCAGTACCGACCTTAGAGGCTGCCACCAAAGCAAGCGTTCCTAATGCCAAAGCTTTACACTCAAGATAGATACAATGGGCTAACTCTCTCACTGCAACAGATGTAGATTACAGATTTGATTCTACATTACAAACACAAGAGTTTTTGCAGTATGAACAAGAATATCCTCTGTCGAATTAAATAAAGCCTCTAGATCGATATGATTACATCATCTACACTGATGGGTCTGCCCAGCCTGCCGTGGGGACAAAACACCAATATTCCGCATTGTGCGCATTCATAGAGGGGCGCATGCATAATTTCAAGTTCCATCCTGAAAAAACACATGCAGACCCTAGGGGACTGTACAGCGCAGCTGGCAGAACTCAAGGCCCTGGTATTGGCACTACAAAATACAGATCATGGATCCCCCACACTTATAATGTGTGATTCATATTACAGTGTCCAGTCATGTATTGAACATCTTCATTACTGGGACCAGAATGGATTTCGAGATTCCAAGGTTTGCACAATAAAGCACAAGATGCTTTGGGCACAGGTGGCAAAGCTGAAAGAGTGCTTGCCACAGGCTCAAATAATACACACATTGAATCATCAACATGTTGGCGCTCATGTTGCAAGGAATTCAATGGTTGATAAAGCAACTAAGTCAATAGTTCGTACTGCTGCCTTTGCTGCAATCACTCGTTCTAGCATGAGAATAGAAAGAGAGATCATGGTGGCTGTCAATGCTGTGCACAGTGAAACGCACCTGCCGAAAGGTTTTCCACTCAAGTATTCCTACAAGTTAGATGCACAAAACATACTGTAAACTCAGATTCCAGGAGTGGGGGATAGTTTAAACCAAACACTGATTGTAGGATGGGGTTAGTACTAGATGAGTGTCTGCAGATCCAGGATATGGGTGTGTGTCCCTGAGCACTATTAGGACCTGAATAGTGCTCAGGGGGACACACCCATATCCTGGATGTGCAGACACTTGTTTATGAGCGACGTTTTGCTTGGAAGACGTTACCCCTGAAGCACAAAAAAACTGTATTACATGTACACCCACTTTTTGAACTAAGGTTGTAGCGCGTACCCATCCTTTGTTAGTACTAGATGCACATGATAGGTTCAGCTCATGCAGGTATTACTGCTACAGTTTCATTACTGAAGCAGCGCTATTGGTGACCTGGTCTTACCAAACAGACCGAGGACTTTGTCCTCAAATGTGACATCTGCCAACAGATGAAAGGCTCAACCATAGCATGTCCACCACAGACAACTCTACTGATCTCAAAAAAACCTCTGGCTTGTGTCTATTTGGATCACTGCGGCCCCTTACAATATGATGGGGCTTACAAGTACATCTTGGTGGCAGTGGATTCATTCTCCAGATTCCTGTGGGTATGGCCACAGCAGTCGGCTGACGCCCGAACTGGTATAAAAGACTTGCGAGTGTTCATTGGCACATATGCAATTGGCACACTACATTCCTACCAGGTTCCGGCGTTTAGCTCTCAGGCTTACAAAGAGACCATGGGAAGTTTGGGTGTGACCTTGCGGTACTCGTCCCCCTATCATCCTGAGGGAAATTCGATTGCTGAGAGGAAAAACTGTGACTTAAAGCAGTCTTTAAACGCCTAATCACCTATATGGGGTCCAGAGGGCACTTAACAACATGCCAATAACATCCCTGGGTGGTCGTACTCCATATGAAGTCCTGTTTGGGGTAAGAATGTGGATCCCAGACCACGACAATGTCTGCACAGTGACTGTAGAAACACCTTTTGACATCCATGAACATTTGGCTGTTTTGCAGAAACTAAATGAATTCCAGGATACACAAAGCAACATCCAAGTAAAACGCACCGCCACTGGTGAAGTGAAGGCTGTGCTGGCAAGACCTGGCTGGGTCCCGAAGACTGGGGATCTGGTCAGGGAAAAAATTGTAGACAAGAAATAATTTAGGCCATCCTACAGTGGTTGTCCACAAATGTGCAGATCCTATGGACTAGTGGGAATTACACGACAGCATAATAGACCAGAGCTTTTGTTTAATGGGTTCTAGCATTAATAGGAAAGTATGGTTGTTAAAGTCTGCAGTGGTCAAGTGTTATGCAAACAAATTTGTATTAACTTCACAATCTCTTCTAAACTGCAATCCAAAACATCAGCGCACAAGTCAGTGTTCATTAAGTGGAACATATCACCCCACCATCCTCTCTATCCTGTAAATTATCGTCATGAACATCCTCATGAACTGTTAGTCTGAGATCTCCAAATATGCTTTACAATCCAGTCACCGGGTCCCACAGTTCAAATTCATCATTGACTCTATGTAAGTTTTTAATGCTGTTTCAAATGCCAGGTTTTGTTTGTGTATTTCCATGGAGTTTTCAGTTACTTAGAACAGGGTATATGGGTAGTAGCCCTGCCCTTAATTAACCCAAATTTTACTTGTATTTTAATCATACCAGTGGCAACCAAAATAATGGGAAACCGGGGAGGCCACAAGGTATTTTTAATATTTACACTACCCGTCAGGATTAGAACATTATCCAAAGTGTTCACTGGAAGATGGCTGAGCCCACTAAACAATGGAGGGCCCCTAAAAACAAGCTGTAGAGTGGCAGGACCAGGGGAAAGAAACTGCAAAAATATGTAAATCTGCCAAGCCAACTGCTTAGTGTTGGTATAACTCATCCAATATTAACATGCATAATATAATCTTGAGCCAAGACCTTCAAAAGAAAGATATTTATTGAATAATATTTTTCACGTTTGTGCTTTTTGCATAAGTTAACACAATCATCTACAATATCATATGATTAGTCAAAAATGGTTTCAACTTAACAGAACATATAATGTGAAGCAGGCAAATCATTGTTTAGCTCTGCCACCCGACAGCCCACTCGTACTAAAATACTCAAGACACACTCACACATGTGTCAATCATACTTCTTTCATTCTGACTCACTCAAGCCAAAAACTGTTAAAAGTAGCTCGACACGAGAAACCAGACAGGACAGTGCCACACAGTGTACAGTTATGGACATGAATCTTTGTATAACCCAAAGAATATTGTTATACTGCAAAAAGCTTAAGATCTAGAGATATAATTCAATCACATCTTCTTTAGGTTAAACACTTCACATCAAGACATAATTATATTTTCAAATTTCTTTAAGTTACGGGTCATGAAATGAATGAATGATAACTTCTTCTATAGGACACAGCTACTCAAAAGGAGTGTCCCGGTGGTGTTTAGGCAACTCTGAGAAAAATGGAGGCATAGACCACTGATATACTGTCATCATTGCAGTCTGAATGAGAGAGTTTTCATCACTTTTTGAAATCTTGCTTCATCCGAAATGGACCTCACATGTTCAGGCAGCCGATTCCATGTACCCACCGCTCTAACAGTGAAGGAAGAACCTCCTCTCCGTAGCCTTTTAAAATGAGGAACCACAATTAGTCCGGCATTGCTAGAATGCAGGACTCTCCCAGGGCTATATTCCTTATTTTTTTCTTTAAAGAACACAGGCCCCTTATTGTGGAGGGCTTGGTGCATCAGGGTCAGTGCTTTATACATAATTGAGACCCCTTCTATTGCATGTAGGTGGTGTGGTCCTCTGTTGTGTTCTGGGGTGCCAACTCATTTGTTTCTCTGGAAAGGTTAGGAGGGCAAGTGAGGCACTAAGGCTTGTCGGACTCAGGATCATAGACACTGATGTGGTATGGTCACTCTGTCCCTACATACTGATGTTCTATGGTTCCAAGCATAGTTCTGTGCCTGCGCAGAATCCCTACAACAAGCTGGCCA
This sequence comes from Calotriton arnoldi, assembly GCA_963921515.1. Classification (NCBI taxonomy): domain Eukaryota; kingdom Metazoa; phylum Chordata; class Amphibia; order Caudata; family Salamandridae; genus Calotriton; species Calotriton arnoldi. Next base: position 269,531 of record CAWUFW010002184.1, on the reverse strand, counting down.
ATATGGTTTTATAATAACTTTGTTTCCCCTGTTCAATACTTTTGATTAGGGACTTTTACGCCCTTCTCTCTCTCTTGCAGTACCCTTCATAGCTGTGACGTGGAGTGTGGAACAACAAACCTTATAACTCATGTGGCTATAACCTTTTCGATGGTCCATACATGGATTCAAAGTGAAGAAAGCGCTGATTGGATGCTAGCTTCATCTCCATATGAGGGTTTCACCCTATGGTCGAGTTTTTCTCCCCCCGCCTTTAGGTAAGTACCCAGTGTTATGTAATACCTCTGCGTACCGGTAGTAAATTATTATTTTATTTCACAACTGGACTCTCTTCATTGTAACCCAGTGGACACACAGTTGGGAGAGGAACCCTTGTCCCTCCATCTTCAGCCCTGACCTTCTGATTACGCAGTGGTAGAATGTATCTGCCACTCCTCTGGCTATGCTATTTATGCGGTATCTACGGTAGGACCCAAAATGCAGTAGTAGTAATAATACAGTGGAGTCACAATGGGTATACACTTTGGAGGCAGCAATTTGTCTGTCATGGTACGTTATGTGTAAGTGTTGCTGTGCATGTTAAATTTTTCACTTCTTCCACACGGGCCAATGTCTTTCTTCTGTTACATCTTCGGCAGAATGGGTCTCCATGTGGCAGTATTCTCCTCTGAATAGGAACCCCACCTATTCTGAGGTGGCAGCATCAAGGTTTTGTCTTCACAGGGTGCTTGTGGTCTGAGTTCACATTCTCTTGGAAATATGAGTTTGTTTTTCTTTGTTGTAACTTGAGCCTATTTTATTACAGATGTTCTAGTCAATGCTTAGCTGGCTCCTCCCTCCCCTTCCTTTTGTTTTCCATTTACTCATTCTGTTACGTAGTGCCCTGAAGAAGGTGGTACCGCATTTGGTCTCGCACCGAAAAGTGCATCAGCGCCACTGGAATGTGAATGTGAATCAGAGGACCTCACCACCTACATGCAAGAGATGGGGCCTCTATTTCATGACACGTAACTTAAAGAAATTTGGAAATATAATTATATGTCAATGTGAAGTGTTTAACCTAAAGACGATATGATTGAACTATGTCTCAAATTATTAAGCTGTTTGCAGTATAACAATATTCATTGGGTTATACCAAGATTCATGTCTGTAAGTGTACACTGTGTAGCATGGTCCTGTCTGGTTTCTTGTGTTGAGCTAATTTTTCCAGTTTTAGGTGTTGAGTGAGTCAGAATGAATGAAGTATGATTGACGCATTTGTGTGTGTTTTGAGTATTTTAGTATGAGTGGGCTGTCGGGTGGCATAGCCAAAAAGAATTTACCTGCTTAGCATTATGTTATGTTAAGTTGTAGCCATTTTTGACTAATCATATGATATTGTTGATGATTGTGTTAACGTATGCGAAAAGCACGAACATTGTGAAAAAAGTATACAATAAATATCTTTGTTTTGTATGTCTTGGCTCAAGATTATATTACGCATTTTAATATTGTATGAGTTATACCAACACTAAGGAGAAGAGTTGGCAGATTTACATATTTTTGCAGATGGTTGAGCCCACCCTGGTTTTTAGGGACCAGGGTGCGACCCAATGATGAAGCATGACGCCAAGAGGGTGTCTGAGGGTCAACAATAAAGATACTTACTATTCCTGTAGGATCAACAGGACCATGTCATTATTTTATAATTGATCTCAGGGTGGTAGGATACCATCTGTAAGATAGATACTAGGTAGGGAGACAGTATCCTACGTTCCCCATAATGGAGTTTTCTCTCTCCCCTCCCACAAGTCAGTGGGATTTTGTGATTGGAAGTTTTCAGGTATGTAGACACAACACTGGCATGTGCAATAGCACAGACACCACCCATTGTAGCCAATATAAAAGCAAGACCTGTACTATTCTGTAAAACAAATACCTGTGGGATCTCAATGGTTGGTTTGTCACACTTTCAAGAACATTCAAAGTGGAATTTTCCACATTTTCCAGCAACCGAGCAACACATCAAATCTCATTATTTTAAAAGGCCCATCCCATAGTTTAAAAATATTACTGCAAAAAATCATGCCTTCAGTGAAACTGCATTTTTGGTTTATTTTCAATGTAAGATTGAAAGGGTTATATTTGAGTGTACACTACGCAGCCAGGGAACAAGGAATCAGACTTCTCTTTGGATAGCGGCATGCAAGCTCGGTTGCCACAAATATAGCAAGCCCAAGTTTGTTCAGTTGCACTACTCCAGGTGAACGGTACTCCAGAAAGAAACAGTTCTTGGTAAGTCAACTTGGGCAAAGGAAAGGAGATTGAAAGCTTGTGCTGACCACTGTTGTGTTGCAAAGTCTGTTTCCTACAAAGATACTGTCATGTCCTTTTTTGCAAACTAGTCCTTGAATTAGCGCAAACAAAGTAAATAGCAGGAGGGAGCGTGTTTCGGTCAGGGCGTATTCAAATAATCGAAGGTAGTATGATTATTTATATTATCACATTCATGAACAAAAGGCCCATACAGGTGTAAGTCAGTGCATTTTTCATTCCACTCAAACAAGATTGGGTTCATGGGCAAACTCCCATTCAGTCAGTGAGCAAATGAGAAGACAGGCAGCTAGAGTTAAAATTGAAATCCTCTTTGTGCTATACAGTCCTTGCATAAAAACATAGTCCTTAAAGGCTGATTGTCTACCTCAAAGAAGAGTGGTGGACTCATTTCTGTTGTCCTGTTACAGCCAACAATGTTTTCTCCTGGCTCAGAAGATGAACCAAAACAACAGGCTTACTACAAAGAAGGCTGGCCAGTTTCACTGAGGCAAGAAGTCACTAAGATGTTTCCCACCACCTGGTGGCAGACTGTAACTGTGGGCGGGAGAAGGGGCTGCATCTTCGTTGTTCTGCTGTTTTGTGTCTTCTGAGGCAGGAGCTCTGCTGTAAGCTGCCTTTGCTTCTTCCTATTGTGTAGTATGCTTGCACTGCCTCAAATTCTGGCTGAGTCTGAAAATATATTTATTAAAAAGTGCTGTAAATCATAGAAAAATGGCACAGAGGGAGCCCCCAGCATCAGTAAAGGAGTCGAGCTACCCGAGTCAAGAGGAGACGCACGTTTATACCCCTGTACCAAAGTTACTAGAGTCGGTCACATGGTTGAGAGGTTTTGATACTCAGACCAGCAGGTGCCGATCCTGCACAAGCTAGGCACACAAACTTAAGCAAACAAAAATCAAGAATATCAAGCATGTGATTCAGTTAAAAGAATCAGAGGAACCGCACGAAAAGCTTCCACAGACTGGAAGAAACTAAAAGATCGCTCCAAAAATGAAGCACGAGCACCCCCACGAAAGCAAACCTATTCAAGGACATGCACTTGAACTGTCCACCTACAAAGATGAACAGACCACAAAACTGCTGGATATGGAAAACCATTTTAGAATTGGGTTTCGACGTACATATAAGGATTAAGCGAATTGATCACAATGCAACAGTATTCAAATTAGGAGCATACCACTGACTGTACAGAACAGTGAACTAACATTTTAAGATCAATAGTTATTCTGTAAAGCACAGACTGAGTTTGATCGTGCACATTATTCAAGTCATTAAAAGCAAGCCCTAACCCCAAAGGCACTGGTTTATGTGACACTCTATAACAGGATGGCACATCAAGCTGTATCAAGACCCAGAACAAGCAAGGCGTAGTAAACAGAAAAGATAAGGACAGTGACTGCCCAGCTTAAAGAAGAGAAAACCAAGAAGGAAGTGGTGGCTTCCCATTAAGCTAATTTTTATATACAAAGGTGATATTGTGGCACAGGGAAGCAGCATAAATCCAAGACATGGCTGAAGACGACTGTTGAAAATGGCCCTTTCTGCAGGGTCATCCCCAAAGTTTTTGCCTTCTTCCTCTCCTTTTTCCTGATCTTCTTTTTGTTGGCCTTAGGACTCTGTGCTCTTTACCACTGCTGACCAGGGCTAAAGTGCTTGTGCTCACTCCGCTAAACATGGTTTGATGGACATATCCACAATTGGCATATTTAATTTATCTATAGGTCCCTGGTAGTGTGCACTACACGTGCCCAGGGCCTGTAAAGTAAATTCTACTAGTGGACCTGCAGCATGATTTTGTGACCCCCCTTAAGTAAGTAGCCTTTTAAACATGTCTCAGGCCTGCCACTGCAGAGCCTGTGTGTGCAGTTACACGGTCAAGTCAACTTGGTATTTAAAACCTCTTGCCAAGCCTTAAACTCCCCTTTCATGACATATACGTCACCCCTGAGGTAGGCCCTAGGAAGCCCATAAGGCAGGGTGCTGTGTAATTAAAAGCTGGTGGAACTTCAAAGTGGTGGGGTGCAAGAAGAATGAATCAACGAATGCTAGTGACTGAGTGAAATGAGCAGAGCCTGACATAGATAAAAAGGGTTTAGGGGGCTTCTTCCCCAAGAACGTTTTTAAAAATTATGTATTTTGGTGCAATTTAAAGCACTATTACTGTGATAAATGGACCAAAAATACTTTTCTTATAGGCATTTATAAAAGAAAACTCATAAAACATTTCATAGAATGTATGGGTTGCCAAGCAAGTCTGACCACTGACGGGGGCTAGGGTACCAGGCAAGCCTGCTTTGGCTCTACCCTTTCCAATAGAAAACACACAACATAGGTTAGTAAACGTCCACAAAGAAACACACTTGTGATTTTGGGCCAGATGCATCAAAAAAATGTTTTGCGATTCCCTAATTGCGAATCTTTGCGATTCGCAATTAGGGAATTGCAAAACGGCATGCATGAAAGTGTGCAGTACACTTTCTGCGATTCTTAAGGGGTCGCAAATGACCTACCTCATGAATATTAATGAGGTAGGTCGCAATTTGCGACCCCCTAGGAATCGCAAAAATCACAGGGATGGTGGCCTGCTGAGATCAGCAGACCACCATGTCTGTGATTGCTTTTAAATAAAGCAATCATTTTTTTTGTAAAGCAGCCCGTTTTCCTTTAAAGGAAAACGAGATGCTTTACAAAAATAAAAATGAAAAGTTTTCTTTTCATTTTTTAAGAGCAGGCAGTGGTCTCTGGGACCACTGCCTGCTCTTAAAAATGCTTTTACAAACATTCACAAAGGGGAAGGGGGAAGGAGGTGGTAATATGCGAATGTTTTGCGACCACATTCACGGTCACAAAACATTCATGCATACTGTTAGGATTCGCTATTTGGAAGGGACGCCCTAAACACGCCCCTTCCAAATAGCGAATCGCAAACCCATTTTGCGATTTGGTAGCAGGTTACCGAATCGCAAAATTGGGTTTGATGCATCGCAAAAGCATTTTTTGCGATCGCAAACAGGCCGATTCTGTGAATCGGCCCGTTTGCGAGGAGAAAGATGCTTCATGCATCTGGCCCTTTGTTCCTACCGGTAGTGCTGGCTGGCCACAACCTTTTCTGCAGCAGCTATTCAATGTTGATTGCACAGTATTCTTCATGACATTAAATGGCTTCAAGTATATGAAATATCCATTTGAAACAAACATTAAATTTTTAGGAAGTCAGCAAAAGCTTTGTATTTATGAGCAAGGCAATTTTGTTAAAAGAACCAAAGTAAATATTGTACTTGAAATAGTTTACACATCGCTCTGAAGCCCTTGGGTTCATCAGTACCTTTTAAAACTATTAAATAAACATAAATTATGAAATGAAACTAAAATGCATTGCTTAAAATATAAGAAATATCGATTAAAAATCTTTTTTTTTTAGAAAGAAACAACAAAAACTTTATATCCATAAGCAGGCTAGGTATAAATGTTCAAAAATACTTTTTTTAAAAACTTTATTTTTAAATACTTTGCATTCCACTCTAAGTCCCTTGTTCTTGTCAGTACAGTAGAAAATGGTTAAATGAAAATAAAATATGAAAATAAATAAATTTACATTTTAACCCCTTCCATGCTTATGACGAGCTGGACTCGTCATGGCACACAGTGCTCGTGTGCTCATGACGAGTCCAGCTCGTCATAAGACCACCCACGGGGGAAGCGCTGGCGCTCCCCCCGTGGGAATCCGATCGTCGGGGTTTTTTTTAGGAGGCAGGGGAAGGACTTCCCCTGCCTCCCCCACCCCCATCAATGACGTCAGCGCGCGAGGCGCGCTGACATCATTGAGGGTTTCCCTTTCTTCCCCGACGCGCTGGAAGCCATTTGCTTCCAGCGCGTCTGGGAAATAAGGTGAGTTTTGGCTCGGGGAGGGGGGTTTGATTCCAAAAGAGACATCGAGGAAAGGAAAGGGTTTTCCTTTCCCCCGATGCCTCTTTTGTGCATTCCTGCTGCACGATCATGTGATCGTGCAGCAGGAAATGCCTACGAGGCGGCATTGTGAGCGTGGAGATGTGCCTTCTCTCCATTGCCACCCTGTAAAGTTAGCTGTAATCCTTGATGGAGGTCTCTGCACCCTTGATTTTCTTGAGCGCAATCCTTCTCCTCGTCTGCCGCTGCGATCCTGCAATTCTTCTGGTCCTTTACGCAGCTGTAGTGTAGGAAAGGCATTATACAATTACCCAACGAGGTAGCACTTACTGATTAGCCAGTAGAAAGTACTCCAGTTGAGTAGAGGTATTGCACAAAACGGTGGCATCTTCGTGAGCGTGGAGATGTACCTTCTCTCCATTGCCACCCTGTAAAGTTAGCTGTAATCCTTGATGGAGGTCTCTGCACCCTTGATTTTCTCGAGCGCAATCCTCGTGTAGTTCCTGTGACCAGGAGGTTCCTTCTCCTCGTCTGCCGCTGCGATCCTGCTCTGACCCTTTATAAACAAGAGGCATGTGAACGGGCCTAGAAGCCCAGCTCGTTTGGCCCCGCCACACATACACTAGCGGTATGCAACGTATGCCCGCCCTTTCCCTACTATGATGGACAGCTTACTCAAAGGATCCCGGCGCTTTCGGCGCAGTGGCAAAGTTACAGACACACAGGTCACTGGAGACAATTCTTCTGGTCCTTTACGCAGCTGTAGTGTAGGAAAGGCATTATACATTTACCCAACGAGGTAGCACTTACTGATTAGCCAGTAGAAAGTACTCCAGTTGAGTAGAGGTATTGCACAAAACGGTGGCATCTTCGTGAGCGTGGAGATGTACCTTCTCTCCATTGCCACCCTGTAAAGTTAGCTGTAATCCTTGATGGAGGTCTCTGCACCCTTGATTTTCTCGAGCGCAATCCTCGTGTAGTTCCTGTGACCAGGAGGTTCCTTCTCCTCGTCTGCCGCTGCGATCCTGCTCTGACCCTTTATAAACAAGAGGCATGTGAACGGGCCTAGAAGCCCGCTCGTTTGGCCCCGCCACACATACACTAGCGGTATGCAACGTATGCCCGCCCTTTCCCTACTATGATGGACAGCTTACTCAAAGGATCCCGGCGCTTTCGGCGCGGTGGCAAAGTTACAGACACACAGGTCACTGGAGACAATTCTTCTGGTCCTTTACGCAGCTGTAGTGTAGGAAAGGCATTATACATTTACCCAACGAGGTAGCACTTACTGATTAGCCAGTAGAAAGTACTCCAGTTGAGTAGAGGTATTGCACAAAACGGTGGAATCTTCGTGGATAAATATGCAGGGCAGATGTGCCTTCTCTCCATTTACACCCTGAAAAGTTAGCTGTAATCCTTGATGGAGGTCTTTGCATCCTTGAATTTCTCGAGCGCAATGCTCGTGTAGTTCCTGTGACCAGGAGGTTCCTTCTCCTCGTCTGCCGCTGAGATCCTGCTCTGACCCTTTATAAACAAGAGGCATGTGAACGGGCCTAGAAGCCCCGCCACACATACACTAGCGGTATGCAACGTATGCCCGCCCTTTCCCCACTATGATGGACAGCTTACTCAAAGGACCCCGGCACTTTCGGCGCGGTGGCAAAGTTACAGACACACAGGTCACTGGAGACAATTCTTCTGGTCCTTTACGCAGCTGTAGTGTAGGAAAGGCACTATACATTTACCCAACGAGGTAGCACTTACTGATTAGCCAGTAGAAAGCACTCCAGTTGAGTAGAGGTATTGCACAAAACGGTGGCATCTTCGTGGATAAATATGCAGGGCAGATGTGCCTTCTCTCCATTTACACCCTGAAAAGTTAGCTGTAATCCTTGATGGAGGTCTTTGCATCCTTGAATTTCTCGAGCGCAATGCTCGTGTAGTTCCTGTGACCAGGAGGTTCCTTCTCCTCGTCTGCCGCTGAGATCCTGCTCTGACCCTTTATCCCCTTCGGTGCTTATGACGAGCTGGACTCGTCATGGCACACAGTGCTCGTGACGAGTCCAGCTCGTCATAAGACAACCCACGGGGGAAGCGCTGGCGCTCCCCCCGTGAGAATCTGATCGTTAGGTTTTTTTGGGGGGGAGGCAGGGGAAGGGCTTCCCCTGCCTCCCCCCGCCCCATCAATGACGTCAGCGCGCTGACATCATTGAGGGTTTCCCTTTCTTCCCCGACGCGCTGGAAGCCATTTGCTTCCAGCGCGTCGGGAAATCAGGTGAGGTTTGGCTCGGGGAGGGGGGGTTTGTATCAAAAGAGGCATCGAGGGAAAGGAAATGGTTTTCCTTTCCCCCGATGCCTCTTTTGTGCATTCCTGCTGCACGATCATGTGATCGTGCAGCAGGAACGCCCACTAGGCACCAGGGTTTTTTTAATTTTTGTGTTGGGGAGTGGCCAAAAGGGCAAGGGTTGCTCCCCTTTTCCGGGTGTGAATATTTTATTTATACTGTTAGGCCCAACTACCCCTTAGCTTGGCTGGTGGATTGTGTGTGGACTGGTGCATTATTTGCATATGTGATTGTAATGTTTTTTTCCTCCTTTTTATTCTAGTGTAAAGCTTTTGATTCCTGTTTGCGGTTTCGGCAGTTGTGGTTCTGCAGTTTTGCGTAATTGCATTTATTTGGTAAGAAAAATATTTTTGTTGTGTGTACTCCAAATGAGTATTATTGTCATGCATGAATGAATTTTTTTGTAAGTGGTGCCATAATGGCAGCATATTTGTTAGTGTTCAGAGCATGAAATTCTTTGCGATGTTTTGCGTTGTCTTATGTGTAATTTTTTTCTTCTTCTTTTTTAGTGGGATATTGTTGATCCTTACTGTGTCTGTGCAGAGTAGGTGGTGGTGAGTCTAGCTGCTTCTGTCACGTGAGTGGTATAGTGTTGGAGTATATAGGTCTTTGTGATAAAGCTACATTTTGTTTATTTCTTTTTTTTTTTACAAAGGGTTTGTTGTTGTTGACTTGTTTGACAAGTAACCTTTATTAGTAAGCATTATGGCTAGCCGTAGAATTACTGCTCAGCAGGTGGTTGGTTTGCTTCTTGAATCTTCCTCTGAGCAGGATTATGAGACTGACAGTGCGTCTGAGGGAGAGGAGGGAGGGGAAGATTCAGGCAGTGAGTTTCTCTCCACATGGAATCATCGGATGATGAAGGTACTCTCAGTGCAGATGAAGTGCCTGATTTAGAGGAGGATACTAATGTGCCGATGGTGCAAGAGGCATCTGGATTGCAGCCTGGGGCTGCTAGGCTTCCTACTGGAAGTGCTGGACTCTGGGTTGATCCAAACATGGTGCAGCCGGTGTTGCCTGCCTTTAGTGGTTATGCAGGGTGTAGAGTGGATTGTGAACATTATTTGCCTATACAGTATTTTCAGTTGTTTATGGATGATGTATTTTTGGGTGAGATTGTTGAGCAGACTAATTTGTATGCTGAACAGTTTTTGAGGAGGGACAACAGTGCCAGACTTAGGCCCCATTCTAGAGCTACCCGGTGGAGTCCCACAAATCTGGAAGAGATGAAGAAGTTTTTGGGTTTGACTTTTTTGATGGGTTTGATAAGGAAGCCGTCCATGAGTTCATATTGGTCTACCAGTCCCTTGATGGCAACGGCCATATTTCCTGCAGTTATGACTCGTGATCGGTATTTACTTTTGCTTCGGATGCTACATTTTGTTGATAATGGTTTGGCGTTGCCACGAGATCACCCTGAATGTGACCGTCTTTTTAAGATTCGGCCTGTTCTTGATCACTTTGTAGATCGATTTTCAGAGATCTATACTCCAGGGAAAGAAATATCTATTGATGAGTCTTTGGTGCTGTTCAAGGGCCGTTTGGTTTTTAGGCAGTACATTCCTAGCAAGAGGGCACGCTATGGAATTAAGCTGTATATGTTGTCTGAGAGTAGGACAGGATATGTTTTTAATTTGCGTGTGTACACTGGTAGGGATTCCACTATTGACCCCCCTGGTTGTCCGTCCACTTTAGTAGGAGTTTCAGAGAAAATTGTGTGGGAACTTGCTAGAGGACTGTTTAACAGAGGCCACCATTTGTACATTGATAACTTCTACACTGCTGTGCAATTGTTTAAGGAATTGTTCAAAGTGGACACTTTTGCTTGTGGCACAATCCGCTCTAACCGTAAAGGTTATCCAAAAGAGCTTGTTTGCAAAAAACTTCAGAGGGGACAGTGCAGTGCCTTGCGTAGTGAGGAACTGCTAGCTGTGAAATTTGTGGACAGGAGGGATGTGTACATGCTGACTACCATCCATGATGAGAGTACTTCACCTGTGGCTGTTTGGGGTCAGATTGCTGAAGTGCGCAAACCTGTGTGCATTTTAGACTACAATAAGCACATGGGTGGTGTTGATAGAGTAGATCAGAGGTTGGAACCTTACACTGCTATTCGTAAGTCTTACATTTGGTATAAGAAGTTGGCCATCCATCTTTTCAATTTAGCAACTTTCAATGCTTTTGTTGTGTTCAAGGAGTGTTCTCCTGCGTCAAAGTTGACTTTTGTTCAGTTTCAGGAGTCTGTCATAGGCAGCCTTGTTGTTGTGGAACAGGCAAGTGTTCCTAGAGTTGGAGTGGTGGAGGATGTGGCTCGATTGAAAGATCGCCACTTTCCTGATCACATTCCTCCTACATCCTCAAAAGACTTTCCCACTAGGAGATGTAGAGTCTGTTGGCGAAGAGGTACGCGGAAGGAGACTCGTATGTACTGCCCTGAGTGTCCTTCTAACCCTGGGCTGTGTGTGCCTGCTTGTTATAGAGCGTACCACAAGCAAAAGAATTATTGGGAGCAACCATGAGTGGTAAAGTGAACTGCCTGGTCTGTAATGTTTAAGAATTGTTGTTCTGTTTCAAGGTTGGCATTAGTGCAATGTTTCTGATTTTGTGTTAGTAGATTTGTATCTATTTGCAATTTGTTTGTGTTTTCTTTTTTGTATAAAAAAATCCTAAATGTGATGGTGGTGTGTGTAGGCTGGTGCTTGGCTGGCGGTGTGCGTGGAGTGGCGCTCGGCTGGCAGTGTGTGAGTAGTGACTTGCTGCTGGTCACTACACACACTGCTAGCCGAGCGACACTCCACGCAATCCATCAGGTTGTGTGGTTGCTGTGTTAGGAATGTGGGCGTGTGAAAGTGATGGGCCCTTGAATGGCGCTGTCTGCTGGTGTGAGTGTTGTAATGTGATGGGCCCGCGGCTGGTGGTGTGAATGGTTTTGTATTTGTCACACGTATGAAAGGTGTATGAATGGCCTGTAAAGAGGTTGGTGCCTTGTCGTGGCTTTACAGCTCACGAGCTGTGAGTCAATGGTTCAGTTTCTCGTCCTTTCAATTATTAACAGTGCATTTCATTTTTGTGAAATCACTTGTTAATACAATTGTATATACTGAACCATCACTCACCCTCGTGCCAAATCCAACCAGTATGTGTGTGTGTGCTTGAGGATTAGATGGTTGTGCAGTAATATTTTTTTTTGTCTTTCTCAAGCAGGGTGTACCTTGTCCCTTTTTGTGAATGTTGTAATGTGTTTGTTTCGTGCCTGGGGGTGTGAATGGTCTTGTGTGTATCACGTATGAAAGGTGTGTGAATGGCCTGTAAAGCGGTTGGGGCCTTGACGTGGCTTTACAGCTCACGAGCTGCGAGTCACTGGTTCCGTTTTTGTCCTTTCAATTATTGACAGTGCATTTCATTTTTGTGAAATCTCTTGTTAATAAAATTGTATATACTGAACCATCACTTGCCCTCGTGCCAAATCCAACCAGTATGTGTGTGTGTGCTTGAGGAATAGATGGCTGTGCAGTAATCTTTGTCTTTTTAGTCTGTCTGCCAAGGTGTACATTCCGTCTAAGAATAACCTACCAACTGTAGATATTGTCGTAAACGAAACACCCATGGGAGTACATGGTGATATCTCTCTTGTGGATCCCAACAAGTTATGGTACCCACAATGTCCTGCAAACCTCAAAATGTCTGTCACATTTTCCTTGCAATATTGTGCCAACATTTTCACGCTGCAGAAATAAACAACACATTATCTCATTATGACCTGGTTTTGCAAGGGGGGTCACCTGGGTTTTTGGCCTGGGGCTCGGCGGCCACATAGGGAAACCTACCAAACCCACACATTTCTGAAAAGTAGATACCCGGGGGCTTCCAGGGAGGTATGGCTCGCGTGGATCCCCCAACGTTTCCTTACCCAGAATCCCCTGCAAACCTCACTTTTAGCTGAAAAAATCACTTTTTTCACACATTTTTGTGTGGGAAAGTGTGGCATCACTGGCCTCACACAAATTTCCTACCACCCAGCGTTCCCCCAGGTCTCCCGATAAAAATGGTGCCTCACTTGTGTGGGAGGCCCAAGTACCCGCGACAGGCAAGGGCCCACAACGTATTGAGGCGACCTCAAAATGGCCTTTCACAAAACCACCTGGTTTTGCAAGGGAGTCACCTGGGTTTTGGCCCCGTGCTCGGCGGCCATCTAGGGAAACCTACCAAACCCACACATTTCTGAAAAGTAGACACCCGGGGGCTTCCAGGGAGGTATGGCTTGCGTGGATCCCCCAACGTTTCCTTACCCAGAATCCCCTGCAAACCTCACTTTTAGCTGAAAAAATCACTTTTTCACACATTTGTGTGTGGGAAAGTGTGGCATCACTGGCCTCACACAAATTTCCTACCACCCAGCGTTCCCCAGGTCTCCCGATAAAAATGGTGCCTCACTTGTGTGGGAGGCCCAAGTACCCGCGACAGGCAAGGGCCCACAACGTATTGAGGCGACCTCAAAATGGCCTTTCACAAAACCACCTGGTTTTGCAAGGGGAGTCACCTGGGTTTTTGGCCCCGTGCTCGGCGGCCATCTAGGAAACCTACCAAACCCACACATTTCTGAAAAGTAGACACCCGGGGGCTTCCAGGGAGGTATGGCTTGCGTGGATCCCCCAACGTTTCCTTACCCAGAATCCCCTGCAAACCTCACTTTTAGCTGAAAAAATCACTTTTTCACACATTTTTGTGTGGGAAAGTGTGGCATCACTGGCCTCACACAAATTTCCTACCACCCAGCGTTCCCCCAGGTCTCCCGATAAAAATGGTGCCTCACTTGTGTGGGAGGCCCAAGTACCCGCGACAGGCAAGGGCCCACAACGTATTGAGGCGACCTCAAAATGGCCTTTCACAAAACCACCTGGTTTTGCAGAAGTCACCTGGGTTTTTGGCCCCGTGCTCGGCGGCCATCTAGGGAAACCTACCAAACCCACACATTTCTGAAAAGTAGACACCCGGGGGCTTCCAGGAGGTATGGCTTGCATGGATCCCCCTACGTTTCCTTACCCAGAATCCCTTGCAAACCTCAATTTTAGCTGAAAAAATCACTTTTTTCACACATTTGTGTGTGGGAAAGTGTGGCATCACTGGCCTCACACAAATTTCCTACCACCCAGCGTTCCCCAGGTCTCCCGATAAAAATGGTGCCTCACTTGTGTGGGAGGCCCAAGTACCAGCGACAGGCAAGGACACAAAACGTTTTGAGGCAACATCAACATTGCCTATCAAAAAATGTTTTGGGCCCTTGCCTGTCGCGGGTACTTGAGCCTCCCACACAAGTGAGGCACCATTTTGATCGGGAGACCTGGGAACGCTGGGTGTAGGAAATTTGTGTGAGGCCAGTGATGCCACACTCCCACACACAAATGTGTGAAAAAGTGATTTTTCAGCTAAAATTGAGATTTGCAAGGATTCTGGGTGGAAACGTTGGAGATCCACGCAAGCCATACCTCCTGGAAGCCCCAGTGTCTACTTTTCAGAAATGTGTGGGTTTGGTAGGTTTCCCTAGATGGCCGCCGAGCACGAGCCAAAACCAGGTGACCCTTGCAAAACCAGGTGGTTTTGAGATAGGCAATTTTGAGGTCGCCTCACTACGTTGTGGGCCCTGCCTGTCGTGGTACTGGGCCTCCCACACAAGTGAGGCACCATTTATCGGGAGACCTGGGAGAACGCTGGGTGGTAGAAATTGTGTGAGGCCAGTGATGCCACACTTCCACACACAAATGTGTGAAAAGTGATTTTTCAGCTAAAATTGAGGTTTGCAAGGGATTCTGGGTAGGAAACGTTGGAGGATCCACGCAAGCCATACCTCCTGGAAGCCCCAGGTGTCTACTTTTCAGAAATGTGTGGGTTTGGTAGGTTTCCTAGATGGCCGCTGAGCACGGAGCCAAAACACAGGTGACCCCCTTGCAAAACCAGGTGGTTTTGAGATAGGCAATTTTGAGGTCGCCTCACTACGTTGTGGGCCCTTGCCTATCGCAGTACTTGGGCCTCCCACACAAGTGAGGCACCATTTTATCGGGAGACCTGGGGGAACGCTGGGTGGTAGGAAATTTGTGTGAGGCCAGTGATGCCACACTTTCCCACGCACAAATGTGTGAAAAAGTGATTTTTCAGCTGAAAGTGAGGTTTGCAGGGATTCTGGGTAAGGAAACGTTGGGGGATCCACGCAAGCCATACCTCCCTGGAAGCCCCGGGTGTCTACTTTTCAGAAATGTGTGGGTTTGGTAGGTTTCCTAGATGGCCGCCGAGCACAGGGCCAAAACCCAGGTGACCCCTTGCAAAACCAGGTGGTTTTGAGATAGGCAATTTTGAGGTCGCCTCACTACGTTGTGGGCCCTTGCCTGTCGCGGGCACTGGGCCTCCCACACAAGTGAGGCACCATTTTATCGGGAGACCTGGGGAATGCTGGGTGGTAGGAAATTTGCGTGAGGCCAGTGATGCCACACTTTCCCCACACAAATGTGTGAAAAAGTGATTTTTCCAGCTAAAAGTGAGGTTTGCAGGGGATTCTGGGTAAGAAACGTTGGGGGATCCACGCAAGCCATACCTCCCTGGAAGCCCCGGGTGTCTACTTTTCAGAAATGTGTGGGTTTGGTAGGTTTCCCTAGATAGCCGCCGAGCACGGGGCCAAAACCCAGGTGACCCCTTGCAAAACCAGGTGGTTTTGAGATAGGCAATTTTGAGGTCGCCTCACTACGTTGTGGGCCCTTGCCTGTCGCGGGTACTTGGGCCTCCCACACAAGTGAGGCACCATTTTTATCGGGAGACCTGGGGGAACGCTGGGTGGTAGGAAATTTGTGTGAGGCCAGTGATGCCACACTTTCCCACACACAAATGTGTGAAAAAAGTGATTTTTTCCAGCTAAAAGTGAGGTTTGCAGGGGATTCTGGGTAAGGAAACGTTGGGGGATCCACGCAAGCCATACCTCCCTGGAAGCCCCGGGTGTCTACTTTTCAGAAATGTGTGTGTTTGGTAGGTTTCCCTAGGTGCCGGCAGAGGTAGGGTTCACAAACTACAGCTAGGCATTTTGCCAAAAAGGGTCATTTTTCACTGCGAAATTGAGGTGTGACCACGTTGCGTTTTGCGCCGTTTCCTGTCGCAGGCACTAGGCCGACCCACACAAGTGAGGTACCATTTTTCTCGTTAGACTTTGGGGAACGCGGGGTGGGTGGAAATTTGTGGATCCACGCAGATTCCAGAACTTTCCACCACAGAAATGTGGGGAAAATGTGTTTTTTGGGCAATTTTTTATGTTTGCAAGGGATTCTGGGTAACAGAACCTGGTGGGAGGCAGTCAAGTCACCCCATCCTGGATTCCCCTGGGTGTCTAGTTTTCAAAATGTATAGGTTTGCTAGGTTTCCCTAGGTGCCGGCAGAGGTAGGGTTCAAAAACTACAGCTAGGCACTTTGCCAAAAAGGGTCATTTTTCACTGCGAAATTGAGGTGTGACCACGTTGCGTTTTGCGCCGTTTCCTGTCTCAGGCACTAGGCCGACCCACACAAGTGAGGTACCATTTTTCTCGTAAGACTTTGGGGGACGCGGGGTGGGTGGAAATTTGTGGATCCACGCAGATTCCAGAACTTTCCACCACAGAAATGTGGGGAAAATGTGTTTTTTGGACAATTTGTTATGTTTGCAAGGGATTCTGGGTAACAGAACCTGGTGGGAGGCACTCAAGTCACCCCATCCTGGATTCCCCTGGGTGTCTAGTTTTCAAAAATGTATAGGTTTGCTAGGTTTCCCTAGGTGCCGGCAGAGGTAGGGTTCAAAAACTACAGCTAGGCACTTTGCCAAAAAGGGTCATTTTTCACTGCGAAATTGAGGTGTGACCACGTTGCGTTTTGCGCCGTTTCCTGTCGCAGGCACTAGGCCGACCCACACAAGTGAGGTACCATTTTTCTCGTAAGACTTTGGGGGACGCGGGGTGGGTGGAAATTTGTGGATCCACGCAGATTCCAGAACTTTCCACCACAGAAATGTGGGGAAAATGTGGTTTTTTGACAATTTTTTATGTTTGCAAGGGATTCTGGGTAACAGAACCTGGTGGGAGGCAGTCAAGTCACCCCATCCTGGATTCCCCTGGGTGTCTAGTTTTCAAAAATGTATAGGTTTGCTAGGTTTCCCTAGGTGCCGGCAGAGGTAGGGTTCAAAAACTACAGCTAGGCACTTTGCCAAAAAAGGTCATTTTTCACTGCGAAATTGAGGTGTGACCACGTTGCGTTTTGCGCCGTTTCCTGTCGCAGGCACTAGGCCGACCCACACAAGTGAGGTACCATTTTTCTCGTAAGACTTTGGGGAACGCAGGGTGGGTGGAAATTTGTGGATCCACGCAGATTCCAGAACTTTCCACCACAGAAATGTGGGGAAAATGTGGTTTTTGACAATTTTTTATGTTTGCAAGGGATTCTGGGTAACAGAACCTGGTGGGAGGCAGTCAAGTCACCCCATCCTGGATTCCCCTGGGTGTCTAGTTTTCAAAAATGTATAGGTTTGCTAGGTTTCCCTAGGTGCCGGCAGAGGTAGGGTTCAAAAACTACAGCTAGGCACTTTGCCAAAAAAGGGTAATTTTTCACTGCGAAATTGAGGTGTGACCACGTTGCGTTTTGCGCCGTTTCCTGTCGCAGGCACTAGGCCGACCCACACAAGTGAGGTACCATTTTTCTCATAAGACTTTGGGGGACGCGGGGTGGGTGGAAATTTGTGGGTCCACGCAGATTCCAGAACTTTCCACCACAGAAATGTGGGGAAAATGTGTTTTTTTGACAATTTTTTATGTTTGCAAGGGATTCTGGGTAACAGAACCTGGTGGGAGGCAGTCAAGTCACCCCATCCTGGATTCCCCTGGGTGTCTAGTTTTCAAAAATGTATAGGTCTGCTAGGTTTCCCTAGGTGCCGGCAGAGGTAGGGTTCAAAAACTACAGCTAGGCACTTTGCCAAAAAAGGGTCATTTTTCACTGCGAAATTGAGGTGTGACCACGTTGCGTTTTGCGCAGTTTCCTGTCGCAGGCACTAGGCCGACCCACACAAGTGAGGTACCATTTTTCTCGTAAGACTTTGGGGGACGCGGGGTGGGTGGAAATTTGTGGATCCACGCAGATTCCAGAACTTTCCACCACAGAAATGTGGGGAAAATGTGTTTTTTTGACAATTTTTTATGTTTGCAAGGGATTCTGGGTAACAGAACCTGGTGGGAGAGCAGTCAAGTCACCCCATCCTGGATTCCCCTGGGTGTCTAGTTTTCAAAAATGTATAGGTTTGCTAGGTTTCCCTAGGTGCCGGCAGAGGTAGGGTTCAAAAACTACAGCTAGGCACTTTGCAAAAAAAAGGTCATTTTTCACTGCGAAATTGAGGTGTGACCGCGTTGCGTTTTGCGCCGTTTCCTGTCGCAGGCACTAGGCCGACCCACACAAGTGAGGTACCATTTTTCTCGTAAGACTTTGGGGAACGCGGGGTGGGTGGAAATTTGTGGATCCACGCAGATTCCAGAACTTTCCACCACAGAAATGTGGGGAAAATGTGTTTCTTTGGACAATTTTTTATGTTTGCAAGGGATTCTGGGTAACAGAACCTGGTGGGAGGCAGTCAAGTCACCCCATCCTGGATTCCCCTGGGTGTCTAGTTTTCAAAAATGTATAGGTTTGCTAGGTTTCCCTAGGTGCCGGCAGAGGTAGGGTTCAAAAACTACAGCTAGGCACTTTGCCAAAAAGGGTCATTTTTCACTGCGAAATTGAGGTGTGACCACGTTGCGTTTTGCGCCGTTTCCTGTCGCAGGCACTAGGCCGACCCACACAAGTGAGGTACCATTTTTCTCGTAAGACTTTGGGGGACGCGGGGTGGGTGGAAATTTGTGGATCCACGCAGATTCCAGAACTTTCCACCACAGAAATGTGGGGAAAATGTGTTTTTTTGACAATTTTTTATGTTTGCAAGGGATTCTGGGTAACAGAACCTGGTGGGAGGCAGTCAAGTCACCCCATCCTGGATTCCCCTGGGTGTCTAGTTTTCAAAAATGTATAGGTTTGCTAGGTTTCCCTAGGTGCCGGCAGAGGTAGGGTTCAAAAACTACAGCTAGGCACTTTGCAAAAAAAGGTCATTTTTCACTGCGAAATTGAGGTGTGACCGCGTTGCGTTTTGCGCCGTTTCCTGTCGCAGGCACTAGGCGGACCCACACAAGTGAGGTACCATTTTTCTCGTAAGACTTTGGGGAACGCGGGGTGGGTGGAAATTTGTGGATCCACGCAGATTCCAGAACTTTCCACCACAGAAATGTGGGGAAAATGTGTTTTTTGGACAATTTTTTATGTTTGCAAGGGATTCTGGGTAACAGAACCTGGTGGGAGGCAGTCAAGTCACCCCATCCTGGATTCCCCTGGGTGTCTAGTTTTCAAAAATGTATAGGTTTGCTAGGTTTCCCTAGGTGCCGGCAGAGGTAGGGTTCAAAAACTACAGCTAGGCACTTTGCCAAAAAGGGTCATTTTTCACTGCGAAATTGAGGTGTGACCACGTTGCGTTTTGCGCAGTTTCCTGTCGCAGGCACTAGGCCGACCCACACAAGTGAGGTACCATTTTTCTCGTAAGACTTTGGGGGACGCGGGGTGGGTGGAAATTTGTGGATCCACGCAGATTCCAGAACTTTCCACCACAGAAATGTGGGGAAAATGTGTTTTTTTGACAATTTTTTATGTTTGCAAGGGATTCTGGGTAACAGAACCTGGTGGGAGGCAGTCAAGTCACCCCATCCTGGATTCCCCTGGGTGTCTAGTTTTCAAAAATGTATAGGTTTGCTAGGTTTCCCTAGGTGCCGGCAGAGGTAGGGTTCAAAAACTACAGCTAGGCACTTTGCAAAAAAAAGGTCATTTTTCACTGCGAAATTGAGGTGTGACCGCGTTGCGTTTGCGCCGTTTCCTGTCGCAGGCACTAGGCCGACCCACACAAGTGAGGTACCATTTTTCTCGTAAGACTTTGGGGAACGCGGGGTGGGTGGAAATTTGTGGATCCACGCAGATTCCAGAACTTTCCACCACAGAAATGTGGGGAAAATGTGTTTCTTTGGACAATTTTTTATGTTTGCAAGGGATTCTGGGTAACAGAACCTGGTGGGAGGCAGTCAAGTCACCCCATCCTGGATTCCCCTGGGTGTCTAGTTTTCAAAAATGTATAGGTTTGCTAGGTTTCCCTAGGTGCCGGCAGAGGTAGGGTTCAAAAACTACAGCTAGGCACTTTGCCAAAAAAGGGTCATTTTTCACTGCGAAATTGAGGTGTGACCACGTTGCGTTTTGCGCCGTTTCCTGTCGCAGGCACTAGGCCGACCCACACAAGTGAGGTACCATTTTTCTCGTAAGACTTTGGGGGACGCGGGGTGGGTGGAAATTTGTGGATCCACGCAGATTCCAGAACTTTCCACCACAGAAATGTGGGGAAAATGTGTTTTTTTGGACAATTTTTTATGTTTGCAAGGGATTCTGGGTAACAGAACCTGGTGGGAGGCAGTCAAGTCACCCCATCCTGGATTCCCCTGGGTGTCTAGTTTTCAAAAATGTATAGGCTTGCTAGGTTTCCCTAGGTGCCGGCAGAGGTAGGGTTCAAAAACTACAGCTAGGCACTTTGCCAAAAAGGGTCATTTTTCACTGCGAAATTGAGGTGGGACCGCGTTGCGTTTTGCGCCGTTTCCTGTCGCAGGCACTAGGCCGACCCACACAAGTGAGGTACCATTTTTCTCGTAAGACTTTGGGGAACGCGGGGTGGGTGGAAATTTGTGGATCCACGCAGATTCCAGAACTTTCCACCACAGAAATGTGGGGAAAATGTGGTTTTTTGACAATTTTTTATGTTTGCAAGGGATTCTGGGTAACAGAACCTGGTGGGAGGCAGTCAAGTCACCCCATCCTGGATTCCCCTGGGTGTCTAGTTTTCAAAAATGTATAGGTTTGCTAGGTTTCCCTAGGTGCCGGCAGAGCTAGGGTTCAAAAACTACAGCTAGGCACTTTGCCAAAAAAGGGTCATTTTTCACTGCGAAATTCAGGTGTGACCACGTTGCGTTTTGCGCCGTATCCTGTCGCAGGCACTAGGCCGACCCACACAAGTGAGGTACCATTTTTCTCGTAAGACTTTGGGGAACGCGGGGTGGGTGGAAATTCGTGGATCCACGCAGATTCCAGAACTTTCCACCACAGAAATGTGGGGAAAATGTGGTTTTTTTGACAATTTTTTATGTTTGCAAGGGATTCTGGGTAACAGAACCTGGTGGGAGGCAGTCAAGTCACCCCATCCTGGATTCCCCTGGGTGTCTAGTTTTCAAAAATGTATAGGTTTGCTAGGTTTCCCTAGGTGCCGGCAGAGCTAGGGTTCAAAAACTACAGCTAGGCACTTTGCCAAAAAAGGGTCATTTTTCACTGCGAAATTGAGGTGTGACCACGTTGCGTTTTGCGCCGTTTCCTGTCGCAGGCACTAGGCCGACCCACACAAGTGAGGTACCATTTTTCTCGTTAGAGTTTGGGGAACGCGGGGTGGGTGGAAATTTGTGGATCCACGCAGATTCCAGACCTTTCCACCACAGAAATGTGGGGAAAATGTGATTGTTTTGACAATTTTTTATGTTTGCAAGGGATTCTGGGTAACAGAACCTGGTGGGAGGCAGTCAAGTCACCCCATCCTGGATTCCCCTGGGT
Organism: Calotriton arnoldi; assembly: GCA_963921515.1. Classification (NCBI taxonomy): domain Eukaryota; kingdom Metazoa; phylum Chordata; class Amphibia; order Caudata; family Salamandridae; genus Calotriton; species Calotriton arnoldi. The sequence goes on along the minus strand of CAWUFW010002184.1, from coordinate 248,256 downwards.
GTCTAGTTTTCAAAAATGTATAGGTTTGCTAGGTTTCCCTAGGTGCCGGCAGAGCTAGGGTTCAAAAACTACACCTAGGCACTTTGCAAAAAAAGGGTAATTTTTCATTGTGAAAATGTGGTACGTCCACGTTGCATTTTGAGCCATTTCCTGTTGTGGGCACAAGGGCTACCCACACAAGTGAGGTACCATTTTTATCGGGAGACTTAGGGTAACACAGAATTGTAGAGCAACTGTTATTACCTATTGACTTTCGATGCATTTCTGCCTTCCAAATGAAAGACAATGTGTAAAAAATAAGTCATTTTGAAAAATGACCTATAATTCTCATGCTAGTATGGGTACTCCCAATTTCGGAAATGTGCAAATATCTACTGTTTCTAAAATCTACATTTTGTTCCCATTTCAGAAATACATAGGTGTCTTTCATAACAATTTTTCCATGTATACATTTTCCCAAAATAATTGCTATATACCCGGTACTTAAAAAAAAATCATTGCAAGATGTTGCTCAATTATTGGCTCTGGGTTCGTCGGGTTCTTGGTGAACCTACAAGTCCTATATATCCCCACAACCAGAAAGGTCCAGCGGATATAACGGTATATTGCCTTCAAATAGCTGTCATAATTAGAAGAAGTTACAGGTGAAAACGTTGACACAAATGGCTGTTTTTTTCAACTAATTTTCATTTTTTCCTTTATTTAACTGTTAGTTTCTATAAGGAAAACTTTAAGAATCTACACAAATGACCCCTTGCTGAATTCAGAATTTTGTCTACTTTTCATAAATGTATGGCTTTCCAGGATCCATTATTGGTTTCATACCCATTTCTACCATTAACTGGAAGGAGGTTGAAAGCACAAAAAATAGCAAAAATAGGCTATGTCCCAGAAAAATGCCAAAACTGTAAAAAAAGTTGGTTTTCTGACAAAAGTCTGCTTGTCCCTGAAAGCTGGGAAGATGGTGATTTCATCCCCACAACCCCTTTTTTGATGCCATTTGCAGGGAAAAATCAAGACGCTTTCATCTGTAGCCCTTTTTTGCCTTTTTCCAAAATAAACCAAAATTTAGCTGTATTTTGACTAATTTCTGGGTCCCCTCCAGGGGAACCCACAAACCCTGGGTACCTTTACAATCCCCATGATGTTAGAAAAAAAGGACGCAAATTTGGCATGGATACCTTATGTGGTCAAAAAGTTACAGGGGCCTAAGCGCGCACTACCCCAAATAGCCAAAAAAAAGGCTTAGCACAGGAGGGGAAAAGGCCTAGCAGCGAAGGGGTTAAGAAATATTTCTTCAAAACTAATATGATATTTTTAGACACAGACAACAACAATATTTTAAATAATAAAATATGAAAACAAATATATCTATATATGTTTATACACATGTATCTATATCTATATCTATCTATCGATCTATATATGTGTGTATATATATATATATATATATATATATATATATATTATCTACTGGCGGTCGCCAGTAGATAGTTATAGTTACAACCTATTATCCATAGGAAATCCGCGACATTCTATTTGAAATAACTCTCTTGCCGGTTGACGTATCTTCGCAAAATTTTCAAACTTTGTGGGGCGCTCCGGTCCGCTCCTACCCTGAAAGTCTCGGGGGATTCGTCAAGCGGGGGCCGAGAAAAAGGGGGTCCCAAAACGCGTTTTCCCCATGCAATTTTCCATAGGAAACTTTAGACACGGCTACAGCCCGAACTGCTGAACGGAATTACACCAAATTTGGCAAAGAGGTAGTTCTTGGTTCAGAAAGAACCCTTTTGTTAAATGGTGTAAATCCGTTCAGTAGTTGCTGAGAAAATCAAAAGTAAAAAGATAGTGATATCTATGGCCGAGTAGGGTCCGCGTACCCTCCCGATCACGAGCTGCATGTTAATTGGCTGTCAGCTGGCTGTCAACATTCCGATTCAGGAAATGTTGGCAGCCATTTTATCCCTCGGTAGAACCGAGGGACAGAAACAAGTGTGCAAAGCGCACAAAGGGGGCAGGGTAGAAACACCCTGACCCCCTAGGTTTGCTCAGGGGGTCCCACAAGGACCCCCTGGGCAAAAAAAAAAAAAGTTTTTTTTAAAAAAATCGTCTGGATGCGCGTTTGCAGAGGGGGAACGAATTCCCCTTGAATACTGGGGGTCCCTGGGGGCCAACTAGCCCACCAGGAACCTCCAGTATGCGCCAGGGGGCTGCGTTGCAGAGAGGTGTACAGAGGCCACGCCCCTTTTTACACCTCTCTGCAACGCAGCTCTGTGGCGCTTTTGGATATATCTGTTGGGCTAGTTGGCCCCCAGGGACCCTCAGGATTCAAGGGAGTTAATCCCCCGACTTAAAACGCGCCACGGGCGCGTTTGCACAGTGGTGAAGGGAGGGGCGGGGCTTCAGGTGACATCTGTGCAAGCGCGCCCCGTGGCGCGTTTTAAGTTGGAGATTAAATCCCCTTCAATCCTGAGGGTCCCTGAGGGCCAACTAGCCCAACAGGTACATCCAGAAAGCGCCACAGAGCTGCGTTGCAGAGAGGTGTAAAAGGGTGTGGCCTCTCTACACGTCTCTGCAACGCAGCCCCTGGCGCATATTGGAGGTTCCTGGTGGGCTAGTTGGCCCCTAGGGACCCTCAGGATTCAAGGGACTTAATCCCCCAACTTAAAACGCGCAACGGAGCGCGTTTGCACAGATGTCACATCAGGCCCCGCCCCTCCCTTCACCATTGTGCAAATATTCTTCTAAAATCATCCGAAATACGAATTCCGATTTACTCACCTGTTATAAGGAGAGACCTCAGTGCTGTATCTTTCAGTCCAGTACTGGTCCTGAAAAGTAATTTTAACCGTACTTACCAGTAACTTGAATTTCCTTCCATAGGATATCATTGCCTGCTTTTTGCTGAAAAAGTTTCTAAGTGTTGATTTTTGAAACCTACAAATATTCCTCTAAAATCAGCCGAAATACGAATTCCGATTTACTCACCTGTTATAAGGAGAGACCTCAGTGCTGTATCTTTCAGCCCAGTACTGGTCCTGAAAAGTAATTTTAACCGTACTTACCAGTAACTTGAATTTCCTTCCATAGGCTAACATTGACTGGTTTCACTTGGAAATTCTTCTAAGTGTGGAGTTTTGGAACTTTAAAATATTCCTCTAAAATCAGCCGAAATACGAATTCCGATTTACTCACCTGTTATCAGGAGAGACCTCAGTGCTGCATCTTTCAGCCCAGTACTAATCCTGAAAAGTAATTTTAACCGTACTTACCAGTAACTTGAATTTCCTTCCATAGGATATCATTGCCTGCTTTTTGCTGAAAAAGTTTCTAAGTGTTGATTTTTGAAACATACAAATATTCCTCTAAAATCAGCCGAAATCCGAATTCTGATTTACTCACCTGTTATCAGGAGAGACCTCAGTGCTGCATCTTTCAGCCCAGTACTGGTCCTGAAAAGTAATTTTAACCGTACTTACCAGTAACTTGAATTTCCTTCCATAGGCTAACATTGACTGGTTTCACTTGGAAATTCTTCTAAGTGTGGAGTTTTGGAACTTTAAATTATTCTTCTAAAATCAGCCGAAATACGAATTCCGATTTACTCACCTGTTATCAGGAGAGAACCCAGTGCTGCATCTTTTAGCCCAGCACTGACCCTGAAAAGTAATTTTAACCGTACTTACCAGTAACTTATCTTTTCTTCCATAGGAATCCATTGTCTGGTTTTCAGCAGAAAAGTTTCAAAGTGTCGATTTTTACAAACTACAAATATTCCTTAAAAATCGCCTGTATGACTTAAACACATTTTTCAACTGTTTACAGGAGATGCACCAGTGCTGGATCCAGGATCCAACACTGAGTAAGAAAAAGTAATGATAACAGTTTTTACCTGCTAAGTGAATTTCCTTCCATAGGATAACATTGGTGATTCTATGAGGAAAAGTTTCTAAGTGTCAACTTTTAAAATACAATAATATTCCTTAAAAATCACGACTGTAACCAAAACGCTTTTACTCAACTGTTTACAGGAGATGTCCCAGGACTGAATCTAGGATCCAGTCCTGTGGTTAGAAAAAGTAATCCATAAAGTAACTAATTGCATTTAACTAGAAATTCACATTGAGCTGAATGTTGCATTGTGTTTGAAAATGTGTTGCCCATTGCAACAACTGTAACTACTGTACTTAAAAGTCTATTGCCTATGTGCTAAGTATTTAAACTAAAGTAATTCATTCTGAGAAAGTATTTTTGTAATGTAATGTATAATGTAATTACAATGTAATTTAAAAACTAAAATATGTAAAAGAAATTGTTTCTAAAAATGTAGTAAATCAGTATGAAAAAAATTAATATAAAAATTAATACATTTAAAAAATGTCATTTAAAAAACCTTTGAAATTCACTGAAAAAACCGTAGGTTTCAGGCACGTTATAGTTACAAATTAGCATTTAAAAAACCTTTGAAATTCACTGAAAAAACCATAGGTTTCAGACACGTTATAGTTAGAAATTAGCATTTAAAAAACCTTTGAAATTCACTGAAAAAACCATAGGTTTCAGATATGTTATAGTTACAAATTAGCATTTAAAAAACCTTTGAAATTCACTGAAAAAACCATAGGTTTTAGGGACAGTTATAGTTAGTTGGACATTTCACTCGTACAAAACCCGTGAAATTCCCCCGTTATAGTTAGTTCAGCTAACTATAACTCGCGCCCCGCAATGCACTGCTGATGACGTCACATATTACATCACTCATGACATGGTCAGTGACATCACTGATGACATCACTGATGACATCTCAAATGACATCACTCATGACATCATCCACGTGATAATCTGATGCAGCTCCTCACACCCTAATATAACCTTTGATACACCCAATCTAAATTACAGACTGCCATTCGCAAAACTATAGACACTCCAACACCAATACCTACATACCCACTCACTGATTCTTAGGTCTACACACACACATCCACTCACTCACCCGTACAGTCACTCATACTTATGGTCACTCAGTACAGGACTATCATATGCACTCTTACTCCTATATAGACACTCAAACACCGCCACTCATCCATAGAGGTACTCACACACCTAGTCAGTCATGCAAATAATTAAACACACTGCCATTTACTCACCTATACAGTTATACACACACCAGCTCACTTAATCATACAAATACTAGCACATTGTTACGCTCTTATACAATCACTGATACAAGCACACACTCATCCATACAGCCACTATCACAATCACTCACTCTCGCTTATAGCTATTTATATATTCCAACACACATATATACTGCCTTTCACATATGTAGTTACTCACACATGTACCACTGGGACATACATTCACTCACTAACACACTCTTACACACACTTACCCACCCATACAGTCTATCACAGATGCACTCTTGAAACCATCCACCCAGTGAATCACCCACTCACACATCTATGCACAGAGTCGCACACACCCCACCCACACAAACACTCAGGCACCCATACAGATACTCAGACAACCAATCAATAACTCATATAGACACTCATGTAGCTATTCACAAACCCATGCAGCCACTTACACAGCAACAGACAGACGGATACAGACATTCACCCAGTTTAGTCACTAACCCATGCATTCAGTAAGATACGTTAAATCACTCACTTATAGAGTCAGTCACGCACCTACTAAATCATCCATACAGACACTTACACACCCACTCATTCTTCAATACGTCTTTTCCTATATATATTAAAAATATTTAAACTTTACAGAAACACACAGTCACTGGATGATGTCATCAGTGATGTCATTTGAGATGTCATCAGTGATGTCATCAGTGATGTCACTGACCATGTCATGAGTGATGTAATATGTGACGTCATCAGCAGTGCATTGCGGGGCGCGAGTTATAGTTAGCTGAACTAACTATAACGGGGGAATTTCACGGGTTTTGTACGAGTGAAATGTCCAACTAACTATAACTGTCCCTAAAACCTATGGTTTTTTCAGTGAATATATATATATATATAATCCAACAACTGCCACACAACTGCCAAACTCTTTTCGACGGGTGCCTCCGGCGTGCATGTAGCTTGCATGCTTAAACATCATCACCAAACTTTCTCCACCAGGAAAAACGGAGCACTCTTACGGGTATGGCAATGCATTTATTCAGCTCAAAGCTTCCTTTTCTTTAAATGAACATTTCTTTCACAAGCATGACGCGTTTCGGCGAACAGCCTTTTTCAAATGCTTACAGTGAAGGTCCATTCTGTGCTGGTGGCTATGTAGTTTGCAATGCTCCTCCTATAATAAAGACAAAAGAGGACTACGATTTAGTTGTAGTTCTTTCGATTTCTAGCACCACCAACTTCAATTGTTTTTAATGCCATTGAGTAATATTAATCTCAGTGATCGCATTTCATTTTAGTAACTTGTCATAATCTTGTTTCTGATGATGGCGTTTTTCACTTTACGCTGTGTCTCAGTGGTAACTACATGGCACATTGTCCCGTTCGTCAGACGCATATCTCCCATACAGGATTGCAATGCCTGAAGGTGTTGGTCATAGTGACTGCCTCCTTGCCATGTAAGTCATGCCTAACTCTGTGTCAGCAGGCAAAGTTCAATCCTTGGACTACGGCGGTTCTGGCAGATCCTTATTCACAGTCCAACAACTGCCACACAACTGCCAAACTCTTTTCGACGGGTGCCTCCGGCATGCATGTAGCTTGCACGCTTAAACATCATCACCAAACTTCCTCCACCAGGAAAAACGGAGCACTCTTATGGGTATGGCAATGCATTTATTCAGCTCAATGCTTCCTTTTCTTTAAATGAACATTTCTTTCACAAGCATGACGCGTTTCGGCGAACAGCCTTTTTCAAATGCTTACAGTGAAAGTCTGTTCTGTGCCGGTGGCTATGTAGTTCGCAATGCTCCTCCTATAATAAAGACAAAAGAGGACTACGATTTAGTTGTAGTTCTTTCGATTTCTAGCACCGCCATCTTCAAATGTTTTTAATGCCATTGAGTAATATTAATCTCAGTGATCACATTTCATTTTAGTAACTTGTCATAATCTTGTTTCTGATGATGCTGTTTTTCACTTTACGCTGTGACTCAGGGGTAACTACATGGCACGTTGTCCCGTTCGTCAGCCGCATATCTCCCATACAGGATTGCAATGCCTGAAGGTGTTGGTCATAGTGACTGCCTCCTTGCCATGTAAGTCATGCCTAACTCTGTGTCAGCAGGCAAAGTTCAATCTTTGGGCTGCGGCGGTTCTGGCAGATCCTTATTCACAATCCAACAACTGCCACACAACTGCCGAACTCTTTTCGACGGGTGCCTCCGGCGTGCATGTAGCTTGCACGCTTAAACATCATCACCAAACTTCCTCCACCAGGAAAAACGGAGCACTCTTACGGGTATAGCAATGCATTTATTCAGCTCAATGCTTCCTTTTCTTTAAATGAACATTTCTTTCACAAGCATGACACGTTTCGGCGAACAGCCTTTTTCAAATGCTTACAGTGAAAGTCCATTCTGTGCCGGTGGCTATGTAGTTCGCAATGCTCCTCCTATAATAAAGACAAAAGAGGACTACGATTTAGTTGTAGCTCTTTCGATTTCTAGCACCACCATCTTCAAATGTTTTTAATACCATTGAATAATATTAATCTCAGTGATCGCATTTCATTTTAGTAACTTGTCATAATCTTGTTTCTGATGATGGCGTTTTTCACTTTACGCTGTGACTCAGGGGTAACTACATGGCACATTGTCCCGTTCGTCAGCCGCATATCTCCCATACAGGATTGCAATGTCTGAAGGTGTTGGTCAGAGTGACTGCCTCCTTGCCATGTAAGTCATGCCTAACTCTGTGTCAGCAGGCTAAGTTCAATCCTTGGGCTGCAGCGGTTCTGGCAGATCCTTATTCACATTCCAACAACTGCCACACAACTGCCGAACTCTTTTCGACGGGTGCCTCCGGCGTGCATGTAGCTTGCACGCTGAAACATCATCACCAAACTTCCTCCACCAGGAAAAACGGAGCACTCTTACTGGTATGGCAATGCATTTATTCAGCTCAATGCTTCCTTTTCTTTAAATGAACATTTCTTTCACAAGCATGACGCGTTTCGGCGAACAGCCTTTTTCAAATGCTTACAGTGAAAGTCCATTCTGTGCCGGTGGCTATGTAGTTCACAATGCTCCTCCTATAATATAGACAAAAGAGGACTACGATTTAGTTGTAGTTCTTTCGATTTCTAGCACCGCCATCTTCAAATGTTTTTAATGCCATTGAGTAATATTAATCTCAGTGATCGCATTTCATTTTAGTAACTTGTCATAATCTTGTTTCTGATGATGCCGTTTTTCACTTTACGCTGTGACTCAGGGGTAACTACATGGTATTTTGTCCCGTTCGTCAGCCGCATATCTCCCATACAGAATTGCAATGCCTGAAGGTGTTGGTCATAGTGACTGCCTCCTTGCCGTGAAAGTCATGCCTAACTCTGTGTCAGCAGGCAAAGTTCAATCCTTGGGCTGCGGCGGTTCTGGCAGATCCTTATTCACAATCCAACAACTGCCACACAACTGCCGAACTCTTTTCGACGGGTGCCTCCGGCGTGCATGTAGCTTGCACGCTGAAACATCATCACCAAACTTCCTCCACCAGGAAAAACGTAGCACTCTTACGGGTATGGCAATGCATTTATTCAGCTCAATGCTTCCTTTTCTTTAAATGAACATTTCTTTCACAAGCATGACGCTTTTCGGCGAACAGCCTTTTTCAAGTGCTTACAGTGAAAGTCCATTCTGTGCCGGTGGCTATGTAGTTCGCAATGCTCCTCCTATAATAAAGACAAAAGAGGACTACGATTTAGTTGTAGTTCTTTCGATTTCTAGCACCGCCATCTTCAAATGTTTTTAATGCCATTGACTAATAATTAATCTCAGTGATCGCATTCATGCATACTGTTAGGATTCGCTATTTGGAAGGAACGTCATAAACACGCCCCTTCCAAATAGCGAATCGCAAACCCATTTTGCGATTCAGTAACAGGTTACCGAATCGCAAAATTGGGTTTGATGCATCGCAAAAGCATTTTTTGCGATCGCAAACAGGCCAATTCTGCGAATCGGCCCGTTTGCGAGGAGAAAGATGCTTGATGCATCTGGCCCTTTGTTCCTACCGGTAGTGCTGGCTGGCCACAACCTTTTCTGCAGCAGCTATTCAACGTTGATTGCACAGTATTCTTCATGACATTAAATGGCTTCAAGTATATGAAATATCCATTTGAAACAAACATTTAATTTTTAGGAAGTCAGCAAAAGCTTTGTATTTATGAGCAAGGCAATTTTGTTAAAAGAACCAAAGTAAATATTGTACTTGAAATAGTTTACACATCGCTCTGAAACCCTTGGGTTCATCAGTACCTTAGAAAACTATTAAATAAACATAAATTATGAAATGAAACTAACATGCATTGCTTAAAATATAAGAAATATCGATTAAAAATCTTTTTCTTTTTTTTAGAAAGAAACAACAAAAACTTTATATGCATAAGCAGGCTAGGTATAAATGTTCAAAAATACTTTTTTTTTAAAACGTTATTTTTAAATACTTTGCATTCCACTCTAGCTGGCACATGCATCAAGGAAGGATTTTGCGATTCCTTAATTGCGATTATTAAGGAATCGCAATTAAGGAATCGCAGAAGCCTATGCATGTAGGAATCGCTATAAAAATAGCGATTCCTAAACATTCCTTAATTGCGACTCGCAAATTGCGAGTCGCAATTAAGGAATGGCTCCCCATTCATTCCTATGAATGGGGATTGCATGTGCAATTTGCGAGTACCCATTAGGTACTCGCAAATTGCGCATGCAATTTCAAGGGTGCAAGGGTGTCAAAAGGACACCCTGTTGCACCCCTGAAATTGTAATGTGCACCCATGTTGCGCACACACATGCCCCAAGGGCATGTGTGTGTGTAATATGTAACTTAAAAAAATGCACTTTAGTGCATTTTTCAAAGTTCTTGCAAATTACCGACCTGTTTTATTTTTCGGTAATTTGCGACCACTATTAGCGAAATCGCTATTTTAAATTGCTTCTAGCATTGCATTTAAGGAATCACAATTTGCGATTCCTTAAATGCAATCACAATTTCCGATTTTTGCATTTGGGATGATGCATCCCAAATGCAAAAATACCGGTCGCAAAGGGGCAGATTCTGAGAATCTGCCCGTTTGCGACCGTTTTTTACTTTGATGCATGGGGCCCTAGGTCCCTTGTTCTTGTCAGTACAGTAGAAAATGGTTAAATGAAAATAAAATATGAAAATAAATAAATTTACATTTTAAGAAATATTTCTTCAAAACTAATATGATATTTTTAAACACAGGCAACAACAATATTTAATATAATAATAAAATATGAAAACAAATATATCTATATATGTATATACACATGTATCTATATCTACATCTATCTATCTATCTATCTATATATATATATATATATATATATATATATATATATATATATATATATATATATATATATATACCCCCACACAGATACATAAACACAAAAACTTTACAGGAGTTGTATGAACATTAAAGGAAATGATTAAGGGCCCTACAGTACTTCCTAATGTTACCAAACAAAACAAACCTAGCTATAAACACCTGAAACAATGATCACACACCCGGTTTCATATTTTTTATTTATATAGGAAGTTTGCTTGTTGATCTTTAATATACAGAAACATTTCGATTGTTCTTTTGTTGAATTCTGGTATTCCCTTTATTAGCTTTTTTTTCCATTGATAGCATGGTCAATGCACTAAGTCTAACGTGAGTCATTGTGTCCCGCAAAAACGTTTTTAAACCTCTTCAGTGTGGAGAAACATCGATCAGGCTCTGCTGTGTCATGGGGGTAGTATTGACAACTCTCAATAGCTTTATGGTCTCAGAAAAAGATTTCTGTAAGTTGTTCTCACTCAAAAAGTTAAATAAAGCCATTGAACCACCAGTAGCCTGATGGATGTCATGTCTCCCGTACAGGACTGATAGCTCCAATTGCAATTTGGCTTTGCCTAGCGTAGGATAGGCTTCCACCATCACTGCGAGTGCCTCAGCTGGGAAAGATTTAGCATGTCCACAAAAGGTCACTACGCAATAGTGTTGCACTTACAAGTGCAAAGAGCTGTCTGGCATGGGCCACAATATTGTCACAGACTTCTTTTGCTTCATGGGTAAAGGTATTTATTTGCAGTCTCCGGTTTACACATTTAGATTCCTGTGGCAGTGTAGAATCCAAACTGTCAATAGATTCCCAAACTTTGGGGATGTTTTCACAAAGTCTGCAGTACCTTTCTGGACAAACCCAGTGTCAATGTTTTGCTTTTATAATTTATTATATGAAATGTCTATGCAGGGCACTATACTATGAAAAAGTAACAGAAAGAATATAAATTCTCTATCTTCAATTTTCTTGTATCCATGAGCTTCACATATAGTATTGGACTCAAAATCACCACTGTTTGCAGTGGTCCTCATACATTCAAGAAGAGCATCTCTGTATTCATAAATTATGTTTATTACTCGAATATTGAAATTCCAGCGAGTTGCAGGCCCTCTTGGAAGTCTTCTTGAAACAATTTTTTGAAGAATGTCAGTCCTTTTTGGGGAATGTGCATAAATGCTGTTATACCATCCATCTCTAAAAATCTTTTTTGGACTCTACATATTTTGGAGAAAGCCTGTTCCATGATTAGGTTGAGTTGGTGGGCATAGCAATTAATATAATGTGCATTTGGGTACACCCCCCTGATTTTCTTTTGCACCCCACCTGTTGCACCACGCATGACGCTGGCACCATCGTAGCTTTGAGTAATTACTTTTTCTTTAGCACCTTGCTCAGGGAAAACAATGGTTCATTCATTAAGAATAGCTGAGGCAATTGTTTCTGCAGTTGAGTCTTTTAGAAGTGTGAAACAATAATATCTTACAACTACCTTGCAATTTCCATCAATGTAGCAAAAGACCAACACTTACTGAGTCTTAGTAGAGACTTCAGTTGTATTGTCAGCTTGGATAGCCACATAATCAGTGCTTCTCAACTAATGTTTCATATATTCTCTTATTACTTCCAGCATACAGTCCAGCAAATCATTCTGAATAGTTTTGGAAGTGCCTTTAAACACTGTGGCAGTTTTTAAATGTGTTTCCATTGTACTGTCAGTGCTGGAGACAAAATCAACTAGCCCCCTGAACACACCAGGATGTAGAGACTCTTCAGTTTCATTATGGCCTCGTAATGCCAATTCAAAGGCACCACACAAATGAATACAATCAATCAATTTTGATAAAATTTATTGGTTTTGATCAACCTCTGCATTATGTTTTCTTACTCCCACACAGTATGCTTCATTCAATTGCTGTACAATGTCCTATTTTGCGAAAAAGAGATAATTTCAACTTATTTGTTAAATGGTATTTACAGGAATCATGTTTCTTTATTTTTTCTGTCAGATGCTTTAGGTCAGTAACCCCGGTTTTTGTCCAGGTAACTTCACCCCCAAAGAGTAAACAAGGGAAACAGAATAAAGCATTTTTATAAGTGCTGCCAGAAAGCCATTCCATCTTATAACATGTCCTAGTAAACCTATGTGTGTAACCCTTTCCCTATATTTTGCAGACTGTTCAATTTATAATTTCAGATTTATCAGCTCCTTACGTTTTCACTTGAAGTTTATCCGCATGTGTCAAGCACAATAATGGGTTTATGAGTAAATTATCCACTGTGTTCATTGTGTCCAACAAAAGATCAGCCTGGGAATAGAAAACCTAGTCTGTTTGTAAATATTCCCTCGAATGAAGATACAAAAACTATATTATGCAAAATACTAAATAAACATTAATACGAACTGTCATGGACACACAAGTAACAGCAAGTAGTAATCATCCTCATTCTGACAGGAACGCAACTGCAGCAGCTTGTACAGCTTTTCCCCAAGCGATATAACCTTGCATCTTTTTGCAGAATTCCTCCCGGGTGCCAGTTAATAATTAAAATATGAGGCTCGGTGTCATTGCATGCCCAACAGCAGGGACGATTAAAAAGCTCGATCATGTCGATTCAGTGATCTGCTTAGAATTTAAAGGATGTATTCCAGTTATGGGGTCCTTAAAATTACTATTATATGGACAAAATAACTAGGTTTGGAGTACAACTCAAACAATGTACCTATAAATTTGGACTTGACTTTTGATGGCAAATAATACAGAATTTTTTGAAATTGGACTTAAAAAGCATAGGCTCTCATTGAGCAATACCCTTCAAAAGGGCAGATCTCTAAAATATCCAGTACCCATCTATACCAAGCACAGCAAAATAAATTTGTACTTTTCCAATTAAGAGTTCAGCAGTGCAGTTAGACCATTTCTAAAGTCTCCAAACTTTTGAACAGAGCTATTTTACAAAAAGACAGACTATAATTACACCCTATTTACAGTGCTAATCCTATCGGAGATCCTATTACTAAATGGACAGCAGTAACACTGTCAACAGCACATTGGAGAGATTTTATATATCCTGCTCACTGCTCATATTCTGTGTGCAGTAAAAATATTGTGGGGAAAGAATAGACAGAAAAACATTTGTGTCAAAAATATTGTGGACTGAAAAAATAGAATGAAAATGAGTAGTGGCTTTAAAACATGGTAACATGTCATGCCTTATAGAGCAGAGGTAAGTGTACTGGGAGCAGGGCTAAGGGGGTATCCTCCTTCTAAAGTAGACAGGAGCATTTAAAATGAGGTGAGGGAAGGGGCGGGAGACTAGTAATGCACTTTTAATATTCAGGGAAGGATACCTTTAATGGATAGTTAGGGGATTTTAGTGTTCAGGGTTGCACTAAGGAGTAGTACAGGGGTATTATGATTCAAGGTAGCATCAGAGAGTAGTACATTTTTTTGAGCATCAAGAAAGGGTAATGTTAAGGGGCAGTTTGGGTTTTTAAGGTGTCAGGAATGAGAAGCATTAGGGGATACTAAGGGATTATTAGGCTACAGTTAGATAAGTTAAAGAATGCATACAATAATAAAAGACTTAAAATTCAACATATTTGGAATTGTCATAGTTAACAACGAAGGACACAAAACAATTCCCTTGACATCTCAACTCGACTTTAATGTGGTAGACGTTAAAATAATAATAAAGTTGTTCATAGAGCGCCTGGTTACTTCTGCTGAAGTGTCCCCACGCTTAAACTTCATACTCAGGCAAATCCTATGAGGCAAGCTCCAAAATAGTATTAAGCCATGTAGGAAAGCACTCCTTTTGGCATGGTTGCTCCCCACTTTTTGCATGACTTTGCATGCAACTTTGACTGAATGTGCACTGGGTTCCTGAATCAGGCTCCCAGTGCCTGTGTTCTTTCCCAAAACTGTACCTTTGTTCCCACAATTGGAATACCTCAAGCCCACTTATAAGCCCCTTGTAAAAGGTACCAGTGGTACCAAAGGGCATTGTGACCAGAGAGGGTCTCTAAGGGCTGCAGCATGTATTATGCCACCCTAAGAGACCCCTTACAAAACTCCTGCACACTGCCGTTGCAGCCTGTGTGGTTTGGTGCAGCTAAAAATGGAGAGCCGACCTGGCACACATCCCTGTGTGCCAGTCCTGCTATCACTGCAAGAGGCATAGCTAAGTCACCCCTACAGCAGGTCTTACAACCCTAAGACAGGGTGCACTATACCTCTTGTGAAGGCATAAATGCCTAAGCAAATATGCCCCTATAATGTCTAAGTTCATTTTTAGACATTATAAGTGTATAGTGAAGCCATACTGAGTACATGGGCCGGGAGCTTGTCAATACGAGTTCCACAGCTCCATGATGTCTTCACTGAATCCCAAGATGTTTGGTACCAAACATCTCAGATTAATGAGCCCACACTGATGCTAGTGTTGGATTCATTAATAAATGCACTCAGAGGGCACCTCAGAGGTGTCCCCTGAAAACCTACCAAACCGCTAGTATGTGGCTGAGTAGTATGCAGCCGCCTGCCACTTCCAGGCATGTTTCTGAGCCCCTTAGTGGGAGCCTTGTGTTCTCGTGGGTTAGAAACAAAGCCTGCTCTCGGTGGAGGTGCATCACACCTACCCCCAAGCGGGAACAGCATTCAAGGGTGGTGAGCCTCAAAGGCTTCCTGCCCTTTGTTATGCTAGCCAGGGCCTCTAGAGCTAGTGGAGTTGCCCGTCCCCCTGACCCAGCCCCATCTTTGGTGGCAAAGTCGGTGTGATAATTGGTATGCAGGAAAGGTGTGACCACCCCTAAGGTGTCCTGAGCTGACGTGACTCTCTCCTTTGAAAATCCTCTATATTGGTTGTGAGGATTTCAGCCAATGAGATAAGGTGTATGCCCCCTCCCCAAAGTGAGGGGACATACAAAGGGTGTAGTCACCCCAAAGGTAAGTACCCCATTGACAACTACCTGCCAGCACCTGTAACACTCCTAAATTGAGTATTTAGGGGCACCCCTGAACATGGATCCTTAGTCTTCTGGTGACCTAAAGAAGAAGGACAGAAGAGCCGTACCAGCAGTGAAGACTCCAGATGACAACTGACTTGGCCCTAGCACTACCGGCCTGTCTGCAGCCCTTGAAGAAACCTGCTCAAAAAAGCTACTCGTCCTGCGGGCCCAGTGACCTCCAAAACCCTGGGAGGACTGGAAGGGGCTGCTGGCCCTGTCCACAAAGAAACCAACAACAAGAACTCAAGTGCCCAGCTGAACCGCACAATTAGACCTCCTGACCCACCTCTGCACCCGACACCTCCGGCCTGAGTCGCAGCCATCAAGCCGTGGGGAGCCCGACCGATGGTGCCCAGGTGTCCTTCAACATCCCAACTTACCTCCAGAGCCACCGGGTCCCTTCATCCAGCTTCCTGGTCCGAGCCTGCAGCCTTTGTTCGAAATCTTCATTCTCCATTGATTTGTATTGGGCGCCCGACGCTGTGTTGGCATTTTGCAACTGGTCGCCTCTGTGCCACTGAGGGCATGTGTTTGCTGCTGCCTCGTGGCCCCCTCACTGCTGGTCTAAACCCCCTGACATTGACTCCCAAGTACGATTTTACCTACCTTCAACCGGCACCTCTTTGAGTGCCCCTAGTCTCCATTGATTAATATTGGGCCCCAGTGACCAAATTTGACCTCTGCACCTGGCCGCCCTAGTGCAGCTGGTAGTGCACTCTCTACACTTACCTGGCCCATGCCCAGTGTTGATCCTAAAACCTAAAGACTGGAATTGTAAGTTGTGTACTTACCTGTGGAATTGCAATATTGTTTTCCTTCCATTGGTTAACACTGAACTGTTTGAAAAATACACTGTGTCCACTTTTTATAGTGAAAAACTGTGATATTGCAAAACATATTTTGCTTCAACAAAGTTTCTTTGGTTCTAAGTAATAAACATACAAAAAGTAATATTTTTTACAAACAATTGGTCTCGGATTTAGTCTTTGAGTGTGTGTAATCATTTCTTGCCTGTGTGTGTGCAACAAATGCTTAACACAGCCCTCTGATGAGCCTTACTGCTCGCCCACACTACAACAAAATAGAGCATTAGTATTATCTACTTTAGCTTCTGTAAAGCCTCTGGGGATCCACTGAACTCTGTGCATACTATACCTTACTTTGATATAGTATATACAGAACCAGCTTCCTACAAGCCAATCCAAATAACCAGGTTTTAAGTCTCGAATGAAAGATACATTCAGAGCTTTCTTGTCTGAGTACCAGGGGCAAGGCATTCCACTATTTGGAAGCCAGCCAGCCAAAGGAGCAGCCTCCCATACGAGCTCTTTTCACAGTGGGGATAAAGGCTAGAAAGGCCCCTGCAGGCCTAAGCCTAATACTGGGTTGGTAGGGTTTTTCAAGAGGATGCAGACACTGCGGCCCTCTTTCATTCAAAATTCTGTGGCAGTAGCACATAGCTTTAAAGGACACTCTCTTGCCCAGTGTCAACTAATGTTATTTGGCAAGAGCAGGGCTCGTAGGTGAACGCCTTGGAAGGTTAAGCAACAGACATGCAGCCGCATTCTGCACCCTCTGCATTTCTCTGTAGTTTATATTGTGAGACCCCCAGATACAGCACATTGCAGTAGTCCAGCCTTGATGTTATCAAAGCCTGAACTAATGACTTTCTGGTGTCTACTGGTAGAAATGGCAGGATCGTTTTCAGAATTTTCAAAATCCCAAAACACTTTCCCGCTAGACTGGTAATCTAATTGTCGAACAAGAGACTTGCATCAAACCAAATTCCAAGGTTCTTAACTTTCCCCTTGGGATCAGGTAGTGGTCCAAATGCATCAGGCCACCAGGCAGAAGACCAGATAAATGGTTGCTTCCCAAGAATAAGAACCTCAGTTTTTCCGGCATTTAGTTTAAGGCAGTGATACTCAAAGTACGGCCCGGGGGCCGCATGCAGCCCTCCTGACCTTTACATGCGGCCCACTGATCAACAGCAGCACTGGGCTGCTGTTCACTCAAATCAGCACTAACATTAAAATGATGTCAAATATACAGGCAAGCCTTTATTTAAAGGTTAATTGAAGTTAAAGAAAGGAAGTAACGAGGTTGTCCTGCACCGCTTAACTTTAGGAACACCTTCATTTTCAAAGCCATCTTGCAGCAAAAGTGTAAAAATATGATAGTGTTTCTTCAAAAGTTCAAAAAGTGTATTTAATTAACATGCAGAACAATTTCACCTTAGTATATCAGTGCATTGAGAAGTATTTCTTTAAGTTATAGTTTTCAAATATGAATTTAGAAACGTACATTCTTCCCCCATACTAACAACAATGCCAATAGTGAACTAAGAGGCAAGTCAGTTGTTATGTGCACTCTCAGGGTGGCCTCCTACTATACATGAACATTATAGTTTATTAAATCAAACATAGGAGAAGTTTTTGTGCAGGCCACATCCTAAAGTCATGTATTTCAAGGTCCTCTTATATCTGATAATAAAAGACAAAGGAGGGAAAGTGAAATGATACAATTGTCTAGGATCACATAATTTGGTAAAGTGGAGAATGTGGGATTAATCCTAGGTTTTCTTGTTTCACATTGTGCAATTCAGCCACTAGATGTATATGCTTCGCTTTAGCTGAGGATTGTATGGGCCCCGGGCAGAATGGGAATGTGCAAGGCCTCACTAATTTGCATGCGTGAGACATACAGGGCTGTTTGCATCTCTATAGATGACCTTGCTGCTGAAGCTGCTTTATGCAGACCCCTCCTAAGCTGCAGTCTCTCCCTCTCAGCCACCTACAGGGACCTCAAGGTGTGAGGTTTGCTTGTAGACTGAGAGGGTTAAAACTGCTGGGACATTAAACTGCGGGCCAACGGGCATTCCGCAGTGCCTCTGAATGGGCAGCAGGGTAGGAGGCCTGATTACAGGAGAAACCTGCAGAATATGTCTCCTTCAACTGGGACCATAGGAGGGCCCCCCTCACTTAGACCTTGCAACACAAGAGCATCGAGGCCCAGGGGACGGGGGCCAATCCCATGGGCACAATTGAAATGAGTCACCTTGCTCTCAATTAGATGAGCAAGAGGCCCGGTGTGCCATGGCCTGGCTGTGACGTACTGGTGCAGGACCCCATGTTGGTAGATTGAGTGTGGGGCCCTGGGCCGCTGCCCACACTGCCCATGTCTAGCGCCGCCAATGCTTTGCTTCCCCTATACCCACCTTACCGCATGCCTCCCTCTCTCCCCCCGGATCGCCACCCTACTGGCATTGAGGCCGCCCTCGCTCACATTACAGACCAAACTTTGCGACCCTTGGCAAAATGTTTGCGAGTACCCATGGGTTAAGGCAACTGTGGTTCATCCACACAGCCAGTTCTGTCAAACATGACCTTACCAGAGCTGCAGTGTTTCTTTAGTCCTGGGACAGGGTAATAAAGCTGTGTATCGTCGGTGTATGACACAATGTTAAAGCCATATCGCTCAACTATATCAGCTAGGGGGGCGCATATAGAGGTTGGATAGAGTGGGGCTCAATGCCCTGTGGTACCCCCTGATGCAATGGAAAGACCTCAGAACGGAAAGGTTTTTGAGACACCTGAAAGGTGCGATTCTGTAGGAAAGAGGCCAACCACCGCAAGGCTTTTGCTCCGATACTGTAGTTCCACAGCCGTTCAAGCAAGAAGGCCGTGGGACACGGTATTGAAAGCCGCACTGAGATCAAGCATTATCAGTGCCACAGTATTTCCCCTATCCACAACCTGCCGGAGGTATTCTGAAGCTAACACAAATGCAGATTATGTACTAAACTGTGGTCTGAACCCCGACTGAGACTTGTGGAGCAGTCCCTGGCCTCGATGAAGCTCAACAGCTTTTTATTAATATATTTCTCAGCCACTTTACAAAAAAAGGGTAGCAGAGAGATGGGCCTAAAGTTTTACGATTTAATAGGGTCCAGTAAAGGCTTTTAAGGAGTGGAGCTATTATAGCCTGTTTCCAACTCATGGGGACCTGACCTAGCTCCATGGAATTATTAAGAAGATCACAAAGCACAGGCAATATTTCCTTCATCCCTCGTTCCAAAATAGCAGGCGAAGCAGGATCAGATAGCAATCCCAATTTAAAATCTGTCAACAGAGGAAGAGGATCCACCATAGTGAGAGGTTTTAAGCTGGACAATCCTGCCCCTTCAGTGGAGGGTTCAAACCAGGCTTCAAGACACAGTGCATCTCTGACTTCCTCCGGAAAGGAGACATAAATAGCAGAGTCTTTGTCAGAGAAGAATTGTGCGATTGAATTACAGCTGACTACTGAGGGAGTAATGGATGCAGACACTCAGTCCAAAGAGGACACTCGATCCAAAAAGGATAATTACAATAGAGAATATTTCACAGGAGGAGTCTTTGCGAAGAAATGCCTGCGTGTAACCCTAATCTGTTTGTGGTATTCCTTTAGGGCTCCACTGTAATTGTCTTGATCCCTAGTATTAAAGGTTTGGCACCAAACACGTTCAAGGCATTTGCAGGCCTTTTTTGCGGAAATAGCTCCTCATTGAACCATTCTGCTGAGGGTTTTGAGCGTCTGACCGTATGGTTAATTACAGGTGTAATTTGGTCAAATGCCCATGTTATCCTTCCCTTCAGTTGCCCGTTAGCAGTGTCTACACATTCACTCAAGATAGGACAATTCTTAGCTAGCACCTATGTAAAAGCCGCAGGAGTAACCTTGGCCCAGTTCTGGTTCTTAACTAACTTGCCTACATTAGATATTTACATTGGCGATGTTAACAACACCTGGAAGGGTATGGCCCAATGATCAAACAGGATAAGAGGGATAGGTGGGTCCACTACCAACCTGGACGAGTTAGAGAAAATAGGATCTAATGTATGTCCCAATTTGTGCATAGGGGCATGTACCAGCTGGGAAAACTGAAGAGCTTCCAAATCTGTGACCAATGCAGCCGCCGCCTGGCACCTTTCATCCTCAAAATGGAGATTAAGGTCCCCTATGACAATAAAATTGGCATAGGGTAAAGAGAGCAATGGCAAGATGTCTGCCAGGCCAAGTGTAAAATTGGGGCGATAGATCAAGAGTCCAGCTAGAGTAAAATTATTAGATAGGGCGAGGGTAAAAAAGGCTGCCTCAGCTTACAAGACTTATCTGTACAAATGTACAAGGGATAGCCTTTTTAAGGATAATAGCTATCCCACCTCCCCTTTGTCCCTGTCTGTCTAGCCTAGCTAGCGGGTAGCCTTGGGGATGGTGGTAAGTACATCAGGGGCCAAGCTATTCGTTAGCCACGTCTCAGATAGGAAAATGGCATCAAGCTGAAGGTCAGGTAAGAAGTCAGATAGCTCTAGTTGACGCTTGACTAATGAGCTGCAGTTAAGCGAATAACAGTGTGCCATAAAAGGGGATGGCAGAACTCCCTAGGAGCCATAAGCATTAACCCACACTTCCCACAGCCCAGTATCTCTTAGGATAAATCCAGAGAGTGACAACACTCTCTGGGGATAGTGGGAGTCAATTATAATAGTTCTGCAGCGGTATTCACACGGCGGCCCTCATCCTACTAGACCTCTCAGCAGTCTTCAACACCGTCTCTCACCGCACACTAACCACCAGATTCCAAGACGCCGGCATACAGGGAACTGCCCTGGACTGGATCCTCTCCTTCCTCACCGGCCGAACCCAAAGAATCAGACTCCTGCCTTTTCTGTCCGAGCCCACAGAGATCAGCTGCGGAGTACCCCAAGGATCCCCTCTCAGCCCCACGCTCTTCAACATCTACATGGCCCCCCTCGCTACCATCGTCAGAAAGCACAGACTCAGCATAGTATCCTACGCCGATGACACCCAGCTGATCCTCTCCCTCACCAAGGAACCCAACATCACCAGACACAGCTTCCAGGAAGGAATGAAAGAAGTTGCATCCTGGATGAGCTGCAGCTGCCTGAAGCTCAACTCGGAGAAAACGGAAGTCCGCGTCCTCGGATCCACCCCCTCCGCATGGGACAACATCTGGTAGCCCACCGCCCTCGGCAACCCTCCCACACCCATGGACCACGCCCACAACCACAGCATCATACTCGAGTCCTCTCTCACCATTAACCGTAAGATCAACGGCGTCTCTTCCACGTGCTTCAATACCCTCCGCATTCTCCGCAAGACCTTCAAATGTATCCCCCCCGAATCCAGAAAGTCCGTCACCCACACACTCATAACCAGCAGATTGGACTACGGGAACGCCCTCTACGCTGGGATCAACAAATCTCTACTCCGCAAACTCCAGACCATCCAGAACACCGCAGCCAGACTCGTCCTCGGCATCCCACGACATGACCACATCACCCAGCACCTGCGAGACCTCCACTAGCTCTCTGTCAAAAAGAGAGTGACCTTCAAGCTGCTCACTCACGCCTACAAATCCCTCAACACCGGACCCCAATACCTCAACGAAAGAATCTCCTTCTACGCACCCAAGAGAAACCTCCGCTCCGCCGACCTTGCCCTGGTCAAAATCCCACGCATCCGCAGAGCCAGAACGGGAGGAAGACCCTTCTCCTACATCACGGCCAAGACCTGGAACGAACTCCCCCTCAGCATCAGACTAACCCCCACACTGCAAGCATTCAGGAGGAGCCTCAAGACCTGGCTCTTCGGATGAGACGGAGCTGCTCGTACCCCCCTCCCCCCAAAGCCTTGAGACCCTCACGGGTGAGTAGTGCGCTTCACAAATCCCCGATTGATTGATTGATTGATATACTGCTAAATTAGTGACCCTGAACAAACAGGGGTCCATCGAGGCACAGACGTGCTTGCCTTTGGCGTCCCTTCAATAAAGTCAACTTCATTACATACAACCTCATCCTCTCTGCACTGTACTGCTAAGATAAACCACCCGCCTCCACACCTAAAGCCACTCCGTTAATTGACCACACAGTTGGCATCCATATACAGCTGAATGTGGACCTTTGCGCTAAATAGAGAAGCATGTCTTACCTTGTGTCCTGAGGTCAAGGACCAGGAGGCTGAGTTTTGGTCAAGGTCCTGTTGCAACAGAGCCTGAGCCACCACATATGTCCTCTTTCAATGTCTCTCAGTACCGATCTTGAATGTGATTATCTTATGACCAGTTTCTCAAGTGCTAAAGGATATAAAAAAGAAGAATTAATTCCAACAATTATATTGCATTCATGTAAAGTTTCTGGCAAATATACTTCCTGAACAATACTGTTTCACGCAAAACAATTAAACTAAAACATTTAAAATAATACATTTGGGTGGTTTTTACAGAAAATAGATTTTGGAGAGCCACTAAAGACTCGAGCCATGTTTGAGAGTGCCTTTCTTGGAAGGAGGTTGAAGTTCTCATGCACACACTAGCTGAATACGAGCCAAACTGAGCGTTCATGGGATTTTTACTTGCCAGCGCAGAAGGTTGGAGGGATTAGTAACTGAGCAAGACATTCAGTATTACTAGTTTGCAGAGTATGACTTGAGAGGATGTGTGGGCAATTTAAAGAAATACTATATGAGAGATTAAGGCAAACATGCGCATGACTTAGAGTAGGCTGTACTCAGCTAGAGGAAGCATGCAGAGAATGAAAAGTTATGAGAGGGTCAATAAAAAGAGAGGGAAAGAGTTCAGGAACAAAGAGTAGACTTTTAGAGAGCAAGCAATCTGAGGATGCAAAACCTGTAGCGAGAGACATCATTATTTGCATGTGAGATAGTGCTATATTAGGTAGTATTTGATAGGCCCTAGAAACAGACGAACAGTTTGTCCACTGCCCAGCTACTTCTAGACCACAGCTAAAGCAATAACAGTTGATCTTATTGGATTGGAAGTGTAAAGTAATGGCTGGGCGCATACATAGTTAAATATGGTGAGCTTTAGTATACTTTTGAATGAAGCAGTAACATCATGATAAAGGTAACATGACAGTATATACAGGATACACGTAATGCAAATAATGACAAGGTGATTCTCCAAATGCAGGAGTGGATGTCTTCTGATGTTTACCCCTAAAGTTTACCTTACAGTAATAATTACTAAAGCAAAGTGGAGTCCATTTAGATGCCCCCGTTTAGCATTTCGCAGGCTGTCATTGAGGATAGTTTCCCAGGCAATGGAAGTGCATTGACTGCATTGTTGTAGAAGGAGGGAGGAGACTCAGAAACTGAAGTGAGAAATTCCATGAGATCTTTTGTTTAAGAAAGAAATGCAGATTAGTGTTCCCAAGTACTGCCACTTGGTGGGTGGCAGGGATGATGAGTGAAACTACTGTTTCTGTTTTTTTGAGGAGGGGAAGTTTTTTTCTAGGGAAAGCCTGTTCTTTGTCCCTGATTTCTGCTTCAGGAAGGTCTCACACTTCATTGTGCCCCTGTTGGGGGTGCTCCAGCTTAGAGTCACCCCAGGGATACCAACTGTGAGAACCTTCACTTTACACAATGGCTGTGTCTCCAGGGCAGCCTGAGAAAAAGTCTCGAAAGAGAAATACTCGAGCACCATTTGCACTTTTTCAAAAATAAAAAACAAATGCTACCACACAGAAAAGTGAAAATAATACATTCTGTTCAGGGTTCACTGCACGTGTTCCAGATATCACTGTGTAATGTGATAATTTAAACAACAAAATAATTCACAGAGGTTGCACTGGGGTGGAGTACGGAGAGGAAGGGCATGGTGTGGGAAAGAATTTAAAACCAAGCTGTCATGTCTCCAAAAAGTAGCCATGACGTCTTTACCTGTATTTCGAAATCCGTTCATTTGTGATATGACATGGTTCTGCCTTGTAAATTGTAACTAGGCCCACTGGAATTATATGATTCTAAGGCTGTGGCTTTTTCTGCATAATTACAGACTACCCATAGGCACAGGCTCTTAACAGGAAGGAGTGTGATCTATTCTGTCCTCTGTTTATTGCCAGCAACCTCTCATCCCTGCTAAAGCTTAAAATCCCTACAGACCTGATGGTTCACACGAAGAATTGGGGACCAACAGCACCTCCTTTTTCTGCCTTTTTGGTTAGGTAAGGAACCTAACACAGAAACTCTTATTCCAAAATGATAATACTGCCTGGAAAACTGGTGCTTTGTTTATGATTTTGAAATGAGGGCTGGCAGCTGGATGCCATGATAAATCCCAGTTTATGGGGGTGGCTAAGCTTGCTACCCTGTCAATAAATGAAGTAACTAATTAATTAACACTTGTATGAATAAATGGATGAACCAGCTAACAACCCAATCAAGCCAACAAACTTGTAATGCACAACTATACAAATTCATTTACTTCAATGAGCCACTTTTGACTGAAAGATTGGATGGATACGCTGCCTCTTTGGAGGAGTAGCATTTGTGTGAGTTTGTGCTTAAAAGAATAGACAAGTTGTCTCTAACTGCACGTCCAAGTGTCTGCTAAGCTTGGAAATGGAGTGTGTTGGCTGGTCTTGGAAGTCATCTCCTTGTAGGGAGGACCACTGGTTTTGAAGGCATGGCTCTGAGTCTGCAATGCTAGGCATTGATAGTGTCCTTCATTGTCTTGCTTGGTGAGAACGTCATCATTCATGCATAAGCAGATTTATTCATAGCATAATAGTGATGGATCTGGGATACACCTTAAGAGGCTCAATGTAGAGCTATTTATCTTTTGTATACCGAAAGCAGAGAGTAAGCAGAAGGGATCAGTGTTTTACCATAGCATCGCAGGGCACATATTTATTTTGGTTCATATAGCTTGGTAGACCTGGCATCATTATGGTGGTCTTCCCCCAATCTTTTTGCTTTTTGCCTCCACGTTTTGCTGAATCTTTTTGTTGGCCTTAGGACTCTGAGCACTTTACCACTGCTGACCAGTGCTAAAGTGCATGTGCATTTCCCTAAACATGTGTGTAATTGGTGTATACATGATTGGCATATTTAATTTACTTGTAAGTCCCTTGTAAATTGGTATACCATATACCCAGGGCCTGTAAGCTAAATGCTACTAGTGGGCTGCAACACTGATTGTGCCATCCCCAGAAGTAGCCTTTCAAATCTGTCTCAGGCCTGCCACTGCAATGCCTGTGTGTGTAGTCTGCTGCCACTTCAACGTGGCATTTAAAACTACTTGCCAAACTTTAAGCTCCCCTTTTATTACATATAAGTCATCCCTAAGGTAGGCCCTAGGTATCCCTAAGGGCAGGGTGCTATGTAAGTAAAAGGTAGGACATGTACTGTTATGTTTTACATGTCCTGGTAGTGACAAACCGCTAAATTTGTTTTTCACTACTGTGAGGCCTACTGCTCTCATAGGTTAGTATTGGGAATTCCTTAATACACTTTTAAGCTGTAATACCTGATAAGAGAGGAGATATTTTTCATGTTTCATATCTTTGGAATGATAATGATAAATCCTCCTTACTGGTGAAGTTGGATTTAACATTACTGTTTTAGAAATGCAACTATTAGAAAGTGGACATTTCTCTGCAGTTACTGCTCTGAGTGCCTGACAGCCTGTGTCCAATACACGTCTGGGGTGGGTGACAGCTACACTTTGTGCATTCCCTCTAGACAGCCACAAACACAGGCAGGATAGATGTGTCTGAGTACTCATCTACATACATCTGCATTCGGATGGCCTTGCCTGTGCAGGATGCAAGGGAGAGGCTAACACTTCACTTAAATGGGTAGTGCCCCGTTCCCACACAAAGGGCTAAATAACCCCACATAGATAGCCTGGCAGACAAGGCTGGGAAGAAATGGGGACCTGCGCACTTCAGAGAGCTGCTTTGAAGTCACCACCACATCAAAGGCACTTTGGGGTATAAATACTGGATCTCTGACCCCATCAAATCAGACACTACTGAACTTGTAAGTGTTAACGTGGCAGTGCGCGGTCTAGGGCCCACCCCAACCACCACTCCTGGCTTTCCACTGAACCCTGTGTCCTTGTTTAACACTCAGACGACCTTTCAGTGCTGCCGTGGGAGCAAGGTGCAAGGTTTCCCTTGTGGGAGGATCCATTCCCAATCCAGACTGGCGCACTGATGGTTATGCTGCGCAAAGGCCTAGTGATTGCGAGCCAGTCGTATGCTATTTTTATGGTTCTTTCTATGCCTTTCTATGCGATTCATCTGTTCTATCTTCTTGCTTTATTCAGGTCTATCTGCATAGCACTAAACAAGTGTGCATGCTTAATTTCCTTTTTTTTTGTAGCATGTTGTATTTTCCCTGTTTTTCTTTAAGGGGACTAATATGGCCAAAATGGCGACTGGTGAGGAGCTCAAGGGATGAGCTCGCTGGCTGGGGATCGAAACTCGACAAAATATCCCTGTTTAGCCTCCACTAGCCCCGCCATTGCAAGACATTGTAAAGCAGGTTAACTACGGAATTCCTTAAATCCGCAACTTAGAAACGGCGGTCTGTGGCAGCATTAACCTTGATTGGAAACTCACCGGTGTCGATCTACAGGATTCTGGATGGCTGGAACCGAGTCTGTGATGTTGACGATCCGCCGTCCGACCAAGCTCGCCCTCATCTCATAAGGCTGATCGAGAGTCCCCAGGAGAACTCCGTGTCAGGAGACGGTTCGTTTAAATTCAGCGCTTCGGCGCCCGGTCCACTGGAGGTCTGCCCGTCCTCGGGCCAGGCTCATGCACAACATCAGACTCATCGCTACAGGACCCAAGACCCCGGAGGCAACGTCCCAATCCGCGCCCCTGGCTCTTTCACACGACCGGTGGGGATTGAGTGTCCTGTCGTGTGCACAAGTGCATGGAGCAAGCCTTTGGTCCGGGATTGCATGCACTTGCATGCACTTACATAGGCATCGCTGCAGGTTTCAAGACCCCCGAGATTGTTGCCCCGTCCGGAGCCCTAGCTATCCCACATCACCGGAGGTATTCGAAGGGCCCGGGGAGAACACCGGCGCCGGAAGCGAGCCACTTGTTCACATCAGTGATTGTGACTGAAAGGCGGAGAATGACGTCCCGCCAGTTTCTTCCACGTCGAGTCAGTTTCTTCCACGGCGTCTGAAACCCCTGTGAGGTCTTTCATGCTGAAATTTAAAATCACCTAAATCCGCCCTCACAAAATGGCGGTTTATGTCCACCGCTTACACGGAGGTTACTATAAGCGCATCAATGACCCTACTTACTCCATTGAACGTCCGATCCTCGTCAACTCGACTGGATTCACCTTTCACTCAGGTACTCGCACCGCTTTTGCCAGCTCTTGACTGTTGGTTGCTCGTAGGCTCAAATTTACCTGTACTTAAAATGGGGGCTTCAGATGTAATAAGGAGCTCATTTTACTAGCATAGTTGCGAAGCGTCTGGCATGCGAAGAGATTTGCAAGCGTGTTGGAGGCAGTGCACTCAGCCTTTTAGGAGAGCTCAATAACGGCGATAGGTACAGCTTCCCGCCGACTTGCAAGCTGAACAGTGCCTGACCTTAAAATGGCGGCGGTTTGAAGACATCATAATTACTTTATCTTCCCTAGTTATTTCCAGCATGGTTATCCAGGCCTGTAAACAGGGGTCAAGTGCAGCGCCTGCTTTGCATGAGGAGCGCTCCATTACACCACCAATCTATTGACTATGGTTATCCTCGTGTAATCCCACAATGGTTGTTAAGTCCTAGGTCCTGACTGCCTGACCCCAAATTAACGTCGCTCGGGTGCCTTCAGGCATAGTCTTAGTTGTAAACAAAGATCCTACTGCAGTGCCGGCACTTCAGGATGAGCGCAACTCAACACATCCTATTTCATTACTATGGTGCTCCTTGGGCAAATCCACAACTGTTGCAGAAACCCTGGGACCCCAATTGCCTGTCCCTATGATGACATCGGGTGCCTTCAGTCTTAAGAGCGCAGCTTTGGGCCCAGGTCACAGAGTAGGCCTCCTTCTGCTCCCCATCTGCCCCAACCTAGATGGGCCACCCATTGCCCCGTCTACCGTCCAGTTCCAGTCTACAAAGCAGAGATGACCTATGGGATGCAATGTCTGCAGTGATCTATGGGGCCCCAGTCACTGGCAACTCCACAGCAAGATCTTGGCGCCTCTCATCGTACTGTCACTACGCCCCTGCACCCTCTCATTGTGAGGCCTTGGTCTGACGTCGTATTCTCTCACCTCCTTATTCTCTTAATTGAGCTCCCTTCCACACTAGAACTCTCTCTCATAATGGAGATAAGTCCCGACCCCACGGGTGCCAACGCCTTCATCATCAACTATCCTACTAACCTCTCCCAAAATGCGGCAAAAAAACTCAAACATCACATTCTCAAAGCCAGACCCGAAACCTTAATCTCAGACCCCTACTACTGCACAAAAAAAGGCTCTCTTGTTAATGACCTCATCTTCTACACCAGAAAACGGGCTTGCTGGCGATCTGTGTTTTACTCCATGCTTCGAATAACAGGCTCTAAGAAAACACCCCATGGTCTCAAACTCACAACATCTCCCTCGTCCACCCTCAACGCCACCGTCACTATCACCCTCTACAATAATGGTATCATCTTATTCCAAGCCTCTAGCATCAACCTAGCCAAGATGGCCACTATTTACCCCACACTCAGAAAAGCGGTGAACACCAACTCCACAGGCCCCAACTCATCCACCACATCTTCGCTGGAACTAACCAGTACTCCCACTCTAACAGCTGAGAGTACCCCTCTCGCTCTAAACCCTTCCCCTCCTTTAGTGGATCCCAGAGCCTCCATGTCCCCGGTCGGATTATATCAACCCACTAGAACACCTCTTCAGCCGGCTGGAGGACCTATGGTCCTTATCCCCTCGCCGACCGTCAGTCTGATACAGGATGACTCTCGCGTGGAGAGGCTCCCTCACACCATACAGTCTTTTCTACTAACTGAAGATGCCCCTTCCTTCATCCCTATAACTTTGCCTCCGGCGCAACGGTCCTCCTTGATTCCATCTCAACCAAACCCGCTCTCCCCGCCAACTACTTGTTCCTTGGTTCCATCTCAACCAAACCCGCTCTCCCCGCCAACTACTTGTCCGATACTAGGTGACTCTCGAGCTGAGAGACCCCCTCATGCCCTCTCATCCTTACTCCTGACAGGCGGTCCCCCCTCCCTCAGCCCTACATCCACCTCACCCGCCTGGTTTGAGACATGGCATATGTCCTCCTCAGTCTCGGAACAGTCAAACCCTTCCTACCCTCATTTGATCTCCCCCGACATACAGGCTATTAGCCCGCCTGTCCTCACACATTTCCCTGCCCCTCTTTCCAAGCTCTCAGAATCATTCCAAATTAGCAATAACCAACCCCCCGATTCTTAATCGTTCCACCTTAGACCTCTCGGGCTCCCCTTGTGGACTCACCCCTCTACCTGATCCCCCTACACATACATTAACCCTTACCCAACCTTTAGACCTAGTGGCGCGACTCGATGATCTATCTCATCAGTTGCACCTTCTTACTGCCGAACTTCAGGTCCTGAAAGCCTTGACAGTCGTGCATCTCCCCTCGATCAACTCCCTCCTAAATTTGCCCGTAAGCCCCCCTAGCGTGGTATCCGGTCCTCTCCAATATCCTCTCCTCCACACATTTAACACCTTACCCCTTCCTAACAGACTCCCGGCCTAGAAGGACGAAGTTTGATCTTGCATATTAAGACATCAAGGACCTACTCTCCTTTTACTCCCTTAATCTGGCCACCGACAAGACTCCTCCCGGTCGAATTCAAGCCATTCACCCTAACCTGAACAGAGAACCCCTGCTCAACCTCAGAGTCGTAAATAACGACAACCTCAAAAGAGTGAACATCACGCAGTCGCCTCCCCCCCCACTCACAGGGACGACTCAAATGCACACTTCTCAACTGCAGATCAGCCAGTAAACACGCCTCGGATATCTTCGACCTTATTCAATTCCAGGAGATAGACATCATCATCCTTACCGAAACTTGGTTGAATTCCGCCTCCTCTCCTACCTCCTAGTTCCTCCTTCCCATGACATAATTCGTCTCGACAGAGCGGAAAAGCAGGGCGGTGGCCTAGCTTGTATTCATCGGAGCACTCTCTCGGTCTCTCACTCTGAGACTTCTGCGCCCTCCTCCAGTGAATACCTCTGTCTCAACATTTTAAGTAATCACATCCCGATATGCAAATTACACAATTTCTATCACCCCCCGGGGGACAATCTCTCCTTCATCGAACAATTACTCGAAATCATCTCTGGTAATGTCGATTCTGCAGTTCCCCAAATCTTCCTCGGTGATTTCAACCTTCATTGGTCTAACCCCAATGACCAAGCTGCTACATGCCTTAAATCCTTCTTAGATGATCATGAGCTGACCCAATACTGCGACAGGCCAACACATAATAAAGGAGAAATCCCGGATCTCATCATCTCCAAAGGAAACACCATATCTCTGGATAACATCTCCCCTTGCGACTGGTCTGACCATCACATCATCCTCTTTTACATTAACCGGGAGGTGTCCGCGAGGAAGCCTCAATCGAAGAAGCTAAAGGTATGGAAAAGGGACCTTAGACATATCAATACAGCTGAGCTAGCAACCCAATGTAAACTTGCCCTTTCCGTCCAAGTTGTCAAGCCTGAGGTTCACTTACTCACAGACTTTTACAACTCTACTATTTCAAGTATCATGGACTCCGTTGCACCGATCCAACAAAAAAATGCATCAACAAAAATCTCGAAACCATGGTTTAACGACAACTTAAACTCCGAACGACGTAACCTAAGGGCAACTGAACGATCCTGGAAATCTAACCCTTCCTCGGAACTGCTAAAGTCCTCAGAACAGTAAGGAGCTCCTATAACAAACAAATCAAGAGCGCCAAGGCCGACTACCTCAGATCTCAACTTAACCAAGCCTCTAATCGTACCAGGAAACTTTTTTAAATTGTTAAACAACAATCGTGTGACCCACCCACTCGGTCTGTCCCAGGTCACAGCCCCACCCTCTTGTGACGCTTTGGCTACATTTTTCTCTGAGAAATCGAGACTCATCAATATCGAACTGGAATCTAAAAAGGCCTCTCTACCAACCTATTGCCTTGCGCCCCCCTCATCCTCCGCTGAACAGCCCGATCCAGTTAGTCTGAGCACCAAAAACAATGCCTCTTGGGAGACTTTCACCCCTTTTAGCGAAATTGACATCAACAAAATTCTTCAGAATATCAACCCATCCAATCACTTCAATGACCCGCTACCACCCTCTGTCTTCAAAGAAATCAAGGAAGTCCTCACCCCCGTCTGGACAGAGATTGTTAATGCCTCGCTGTCTCAAGGTATGATCCCTGACTGCCTAAAAGCAGCTCAGGTTTCCCCTATCTTAAAAAAACCTTATGCTGATAGTTCAGACCTTAACAACTTCCGCCCTATCTCCAACATCACTACTCTGGCCAAACTCCTTGAAAAATGTGTCCAATCTCAACTTTGTGCTCACATTGAAAATTTCCAACTCCTAGACCATCACCAATCTGGCTTTCGGAGCGGACACAGCACTGAATCAGCTCTTATTCATGTTTTTGATGACATTCTAAAAATGCACGACCACAACGAATCCTGCCTCCTGATCCTCCTTGACCTCTCCTCTGCATTTGACACTGTAAATCACGACAATCTACTATCAGTTCTGGAACACAGGATGGGCTTCTCTGGTCTGGTGCTGCAATGGTTCTCGTCCTTCCTCCACCACAGATCCCAAAGAATAAAGGCGAACCACTTCCTATCCCAGCCCTCGCCTGTATCCATGGGTGTCCCACAAGGGTCCGCCTTATCCCCCATACTATTCAACCTATTCTTGGAACCACTTGCAAATGCACTAAACTCAATGAACATTCTCTTCCATATGTACGCAGATGACACGCAACTTTACATGAAAATCTCCTCCCCAGACAATCTCACATCACTCAACACTACCCTCATGAACACTCAAAACTGGCTAACGGAGAACCACCTCCTACTCAACACTTCCAAAACCGAATTCTTGCTCATTTCTCCTCCGAATCATACCCCCAAGGTAGACCTCTGGTTGAACCATCTCACTGCTTTCAACTCCCCCCCGTCATCATTGATTCAGCCAAATCGCTCGGAATCACCCTGGACAAACACTTAAATTTGAAGAACCACATTAGTAAGGTTTGCAAGGGAGCGAATCACCAGATGAGACTACTCAGGAATCTCAAACCTTTCCTCCCACAAGCTGACTTCAAGCAGGTTGTTCAAGCGCTGGTTCTGCCGAGGCTAGATTATGGCAGTGCTACACTATGTGGCCTCCCGAAATATACCTTGGCCCCACTTAAAGCGGTTTTGAATGCGGCGGCCAGACTAACCACGGGTACTAAAAGATCTGCGCACATCTCCCCAGTCCTAAAATCTTTAAATTGGCTGCCTTTTGAAGCAAGAATACAGTTAAAGATTGCTTGCCTGACTCACAAAGCTCTCCATCTCAAAACCCCCATGTACCTATGCCAAAAGCTGGAACTATCTGGAGGTGGTAGACCCTCAAGAAGCGCTAACACCTTCCTTCTGAAACCACAGATAGTTCGAAAAAAGAGAACTTGTCAAAGGGCTTTCTCCTGTCGTGTGGTTTGTGGCCTCTTGGTCTGCATTTCTAAATTGGCTTAGGCCTGGCAGCCATGTTGCCTTTTTTGCACACGTTACTTTGTGACTTTGTTTTCCAGACTCTGCTTGTGCCCGGCTATATTAGAACTGTCTGCCTTTTTGCCTTTCACCTTTTCTCCTGTTCCCTGTGGGTTTTGTCTGCACAACATGTACAAGGTCGAAAAACAACGTCCCTTGTTCTTGCTGATCTGGTCAGCCCCTCGCACTTAGACATAACACCAAATACAGCTGCAATGGAGAAATTCGTGTGCTTTAATATGGTGAGCTCTCTCTCTCTGACACACTTGGAGAAAGACCTTTCCAGGGAGAAGAGCTGTGCTTGTCGGATGATGTAAACCTTGCATCTAGATATAGAGGTATGGGGGCCCGCCAGACAAAGCCCAGAGGTCTTCTATTTTTATAATAAACTAGTTATTAGCACGGGGAGGGTGGTTAGGCCATTTAGTCCTATATCCACTGTCTTCATAAAATGCTGTCCCCGTTTATATTCTATGGAATTGTAACCATGCTTATTATTTTATCATTATGCATTATGCTGATAGTACTGGCACATGTACTGTATCTTAGAGCACGGTAGTTGAAATAAACATTTTAAACTATACAGTGTCTCTTATTACGCACGTTGTGGACAAGTATGAGGGAGTTATGAAAGAGTGTTCTTGCTCCCGCGAGTCCTGAGAGAGACCGTGTTCTGGGTTGTCTAATCATTGGTAGCTGCGCTGCGAATGAGACGCTAAAGCTAGTCGGATTGGGATTGTGGGTACTAAGGGGCATGGTTGGCTCACCACTATACTCTGAGTTCCTATTATCCTGTGCATAGCTCTGTGTATGTGCAGAATCCCTACAACACTCCGGCTCAGCTCCACGGATCTGGAACTCTTTCCCCCCTGAAATTCGCAGTCTCACCTCCACGGTTGCCTTCAAAATTGAAGTAAAACGATTCCTTATGTGCAAGTTCTTACCTTAATGGGGCGTCGATCTTTTGCTTGAAGTTACTGGACTTACTCCCTCATTCATTGTACTTACTGTGTTGATGTGTTTGCACCCTTTGTAATTGTTTCCTGTGTTATGTATTTGACGCCTGCCTGACCTTGACCAACCCTAATTGTGAAGCGCTCTGATACCCCTCAGGATCATGTTTGCGCTATATAAAACTTTATAAAGAAATAAATAAATAAAATAAACAAGTCCAAGAAGCCCCGAGCGGGGGCCATCTTGGATGAGGGTTGAGCCTATAAGAAGAGGCCAGTCCGTGCACACATGCTAACTATTCAGGAAAGCTTTCTGAACTCCGGTCAGTTTCCTTCATCAGCTGTCTGCCTGGCAACGCAACGTTTCTGCAGGCCTCCTTGCTGCCTCCCTCATCTTGGCCACAACTCCGTTCCTAGCAATAAGACTGGCCCGGTCTTAGCGGTAAGCCTATGTAATGTCTGCCTTTCAGAGCATTCTGCTTTCTGTTGTGGCGAGCACTCTCGCTTGGCTTGAGTCCTGGGCTGAGTTTGTGAATCCGTTTAAAGTGGTATGGTGACATGTTTAATTTCTGACAGAATGAACGTGTGATATTATTATGTCTTTTGCTTCCGGGTGATGTAACCTGCATGCATAGCCTACACTAGCCATTCCTCACGCATGACTGAAATGCGATCGTGACGTTCACTACTTTTAGAGAAAGAGAATTTATCTTTCTTAGTGCAAGTCCTCTGCCTCTGGTACTGTAACCTGCAGGAAAGGTTGTGAAGATAATTAAGCGGTAGTCCTCATAGAGCTACATTATCTTGAGGTGCTATTGCTATGCAAGGCTATAGACTTTGGGGCAGATTTACAAGCCCCGTGCGCTGCCAGTACGTCACTTTTTGTGTTGCACTGGCAGCGCATTTCTCTGCCCCATATTTACAAGGACAGGAAAAGCCACCCTGTGTGGCTTTTCCTGTCCTTGTAAATACGGCCCCTTTACACGCAGCACTTTGCGTGAAAGGGGAGTTCCATGGGTGTTGCTGTGGGTGTTCCCACGCAACACCCATGGAACCAGACACATTTCCAGATTTACGAGGATTCGTAAACCTGGAAATGCGTCAGTATGCTACGCCACCCTGGTGGCGTAGCGAGGTGCAATGAGGAGAAATGTTTTCATTTCTCCTCGTTTTTTTCCTCTTCAATGCGTGCTGCATTCTACAGCACGCATTGAAAGGGGAAAATGCCTGTAGTGATTGTTTTTGTGCAGGAAGGTGTCCCTTCCTGCACAAAAACAATCTCCCCATGACGCAGGCATCCTTGCACCATGGTGCAAGGGTGCCTGCGCCGGCGCATGGCAGCTGTTTGTGCGCCAGCGGCGGGGAGAGCACAGGAATGCAACATATCATTGTAAATATGTTGCATTCCTGTGCTCTGGAAAGTGCTGCTGCGTGGCGCAGCCAAATGGCTTGCGTGTGCCCCTTTGATTCTTAATGAGCATATTTAGTTTTGAAGCACTTCTCAGATCTTGTTTTCTCGCACCCATTGAGTATATTATTTATAATATCATATTATCTAGTGGGCAATACTGTTGGCACATGTTGTTTGTGTGTATATTTTAACCTTTCTTTTTCAGATCTCCCTCCCTGCAGTCCCCTTCCTACCCTTCCCTCACCTGGCCACTCCAACATTCAGCGCTATATTAGCTTTCTGAGTTAGAGCTGCCTGGAGGTGGAACAAGCAATCTTCGAGCAGATCCAGAGGAAGGAGCTCCGGCGACAGTAAGTGAAGCGTTGCCAGAGGAACTGCTGTGCTGCTTGTAGGACTCAACTGGACTGCTAATCTGGAAGGCCTGCTTTTCTTTTTGTTGCTCTGCTGCCTGCTGCCTGCTGCTCTCTGACTTTGCTGAAGGAGAGCTGGACTTTGCCTTCAAGGGCTTGTTGGCTTGTTGGCTTCCCTCCTGTTGTTTGAGACTAAGGGATATCAAACCCCTGCTCCTGTGCCTGGCTCACTGGAAGTGGTCCAGATACTTGCATTATGGATTTTGATGCATCTCCTGTCTGCGGGTAGCCGAACTGGCTTATTGACCTGGTTGTGGGAGTAGAATTGGGGCATCGCATTGGAACCAGCGCTTTGCCTCCTGAGAGTGATGCTTTGTACAGCTTATTGCCACCACTGCAGCTTGGCGAGATCGATGCATCCCCTCGACTATGTGCAGAAACACGGCACATTGCTGAATGCCTTTCGACCCCAGCATTCATCTACAGAACTGATGCATCGCCATCACCACGTGGAGAAGATCAACACATCCCTTGGCGGCGGACCTGCATCGACACATCTCACAACGCATCTCGCTGTTGCGACCAGGAAAGATACTTTGTTCACTGGGGCCTGCATGGTTCTTGTGGCTGGCCAGCGCTTCATTGCGGTCGGCCCGAACATTGACTTTGCCCCAGTCCAGCGCAATCAGATAACCCATTGTTAACGCTATTTGCTTCTAAGCGTTACATTGCATTTATTCTTATAAAATTCAATATCTCAACTTCTATACATTTTTGTTGTTTTGGTCTTGGTTTGTTCAGAATACAATAATCTATTTTTCTAAACCTGCATGGAGTCTTTTTGTGGTGTATTCTTTGTGTTACTGTGTGTGTGTTTTGCACAAATACTTTACACATTGCCTCTTTTGAAAAGCCTGACTGCTTTGTGCCAAGCTACCAGAGGGTGAGCACAGGCTATCTTTTAGTGTGCACTACTTTACCCTGGCTATGATTGTGATACCTGTCTGGCTAGGGTGCATACCTCTGCCAACCAGGAATCCAATTTGTAACATGGATGAACAGTGATGAGGTAGGAAGGAGAGAATGATTTTGACAACAACTAATTAACATCAATTCGTATTTATATATATATTTCAAGTGAAATGTAAAAAAATATGACTTGATGCTAAAAAATAAAAATAAAAATTAAGCACTAAATGGTGTGCATTAGGGCCTGGGCATATATGAATTAGTGAGTGTTAGTGAAAAAGCACAGGGGTGTTAATAGTTATGTGTATGAGTGCAAGCGAGTTCCTGGGTTTCTGCAAGCGTGAGGATGTGTGAAATTTGTGTGTGGAGGTGCATGTCTGTGAAAACAAGTGCATGCACATGTGTAAACATGTGTCTATGGTAACGACTGTGTATTTGTGTGTGTGTATTTTTGAGTATTTGTGCATTGCATTGAGTGCCTGTGTAAGTGTTTGCAAATAAAATTGTGTGATTATCTATGTGTATACGTGTGTTGTCTTCAGGAAAACGTCTTTATGAGGGGCAAACATATGTGCACAAAACGTGAATGTGTATACATATGAGCAGGTGCATGGAAGTGTGTGTATGGAAGTGTGTGCACAGCACCGGGGCACACATTGAAAGCACCTGTGACTGTGCATCAATAAATGTGTACATTTAAGAAAGAGGCTCACAGCAAGCATTTATGTGTGTGTGTGTTCAGTGAATATTTGTGAATATGTGCATCTTCGAGTGCCATTTAGCATTTCAAGATGTCCAAGCAGTGTCAAGTAATTGTCCGATTTTACAGTGACCACTATGGAAGCTTCTTATTGAGAAACAGCCTCCAAGTTATGACGGGTCCTGGTTATGACCCTGCTGATCTGTAATGAATTTCTTGTGTGCAACTAGGCAGGAGAAAGAAGTCAGAACAGACATGCATCGGTCAAATCAAATGACAATTATAATGATTTGATTTGACTCGCTAGTAGCTGAGGGTACGATTTTGCAAAAGCGTAGCTGCCAAGTTTCCACATTTCTTATGAGTGACATTTCCATGGGTTCAGTGTACTTATGATTGCCATTCTACTACCAAATGTGTGACACTTTGAGTGACACTTTCTTGCAAGTAAGCCCAAGCAATGAAGTCCATGTAAAGTGATAAACGTTAGACATTATCCCATTTTGAGCAATGACGATCTCTAAAAAGGTCTTGAAACTGCTGCAAAACCACTGAAATGGAAGGTCATTAACCTGCTGAGATTAATATATTATCAGTCACCACGCAGTGCTAAGTCCTCCCACTGCTCCCCAACAGTGTTGGACTCATTCGACCTGTCTGCGCTAAGTCCCTTCTGACTGCTGATCAGTCCTCCAATCAGCCTCTCTGGAGTTCTCTTTAGGCTTGGTACAAGACAAGCAAGCCTGAGAGACATATGATCCTGCATCCCCCAGGGCTCTCCTGCGCTACCCTGACAGTCATCCCATGCCCATGAGATCATCATGACCTTCTTCCCTTCATTTGCAGTTGCAAACCTTCTAAAGTTCCCCAGTGCTGGAATCACTTGTCTATGGCAGAAAGTGCCCTCTGACATGGCAATCAGTCCTTCTCAGCACCCGCCTCACTGCACTCGACTGCCTGCTCTCTTCACATCTCGCCTTGGTACATAACAGTCAACTGGCAAGGGACTGTCTCCGACAGAGCTGGTGCTGATTGCCGAACTTCTGTCCTCGGAGTCCAGTCTAACCCAGGCACCGGCTCTGCACAGCGTCAGCTGCTACCTATTAAAATGCTGGCAGTAGCTGAGTTTCAGTAGCAAGGCAGGCTGTTGAGAATTATTTTTGCAAGTTAGAGGCCTTCCAAGACTGGCCTTGGATGCTGCACCTTAGTGGTGAAACTGCTAATTGTTTGCATGCCTCTGTGCCTGCAGCTGGGCACTGGGTGTGACCAACTGCTGAGACTGGCATTAGCTCTTTTAAACTGAGCAGCTGCCCTGTCTGAACTGGATGGGCAACTGTGGTACACTGCAGCAGCGCTTTACCTACATTGCCACAACTCCAGAATTCCAGGGGCATGGATTATCAAAATAAATAAATAATCTAACAGAATCAACTACGCACCCATAAACTAACACAAAGAAATAAAGTAGAACACATTTAAAAAAGCTTGCACAAAGAGCATAAGGAACAATAACATTGTGGCTTCATTTTTTTACCAAAAAAACAGGAACCCAAAAGTTACCAATTAAAAGCAAACGTGGGCCTTACCTAAATCGGCCCTGGGACCGAACTCTAGAATCCTGGAGGTGTAGTGAGCAGAGGAAGGGGAACACCTGATGTGACTAGCGGAGGGAAGGTGGATTTAGGTTTCACAAAAGATTCAGGGGGCTGGCAAGCCAGGGGAGAGATAAGCCAGTGAAAATTCCCCAGCTGCCGCACCCCAAGATTGAAAACATTCTGCACCAAGCCCACTGCCCCCTCAAAGCAGCCCATAGTCTGGCGTCTTGCCGGAAAACAACAGTAGGCAGAGTGCCACCCTGGGATCCACGTGTGGCACTGTCGCCAACCGGGTCCGGAATTATTTTTATTTATGACCATGCACTGACTGAAGAAAGTGTTTTACACTCAGGACAGCAGCCAGTTTGGGAAGAGATGGATGAGTCTATTTTTCCAGGCAGCACCCACATTTGATCCTGACAAGTAAATAAGTGGGACAGAATGCATGCTCTCCAAAGTGCACTTACTGCCAGCACGCTTGCTGCTTATGCAGCTACTCATACAGCAGGCAGGGTGGTCAGGGCCCAGGGATGCTATAGTTTGCATGAATAATGCATTCTGGTGTTGTGATGTGGGCACCAGCACTAGCCTGACCCTGATGCGAGGTACTTGACAGGACTGCAAATGTGGGAAGTACACTCTCTTCAAAATTCCAAAAAGTGCATCTCTTTAAAATTGAAAGTTTTTTTTTTTAATAACAGATTTTATTGGCATACATTCAATTACTAAATCTTTATCATGTTACATCATTATTTTGGGAATGCATACATGCGTTGTCATTTCTTATGCTTATTACGAACATAACTTTCCAACAAAATAAATCCAATGCAATCATATGAGTCAGTTGTATATGTAATAGATAGATATAAGTCATAGGTACACTCGTTCTTCTTTCAAGGCATTTGTCTTTTCTGTGCTTCATAAAACCTAATTTCAGAGTCTATTGTATCTGTCACCGTCTCCAGCCTCGGCAGGACAACATTGAAAGTTTAACATTATCACGTCACATTATAGCAGTGCACTGAGAAGTATTTATGACCCCGGTGACAGTTACATTATTACACTAAGAGGCAAGACAGCTGTCACGTAGACTCTGTAGGTGGCCGAGATTTTCACACCAAAAGAAACATTAGTCTATTAAATCAAATGCACTATGTTTTTGTACAGCTGCCATTCTGAATGCAATGTCCTTAAATACTGAACTGTGAAGAAAAAGGAAGATCGCTAAAGTAAAATATTTAATATTTTAAACTTATCTTATCAGGCACCTTCTGTTTGAGAGGCCCTGCTTCAGTCAGTCCTGCCAGTTGATAAGTTGAGGCCAGGGTTGGTGTGCTGCCTGTCGCTGTCGCAGAGGGAGATGTCCCAGTCTCAGCCACAGTTCACAGAGGAGCTGAAAGTGATAGTTCTATTCTACGAATACAGCTGAAATGCCATAAACAGAAATGCACTCAGCAGAAGCATGTGTATTCTGTTGACAGCATGCAGCATGTGACTCGACGTTACAGGGCATCAGTTGAGTCTCATGACTCTGTGACGCCATGTCAAAATAGTTTAAATGCATTTTTTAATAAAGTGCAGCGTTACTACAGTAATCACAGCTCAATTTAAAGTGCAGTGATTATTCTAGTAAAGTTGCTTAGGCAGTAAAACAAAATAATAAATAAACCCTGCCTTTCCCATCTCATCAGGGATGGGTGAGGTCAGGTATGCTTGATATCTCCACCACATCCAGTGACAACTTGGGAAAGGGCGGGGTCGTCATGCAGCTTTCAAATTAGCAGCCTTGGGAGGGTCAGGTCTTATTATTCTGTACCCATCTGGGGCTGCTTGGAAATATGACGCTGCCTGGCATCCTTTGTGGGAGGTTTCCTAGGGCCCCCAAACAATGAATGCAGGGCTGGCACCATGTCAGCCCGGTTTGCAGAGATCAGCCTTAAATCTTTTTATGTGACATGCGCACTAACGCATGTGTCACAAGAAACTTGCCTGCCCTGTCTAACACACATGTCTGACTCGGAGCGTATTCCTTGGAGGCAGGCAGGTAGGCGGGCAGTAGTGCATCAGGACTGGTGCAAGGATTCCACATTTCTTTACAATGCTAAGTAACATCGCCACTGATGTTACTTAGCATTTTAAAAGAAATGCAGATGCCAGTAGTTGCTACTTGCAGTTACCATCATAAGTGAATGGTATCCATGCACCAGCTGGCAAATAGGGTGGGCGTCACCCCTGTGCCCAGTACAAAACTGCAGCTGATTAAAAGGTAGGACATATACTTTTAAGTTTTACTTCTCCTGTTTAGGAAGCTGGGTTTCTGTTGCAGTAAACCCCCCCCCACACTTTTTGCCAGACTACTGATGCACTTTGACTTGATGTGCCCTGGGTCCCTGCCAATCCGGTTCCCAGGGCCTGTGTTCTTTCCCAAAACTGTACCTTGTACCCCCAATTGGCACCTCTCCGGCCACATGTAAGTCCCTTGTAAAAGGTACCCTGGGTACCAAGGGCACTGTGGCCAGGGAAGGCCTCTAAGGGCTGCAGCACTTATTGTGACACCCTTAGAGGCCCTGTACCTTTACACACACACACACTGCAATTGCAGGCTGCGTGTTTTGGTGCAGAACAAAGTGACGAGTCGACATGGCACACATCCCTGTGTGCCATGCCTACAACCCACTGCCCTGGCATAGGTC
Organism: Calotriton arnoldi; assembly: GCA_963921515.1. Lineage (NCBI taxonomy): Eukaryota > Metazoa > Chordata > Amphibia > Caudata > Salamandridae > Calotriton > Calotriton arnoldi. The sequence continues at coordinate 206,407 of CAWUFW010002184.1, read as the reverse complement.
AGCCACCCCTCTAGCTGGGTGCACTATACCAGTGGTGAGGGTACAGGTGCATGAGCCCTGTACCCCTACAGTGTCTAGACCAATTCTTAGACATTGTAAGTGCAGTAATGCCATTAAGAATATATGGTGCTGGGAGTTTGTCATTACGAACTCCACAGCACCATAATGGCTTTACTGAAAACTGGGAAGTTTGGTATCAAACTTCTAAGCACATTAAACCCACACTGATGCCAGTGTGGAATTTAATGGAAAATGCACTCAGAGGGCATCTTAGAGATGCCCCCTAAAAAACGACCAGCCTCTGGTGGATTCCCTGACTGGCACACACCAGCCTGCCACCACGAGACTTGCTTCTGGACCTCTGGGGTGGAAGCCTTCGCTCCCTGAGCCCAGAAACAAAGCCTTTCCTGGGCAGAGGTGGTCACACCTCCCCCGCCCAGAAACAAAGCCTTTCCTGGGCGGAGGTGGTCACACCTCCCCCAGGCCAGGAAGAGCCATCTGTGGCAGGGGAGCTTCAAAGGCCTTGTTGCCTATGTAACGCGACACCCAGCCTCTCCTCCTATCCTTTTCAGCGGGAAGACAGGCGGGAAAAAATAGCACAACCCAGAGGGTGTGCCAACCGCTGCCAACCCCACCCCTCAGGTGGGAGAGGCGAGGTGAAGCCCACTCTTCAGTGCCCGCCATCTTACAGATGGCAGGCACTCTCCAGTCAGGATTAGGGATTGTGCACACTTCCTCACGTGGGGTGAGCACACCAAGGGAGTAGTCACCCTAAGGGCAGAAGCCCATAGGCTACTGACCTCGAGACCCCTAAAACGCCCCCTAAATACAGTATTTAGGGGGCAGCCCTGAACCAAGAAGAGAGATTCCCACAATCTATGAAGAAGAAGAAGGACAAAAGAAGACGCCCAGCCGAGGAGATTGCAGAGAATATCTGACTTGGTCCAAGCCCTACCTGCCCGTCTGCAGTTTCCAGAGATCCTGCTCCAAAAGTCGCCTTGTCCTGCAGCCAGCGACCTCCAGAACCCTGGGAGGACTGACTGCCTTCAACAAAGACTGGAGCTCCACGGAGGACCTGGCCTGGCAGTTCGGGCTGGACTGTTCCCATGGGGAGCAGGGTCAAGGCTGATTTGCATATGGCTGGGTCCAAACTGGAATGACGTGGTGAGCAAAATAATGATGGAATAAACCCATATCTGTGACTGGGGGTGAATGTTTGACAATGTTCAATATTCCGTTCATAATTTTTTGTGTGTTGCATTTTTATCCTAAGTCGGAAGGGTATGCCCAGACGTGGGTCCAGTGATCGCTACGCCACCGGTTTCAAGCTAGCCTGGCTGATGAGGGGTGATGCCCCGAAACTAGTCCCAGGATGCCTGTTGTCTGGTCCAGGGAGGACCTGGCAGTTCAGGCTGGACTGTTCCCATGGGAAAGAGTGTCCAGGCTGATTTGCATATGGCTGGGTCCAAACTGGAATGGCGTGGTGAGCAAAATAACGATGGATTAAACCCAGATCTTTGACTGGGGCGAATTTTGACAATGGTCAACATTCTGTACATCATCTTTTGTGTTGCATTTTCACCATAAGTGGGAAGGGTATGCCCAGACATGGGTCCCGTGCTTGCTACACCACCGGTTTCAAGCTAGCCTGGCTGATGCGGGATGATGCCCCGAAACTGGTCCCAGAATGCTTGTTTTTCGGTCCAGGGAGGACTTTGTCTGGCAGTTCCGACCGTGGGAACAGGGTCAAGGCTAATTTGCATATGGCTGGGTCCAAACTGGAATGGCGTGGGGAGCAAAAAACAATGGATTAAACCCAGATCTGTGACTGGTGGTGAAAGTTTGACAATGTTCAACATTCCGTCCATCATCTTTTTGTGTTGCACTTTTAGAAAGATGGCATTTTTCTGATCTTAGCCCTGTGTTCCTGCAGCCTGTCTCCAATACACATCTGGGGAGGGTGGCAGTTCAGCATTGTGCATTCCCTGTAGACAACCACACATTTAAGAGCTAGGGAGCTTCGGTCCTGGGATGCTGGGGGAGAGGAGCTGGACACAGCCTCACACTTACACCTGAATAGGCTGTCTTCTGTCTACACACAATGGACTGTTTAACCCCTTGTAGTGCATCTGGAGCCAGGACGAGACTGGGAGGATCTCTCTTGCACTTCAAAGACTCTTCTTTGAAGTCTCCCCCACTTTAAAGGCACCACTGGGTATAAGAACTGGACTTTTGACCCTACCACTTCAGTATACCTCTGGACCTTTGAAGACAATGCCAGGAATAAGGATTACTGTGATGCTGAAGGACTGCCGCTCTGCCGGACTGCTGCTTGGGAGAATTGCTTTCTTGCTGTGCTGACCTGCTGCCTGCTGCCCCTGTGGCCTGAATGAGAAGGACTGGACCTGAATCACTTGAACCCCAGAGTGACTCCAAAGGCTTGCTGGCTTGCCTCCTGATTGAAGTCTCAGGGACGTAAAAGACTTTCAACTCCCCTACTACAGCACCTGGACTCTGCCATCTGTGAGTTTACCCTGCCAAGTGGTGCCAAACCAGTCCTGGACCATTGGGTTTGATGTGCTACTCCAGCAGAATCCACGCATCGCCATCTATGCAGAACTTGGAACCTGCGTATCTCCACCACTGTGGATACATCGCCACCATTGCGAGGATCGACTCCGACGAATTGCTGACTGTTCGGCAACTCAACTCTCTTCTTGACGCATCATCGCCGTTGCGCGGCTCAAAACTGATGCATTGCCTTCCTTGGTGGACTGTTGGTGATGCATCACCTCGCCTGCACTCCGCATCTTGTCCTTGACGACAACGCAACCAAGGTACTTTGCAGCAGGCCAAGCCTGGTCCCTGTATCCTTTCCGTGCGCCATCATGGTCAGCCTGAACTTTTCACTTTGTCCTGGTCCAGCGTGACCAGAGAAACCAAACAGGCACTTATTGCTTCTAAGAGATATTTTACAGTTTATTCTTTAAAAATTCATATCTCAAGGCCTACATATTGGATTTTTGTTGTTTTGGCCTTGTTTTATTTATTACATTAAGAACTGTTTTTCTAACCAAATTTGGTATCTTTTTATGTGGTATTTTCACTGTCTTACTGTTGCACAAATACTTTACATATTGCCTCTTAAATTTAGGCTGACTGCTGTGTGTCAAACTAGCACAGGTTAATTTAGGGTGGGTTTGTGAATTACCTTGACTAGGATTGTGGTACCTGGTTAGACAGGGTGCATACCTCTGCCAACCAGAAACCCAATTTCTAACAACGACCCTGGTGTGGAGTCTCACAAAGTGGTAGACAGAGATGGGCAAAAAGACTGACAATGAGCACAAAGTTTCACCAGCAAACAAACTGAGTCAAGAGGATGACAAAGAAAGAGGAAATACTTCAAGCGAGTGATGTTGTGTGCAAAAAGATGTATCTTAGCCATAGGCAGTCGTATTTCCTTAAATATTATTTTATAGAATCTTCCTCTAAATAGTATGTTGGCTGGGATGAGAATCTGATGACAATTTAAGTTAGCTGAACTGGAATGTAGTTTCTCTGATGCTGCAAATCGTTCTGTTTCTCCTTGCTAATATTCCTCTGCTTTCAGTCTTCTGTCTGCCGATATCTTCCATTCTTCTCTAAAGGCGCTCTGTAGAGGCCTTCAGGTTGTAAGTATCTCCTTATATAAGGACCAATAAATGCAAATTGGTTGCTCATGTATAATTGCTTCTGAGTGTCTTTTGACTTGTTTCTTATTTCTGGCTGAAACCTTTGTTCCATTCTATAAATTGTATTTTAAATTGGTTTTATGTCAGTTGATAGCAAGCATGGCACAGTGTGGTGGAGGCACCACAGACTTAGTCCTTGTATTTGTATAAACCCATTTAGCGGTGAGAGGGCTATGGTGCAGTTTGAGTTTTGTGTAGTATACACTACATCCTGGAAAAGGGAAAGATTATCAAGAAAATTAACAAAAGTCTAACTTTTAACACAAGGAGTTTATCACTAGTGATGCATAATATGGTACACATTGATGCACAAGTAGAAGCACTTAAAGGGGAGGAACTGGACAGTATGTTATGTGGGTTGCATTTGTACTAGGAAAGTACCTCAGTTTTAAATCTTGTTTGGATCCATTTGCTGGCCAGGAGGAGATATTTTCTAGAGTTTATAGAACCGACTGGCTGATGTAGTTCTGCCGGAGGAGGCCTACCAATTGCACTCTCTTCTGTTCCAGTGCAGTTCTTTACAGCATAATTTAAACATAAAACAATGTGGGTTAGCAATATTGGTCAGCAAAAGATAAAATTCCATAGAAGGATTCGTCTGGAGACTCATAGGTAAGAGCTGATGGTATGGAGAAAATTTGGCAGAAGCAAGAAGTGTCATTGACGGGAAATGGCCAAAAGATGGGTGGCGGAGGTTGCAGGCCAAGATGGCACGAAACGGCAGGACAAATCTGGGATTGCGAAGGCATTCGTCGTCCACTTTGAGCAGGTCTATACCTCCACTCAGACCTCCTCTCATAACGATTCAAAAGAATTGCTAGCTACCCTGAAACTACCCGTTTTAGAGGCCCAGGACATTAAAGACCTGGATTCAGACTTGACTGTCGAGGAAGTGACCAAGGCGATTGGTGCCTTGCAGTCCGGAAAAGCTATGGGCCCCAGCGGCCTTCCGATCGAACTTTATAAGTCAAATGCTTCCACGATTGCCCCATTCCTCATACGGATGTACGGGGAAAGTGTACACAAGGGAGTCCTGCCTGAAACGCAGAGATTGGCCAATATTGTCGTCATACACAAAAAGGGTAAACCCCCGGAGCAATGCAGTTCTTACAGGCCTATTTCCCTACTAGACCCGGAAGTTAAAATACTGGCCAAAATTCTGGCACGTCGTATCTCCCCGTTCCTCCTTAAACTGATTCATCCGGACCAATCCGGCTTTATGCCGACTAGAAATACCGCTCTGAACCTTAGACGCCTTTATGGAGTCCTGGGAGGAGCGGCCACAATCCAAGAAGACTCAGTAATTGTGTCTTTGGACCCCAAGATGGCATTCGATATGATCGAATGGCCCTTCTTACTGGCCGCACTCGAGAGATACGGATTCAGGAATAGGTTTTTATCCTGGGTGCAACTTCTCTACTCGGAACCATTGGCCCGAATTACGGTAAATGGGGAGCGATCAGCATCGTTCGCATTACACAAGGGAACGAGGCAAGGGTGCCCCTTGTCCCCCTTGCATTTTGCCTTGGTGCTGGAGCCCCTGGCGATATGGATCAGGGGTGACCCCCTCATTAGAGGCCTCAACTGGTCGGCGGACTGGACAGACAAGATATCCCTCTACGCCGATGACATTCTGCTCTATCTGGCCAGGCCTCGCTTTTCTATCGATCGTGTCCTACATATCTTTGCCCTATTTCAGAAATACTCGGGCTATACCATCAACTGGGATAAATCCCTGGTGTACGTTCTGAGTGGGGAACGCCCGATCCTCCCTTTTTACTGCAAGGCTAAGATAGTTGCAGATGGGTTTGTGTACCTGGGGATGTACGTTACGGTGAACCCGACAGAATTCTACGATCGCAACCTGGCTCCTCCTCTGCGTCGGTTCCAAGCTCACGTGCAGCACTGGAAGACACTGCCCCTTACTTTACTGTGCAGGGCCGCCCTTTATAAGATGATGGCCCTCCCCCGTTTCCTTTATGCCCTACAAAGCACACCCTATTTGGTCCCACCGCAATATTTTAACGCCATTGAATCGGAGGTACGCTCCCTGCTTTGGAATAATGGTACCCCTCGAATAGCCTTGGCCAAACTAACTAAAAGTTGGTACGATGGCGGGAACGCACTGCCAGCAATCAAAAGTTATTACTGGGCCTCTCAACTAATAGTTCTCAATCATTGGGTGCATCGGCCAGGGACAGAACCCGCATATAGAATGGACAGACACAATATGGTCCCAGGCAATTATCTCAGGGCACTTTATGGAGGGAAGAAACTGGTCCTGAAATACACTCCTATCTCCACCATAATTCTCTGGCACTCTGCAAACACTGTCTTGGGGTGGAAGGCCAAAATCACACAGGTCACCCCGTTGCTTGATTCATACCAGTTGGGAATGTTATTGTTACAACATGGATTCAATAATTAAATTAATAAAATAGTGCCAGGTTGACCACACCCTCTGGGACAGGTTGAGGAGCCCAAAATACCCATTTTGACAAGCACCGAACTGGTGTAATAGGCTCTGTGTAGCAGTTTAAGTTGGATAAATTTAAAACGGGATCGAATCGCCACCACGCTGGGGGAAGCCAAAGCCTCCTGCCAGTCTTCATCACTAATGTCCCCAACATCGTCCACCCATTTTGCACACGTCTTCCCCAGAGTGTCCGGTGTATTATTTAATATTTTACGATATGTTAATGAAATGGCTTTTACGTGGAGATAATCATCTAACAATCTGTCCTCTAGGGGCGAGGAGACCGGCAGGTCCGTATCTTTAGGTATGGCTTTTTGTAGTGCACTGCGTGCTTGAAGGTATCTAAATGTTTCTCCAATACGTAGTTGGTAATCCCGCTGTAGATCACTGAACGGGATCACCTTTCCTCCCGCCCACAGATCGCTCACCCACCTTCAATAAATGGCACTATCAGTGGTGGGATTGCCCGATCCTCCAGACACACTGGGGAAAGGTTACATCAGCGATGTCATCAATTTGTCATAAAGCTCTGGAGGTTTCACCCGCCTATGTCTTCTTAATATCTGGGAGGCCACCGATTTGTCTAGAACTGAGAGAATCTGGGTCTCCCTGGGATGCATGGTTGCGAAGCGGAACATTGCGAGGACATGGAAGGGGGTGGCAACGCCACGGCTCAGGGAGTGGGAGTCAGATATGGACTGATGCATGCAAGTGGAGAGAGTCCTATATGAAGGCAGAGGCTGCCCACAAAAATGGACTAGGATCTGGGGTCAATGGAATGTGAGTAGAGGGATGATATGTACACCTTTCAGTGACGCTCCCTCATTTTCAGCAGACCAGGAAGCTGAGTAATCTGTCACTTATGATGTAATGTACATAACACGTGACTGCATTGTTGATCCCTTGGATCGTTGTGATAATAGCTGTACTTCTGCACTGAGATTGCTGAATACGATGGAAACTGTAATGCACCTTATATTATTATTTTTTTTGTTTGCTTGTATGGCTTTTATTCTTCCATTTTTACAATGAAAAGATTTATAAAAAATAAATAAAAAAAAGTGTCAGTGACAGTCAAAACAATGTATGCTCAGTTTGCAGCCAAATGAATTATAAATGAAAATATTACCTAGCTACTGGATTTGTGTGGAAATGATGGTATCCAGACGGTAAGTAGTGGGTTAGAATCTTTAATGGAAGTAATACAGGTACAACGACACCGGAGACAGCTTCCTCCGCTCCCCTTCTCCTCCAACTGTCCACTCCTCGAATCCCCCGCGACACCACACTCCACATTCCACTCTCCGCATTCACATACCTTCCCGACCCACACGCAACACACACACAACAAATACCACACACCTTCCCCCTTTACAACACACCCAAACTTCCCCCTTCACAACGACAAACACATACGTCAACACCACACAAAGATAAACTCAACCAACAACTATTCCAATGTGTAATCAGCAAAACGGGCAGGAACTCTCCTCAACCTGTTACCACGACGCAAAACCTCATCGTCAAGATTTGGTTCATGACTAGCAGCCTCTACCAACCCGTCATTCCTACCCCTTGATTCCACACCACTACTACGTAACTCTACACCACAATTCTCCCCCAACATGTAACCATTGTACCCTTCCTCACTTGGAACACTACGACACGGAACACTATTCCGATCACTACAAAAACTCAACTGACGAAAATTCCATCTCCTACCATCTTCCAATTCAACTGCGCTACCTAACACCTTCCATACTTCCAAAGGCCGTGACCAAACCGCCTCGCCTTTCAAGACCCCCCTAGGATTTTTCACACGAACCATCTGACCAACATGAACGACAGGCCAACGGCAATTCCCGCTACGAGAACGAACTGTGCGTTCCTGGAATTCCGTGACTTTAGCTTTAATTTCTTTATCAATCACACTACCCTTAGGCCTCATTCTATTATTCCTTTTCCTCAACCACCAAGGAACCAAAACAGTCGAAGGTTTCCTCCCCCTCAACACCTCAAACGGCGTTTTACCAGTCACCGAATGAGGAGTAACTCGATATGCCATAAGTCTCTCTTGCAGAGCCTTCCTCCAAGGTAACCCTGCACTTAGGGCCAACTGAATTGCCTCTTTAACCACCCTGTTGAAGCGTTCCACCTGTCCATTCCCTTCGGGGTGATATAATGATGACCGTATATGTTTGATACCCATTTCCAACAAAAATTCCTGCATTCTGTCCGATACCAATTGGGAACCATTGTCCGACACCAAGATCTCAAGTACACCTTCCCTTGAAAACACATCTTCCAAAAATTCAATGACCACCTCCGTAGTCACATTACTGACCATCCTTACCTCCGGCCACTTGGAGTAGTAATCAATCGGAACAATAGCATAACAATCCCTTGCTGACACGGCTGAAAATGGGCCCATAAAATCAATAGCGATTTTTTGCCATGGTCCTTCTGGCAACTCCACCATAGTCAAAGGTATACACAAGGGTTTAGCAACCTTATCACTAACACCACAAATCTTGCAATCCCTAACCCAACGATCCACCATAGCATCAACACCAGGCCACCAAAAACATTCTTTAATTCTTCTTTTGGTACTTGACATACCACCATGACCCTTGTGACTCCTCTCAATAATTCCATTGCGCATGCCCAACGGAGGCACGATCTTGTCCCCCCGCAAAATGATTCCATTTGACAAACACAACTCTTCCTTAATTTTCCAAAATGCAGAACACTCTCCTCGTAGAACAGATTCCCTCGGCCAACCATCCATAATATACTTCTCTACCTCTTTCAGGACGACATCCTTGTCCATTTCGCGCACCCACGATTCTTCAGACAGTGTTTTACCCACTACCACTCCCTCATCTTCAATGGATAAAATATCTTTGAAAGTGAAAGCAACTTCAGACTCATTCACCCCCTCCACCCCATCAATAGTAGTCAAACTGGGCAACCGTGAAAGTCCATCAGCAACCAGGTTTTCCTTGCCCGGAATATATTCAATTTCATAACTAAACATTTGCAATTTAGAAGCCAACCGGGCCAACCTTGGAGTCAAATTCCTCCCTCCTTCAGGTCTCAAAATGTTCACTAACGGCTTATGATCAGTACAAATCTTGAACTTCCTCCCCCACACATACATACGAAATCTTTCTGCAGCCCATGCAGCAGCAAGCAGTTCCTTCTCAATCACTGAGTAATTCCGTTCAGATGTTGTCAACGTACGAGACGCATATGCCACTACCCATCTCTCATTCTTGGTATGTTGAGAAAACACAGCACCAATTCCATACCCGGAAGCGTCAACAGATAACATACAATCAGCTGAAGGCATGAAGGGTTTCAGACATGGAGTTACAGAAATTTCCTTCTTGACATTATTAAAACATTGTTCCTGTTGTTGCTCCCATACAAATAATGCATTTTTCTTTAATAATATTCTCAACGGTTCCACTTTAGATGCGTAGTTTTCAATGAACCGAGAATAGAATTCAGTAAGGCCCAGAAAGGACATTAATTGTTCCTTACTTTTAGGTTCTGGAGCCGACAAAATAGCTTCCACATGACTGACTTTTGGTCGAATACCGTCCTTGGATATAACATGGCCAAGATATTCCACCTCGCATTTCCCAAAAACACACTTCTCATTCCTAACAGTTAACCCATGTTCCCTAAGGGCTTCCAAAACCGCATGCAGTTACTTGTCATGGGACTCCTTATTCTTCCCGAAGATCAAAATGTCGTCTTGGAACACTTTTGCTCCATTAATCCCACGCAAAATTCTTGATATTTCCCTCTGGAACACAGCTGAAGCACTTGCTAATCCGAAAGGCATACGTCGATACCTGAACATGCCTTCAGGAGTGATAAAAGCTGTGCAGTGCTTAGAGTTATCATCCAATTCAATTTGGTGATACGCACTTGCTAAATCTATTTTAGAAAACCAAGAAGAACCCCCAACAGAAGATGTAAGTTCTTGTAGGTTAGGTAGGGGAAATGTATCAACCCAAATGGCCTCATTCAAACACCTCAAATCCACACATAAACGTAAATCCCCGTTGGACTTAAGGGAAATCACCACTGGAGAAACCCAATCAGAACTCTCCACTGGCTCAATAATTCCATCCTTACACAATTTTTTAAGGATGTCCCTTAATTTTTCACGATAACTAATAGGAACATTCCTAAGCTTTTGTCTTATTGGGCACACACTCTCTCGTAATATAATTTTATGTTTAAAATTCGCCATTTTGCCTATATTATCAGAAAAAACATCAAGGTACATTTTCTTAAGTTCAGAATAATCAGCACAAGTGTGTGTATTCTCACCTTCTTCCTCACATTGTACCGCAAATACAGGGCACTCCAAACTCGCATCAATCTTAAGGCCCAAATCCGTGATATGTGGCCAACCTAAAATAGTTGCACCCCTATTGGCAACATACACTTTGCCCCGACATGACTTACGTTCAAAACATACATCCGCCCATATAAAACCTTCCAAAGGGATTTTATGACCTGAATAGCTTCCAGGACTCACATCAGGCTCCAGCAACGGTCTACCAGGCCACAATTTCCTAAATAACTCCTTGCCCATTATGGTATACCATGCACAAGAGTCCACCATAACACATACGTCCACACCATCAATGCGCACAGTGCACGTGGGCAATTTTTTAGCTTTGTCCACCTCAACAATAGATTTATCATGAACGCTAGATACTTCTCCAACTACATTTAAATCATCATCATGCACATCGTCTTGAATGAAATTGACCTTCCTCCCCAAATTGTTGCATACTCTACTAAAATGTCCCTTCTTTTTGCACATAGTACACACTTTAGTTAGTGCAGGACACCATTTAAAATTAGCTAAATGATTACTGGAACCACACCTGTAACACACAAACCCCCGTGTTTCATTAAATTTCCTATTAGGAATACTCTCCAAAGTTTTGCTTTCACTTTTACTTTTAGCCCTGCAATCTTTATTCACAGCACTCACTTGGTTATAACTTTTTTCACTCCCCAACATACTCTTTTCATTCCTCACCTCACGAATGCATTGGTCAGAAACCTCAACACCCCTGGCTACATCAACAGCAGCTTTCAATGAAATACTGCCGCATGACCATAACTTTTCTTGAATCTTCTTAGACTTAGTCTTCATCAAGACTTGATCGCGTAAAGCCTGATCGTAAGTCATGCGATCAAATTCGCACGTGACTGCTAAACCTCTTAAAGCAGAAACAAATTGGTCAATAGATTCCTCCTCTTTCTGCACTCTCGAATAGAACTTAAATCTTTCCATAACTACATTGATTTTCCTGCCAAACCTTTCATGCATTTGTTTAATTGCATATTGATAAACTCCAATGTCACCGGCATTCTCTATCAAGGGTAGATTCTTAAATTCTCTCAACCCCACAGCACCTAACCTGTGTTTAAGAAGTGACAATTTCCTCCCTTCTGAACACTCATCCTTCTCAATAACCTCCACATAGGCTTCAAACAAATCAATCCACAGATCCCAAGCAATTGGAGGTTCACCTAAATCAGCTAAAAAAAACGGCGGTGGTTGAATCGTTGCCATAATGAAAAAACTGGTGGTTAGAAGGAATAAGATGAAGGGTGTATGCTTGCAGAAAAAGTTCCCCAAAGTCAATTTTGCGACAAATTGGACAAAAAGAAGAAAGAGAAAAAAAAAAATACTCCAGTCACTTAAATCCACAAGCACAAAATCTTATTAAAAGGAAATTTCACCAAGGTCAATTTAGCGAGGAGGCAGAAAAGGAAAAAAAAACAGTTCACTAGTCACTTGAGTCCGCAAGCACAAAACGTTGTTAAAACAGAAGGTTTTAAAACAGTTAATTGCACAAAACAAATGGACTGGGATGTGCCTGTCACCGAATTCAGCCACACGTAAGTTGTACTGGAAGGACAGCCAAAGGACCCAGGAATTACTGTCTAAGTCTCACTTGCTACCCCACAACCGTACCTGAAAGGCAATAGGCTGAAGATGACCAGTCTCAGTTGAAAACTGGTATTCCTTTAATGAAAGTTGAGCTCGGTTGAAATGAAGAACTTCCCTGCGCACCACTTCAGAAATGTGCACTCCAAATGGCAAGAAAGTGAAGAACTTCCCTGCGCACCACTTCAGGGATGTACAACTCCTGATGGCAAGGAAACTGATTAACGGTGGCTGCTACCGTCATGCGCGTGATGACGACATAGCGCGAGCGTCGGACGACCTTCAGTTGCTAGGATCAAGATACCACGGACGTCGACGTTCTTCCGTTGCTATGGCAACAATGACGCTTCAACGACGGTCCCTGCTCCCTGCTTACGTCATGATCCTCCTCTCCTCCGCACCTCATGGACACACGAACTCACCAGGATCAGTCAGCCAAAATGAAGGACAACCAGTCGCGCAGAATAGAATTTGCATGCGATGCGACCGTCCGGCAGAGTAGTCCGGCACTTGTCCGAATAGCCAAAGAACGATGGCAAATGCTAGAAGTCCCCGGTGTCGTTGTGCTCCCATCCTCGTCGCCATTGTGGAAATGATGGTATCCAGACGGTAAGTAGTGGGTTAGAATCTTTAATGGAAGTAATACAGGTACAACGACACCGGAGACAGCTTCCTCCGCTCCCCTTCTCCTCCAACTGTCCACTCCTCAAATCCCCCGCGACACCACACTCCACATTCCACTCTCCGCATTCACATACCTCACGCGACCCACACGCGACACACACACAACAAATACCACAATTTGCTTGGAAACTACCACACTCCAACACCCTCTGGATCACCAATACTTCTACAGCACTGACTAGTGAATTGTCAAACTTGGCGTTTACAGACACTGGAAGTCGGTTTCACTAAGGGTACTCCAAAAAGGATTCCATTCTGATAGGCAACATTATTCTTAATAATGTGTGCTGAGTGAACAAAGAACTCAAGATTCATTCTGACTACTTAACAGACAATATATTCCTGCAAAATAGGAGTGCTCTCTTAAGAAACATACACTTTTCTGTTTCTTAGCCAAAACAAAGTGACAGTCCTGTCTGAGGTTTTTTTGACACGGTCAGTTACCGCAATTCACAGATTGGACCAAAGTCTCATGACGTGTTCAACAGAATGTTGATTTCTTTATTCACAATAGTAATATATCAACAGTGGAAACAAATTTTGAAAGAAACAACCATCACATGTTTGAGGCACACTCCTCTTTCTCAAGGCTGGAATTAAAACACAGAAAAAGTCTTAGACGAATTCACATGGGAAAATTATTAAAACCTATTCAGTTACACCCTAATTCATGTGAACCCAAAAATACCAAGGTTACACCCAAAAGTTCCATAAAAACATAAGCAGTGAGAGAGATGCAATGTTGTTACATAAAATGATAGTGTCAAGTAGGTAGGGCTGAAAAGACATCATGAACGAACATATCTAAAAGTGACATTATATTTATCAAAAATATAATTTCATCCTATCAAATATCATAAATTATTTCTGATAGGAACATACTTTTGTATGTATGTTGCGGCAATTGATTGTGTCAAAAGAGCTCCAACAGTACTGTACAGATTATAAATACAACTTGGGAGTTAGGTGCAGGAGGTAAAGGCATCAGGCAATATTTCCCTACCCTAGATATGGTCTAAAACATAAAGGCAGCTACCAAACAATATTTTCAACAAAGCCTGTCTTAAGAGATTTCTCAAAGAACCAGCTGGGAGGAAGTTAAGGCAGGAGAGAGAAGAGAAGTCATAAACCTTAGTGCTGAACTCCAAGCAACAAAAGATTGCAAGCACTCAGAACTAGAGGCAGATGTAATAGAACTAGGAAAAGCTGCAAAAAGGCAAATTTCTTAATGCACTGTAATGCTTCTATTGTGCATGACCATTTTACCACTGTTTCAGGGCTGAGGAAAATAAATCATTTGACTATAAATTGAAACCAAGACAGTCTAAAACTATATAATAAATATTATATAGTAAATTGAAGGGCTCCTTGGGTGCGATCTGACAAAAGTGAAAAGATGGAAATCTTCATCAAATATTACACAGATCCTTATTTGAAATGACTCCCTGATCTCCACAGAACACAACGTTTTCCTTCAATAATTTCTTCCTATCATATCCATAAAAATGCAAATTGGGGCTGGAGAAACGTGTTTAAGATGAGGCAGTCAAGACTTTTAGGGGCACATGCATCAAGCCCGCATTTTGCGATTTCTAAATAGCGAATTTTACCGATTTGCTATTTGGAAATCGCAAACTGCAATGCATGAAGGATTTGCAAAAAAAAATGTGATTCCTTAAAATTCCTTAATTGCGACTCGCAAATTGCGAGTCGCAATTAAGGAATTGATTCCCATTCATTCCTATGGGCCTGGAGGCCCATAGGAATGAATGAGATTGCATGCGCAATTTGCGAGTACTCCATTGGAACTCGCAAATAGCGCATGCAATTTCATAGGTGCAAGGGTGCCAAAAGGACACCCTGTTGCACCCCTGAAATTGTTATGTACACCCATGTAAGCGCACATACATGCCCCAAGGGCATGTGTGTTTGTAACATGTAACTTTGAAAAATGCACTTTTGTGCATTTTTCAAAGTTTAGCAAATTACCATCAACTTAAAGTTGATGGTAATTTGCATTTCTTAATAGCAAATTCGCAATTTTTTTTTGTTGCATTGCATTTAGGGCATCGCAAATTGCGATTCCTTAAATGCAATCGCAATTTAAGAAATCGCAATAAATTGCGATTTCTAAATTGCGAGTGCCTAACACTTTAATGCATCGCAAAAGGCCGATTTTTGCGAATCGCACCGTTTGCGCTCGCAAAAACCTTTGATGCATGTGCCCCTTATTTCCAAATTATTCAATCATAAAGGTTTAGGCCCTGGTGGATTTACGCCTGTGTTCTAGGTATCTGTAAGAACCTCCTATTGTGACTTCTAAACAACTCCAGGTCACCCCAACACACTAGTGTATGGTCAAACCTTGTAAAGATCCTACTGGTGCACATCATGGTCAATTGTTCCACTCAGTTATGACACCAAAATATTTTAGAAGACAAACGGTGAGAGAGCATATAGACCATTTAGTGAGTAAATGTATTTTACACTTAAAATCAAGAGTTACCACCTCTAGGTTTACTGTTCCGTTATGTTTTAAAAGCATTTGAATGCACTGCTTGGTTTGTGATCAATTTTTCTTTCAAATTCAGGCCCATATTTTGAATGTTTGTATTGACAAGTTTCTCTGCCTATCAAACGAAAATCTGTCAGATCACTAGCCTATTAAGTTACACAACTGCAAAAGGCAGAAAGAATTTGGATTATAAGAGACCAATTGTTAATGATGTCGAATTCAAGGTGGCACTATTTGCCCATGATGTAAGTTTCCTATTTAGGGATATGTTTCCATTCTTTTATTTAATTTGACTGACTTGGAGGTCTTGCAAGGAATTTAGTGTAGAACTAACTACAGTTACTTCACTGTACTGAAGTTTACAAATGGAATAAACTTGTGAGGATCACTGAGAGAAAAAGACTCCAATACCTAGGATCCATGCTACAAGTAATTATGATCCCCTTCGCAAACACAATATTCATCCCTGGGCTGCGTAGTTTAAAGTTACCTCATAGTTTCATTTTGAAACATGAAAAGCACAAAATATCTATTAGTGGGTACATTACAAAATGGGTTGTTAGCATTTCCGTATGTGGAAAGGGATTACATACTACACAGCTTGGATCTCTGTGCCACAGGTCAACAGACAGAAGTGACAATTGTGCGGAAGTTGAAAAGAAGTTCCAACCCATGCAGCAACTTTTGTTGATGTGGTTGCAGTAAAAATGTATGAATACACAGCACATAATGTACTTGTCAGTTTAAAGCACTACATTGTTGGGACACAGCATATTGTTAATATAGAATTTTTCAATGCACCTTTTTGTTCCTTGCACGTTTGGCAGTTGTGTTACATGCAGCTCATTGACTTTTGAATGGTATTTGCTAATTTTTTTTGTTTTTTATGTGTTTAATACTGAGAAAGACCTCCAGGAAAGGAAGCTTATTGTTAGGTTGGTACTTAATCAATTAAATGAAATGTTTTTTTATCAGAATGTTATTTTTCATATCTTTTATTTAAGTGAATCTATTTTAGATTACTCTTAATAATAGTGTTGAGTTTTTTGTAATTTTAAGGGATTTTCTTACATCAGAAGCCTAGTTAAGAATCATAAATTTTATAAAGCATCACTTGTATTTGGAATTTGCTGGAGCAGGATTCAAGTAGTTTTGAATCAAGTTTTGTTCTCAGACATTGAAGAAGCTGGTAGAGCCAAAAAGCATAAGTACAAGGACAACTTTCCACTCTGCGACATTCTAAAATATGTGAGTGTTATGGACGTAGGTGGGTGTACACCAATCCAGTGCTGTAGCAGAGACCCAGCTTTCACCCATTCGGAGCAACGCCCGTCAAATTTAGAGAGCATTTCCATGTTGGCGGGAAACATTTTGCTCCGGCTGTCACAGCAAAAGTGCTATTAGCAACAGTCCAAAGCTAGCTGACTACCATATTATACTTACTGGTTGACATTTATTTTAAAATCAGAAGCATCACCCTCCCTGAGCAGGTTTATTTTTAAAATACAAAAATCCAATGGCTCTGATGCTCAAGAAGTATGCTTTGGGTGTTCCCAGGGTTAGTTTGGTACGCACTAAGCTGAGGTGAACGAGAGGTTCCTCAAACTCTTAAAAGCGGATGTTGAATTTATTCCTAGACTCTATATCTAAATAGGTTTCATATTATGAAATATATTTGTGTTGCTACATTTTGAGGTGGCTAAAAGTTATACATTGCAGGTTTATTTAAATACTCGGCCATTGAATTGTATAGATATATCCCAGGAAATTGCTAGCTGGTCCAGTTTAGAATAGAAATTTCCTTTAAGATCGCACAGAGAAGTGGTAGTCAGTCAGTAATGGCTAAGTTTCCTTAAGTTTATTTCAGATTTAATTCAGCAAGCTAGAGTTTCTTAGAAGATGCTATTAATCAAACATGATTGGATAATAATAAGTCTGAGTCTTGTGAGTTTGTTAAGAAAAGTGGTGACTAAAGGTGCTGATCACTGTAGGCAAAGGGTATAATGAAAATAATGGTCACAGTACAATAAAAGATGGTGTGCGAAAATTCAGCTTTGTTATGCTGTATTATAATAAGGAGAAGAGGGTTTTATTTCAGAATATCAAGCACAAACATATCATGCTGCCAAAATATCTTATTGAGAATATTGACTACCAAAATATGATTTACATAAGTATATGTAGGTAACTATAGGGTTTATATTCTTAACAGCATATCTGCGTGCCTTGAAGATCTATATCTTATCCAGGTACGTATACGTAATTATAGTTAACCTATAGTTGCTTCCATGATATTTTTGTAGTGGATATTCATGCTACAATATTTTGGTATTTTGGTAGGAGAGTACTTAAAACTCCATATTCAGCTAGTTTACTGTGAAGAGATTGGTTTACAGTTTGAAACAACATAGATTATGCTTATGACTTGTATAAGGATTGTATTTGCTTGAAGTACCACACTATACATATGTGATATTTATCTTTTCATCCTATATTTATAAATGTATAAAGAATACATTGGTTTGATTGTGACTTTTAAATTAATCTGGTAATATAGTTTGGGTAGTGAGATATCATCCAGTTTTGACCACACACCTGCCAGTAGCTTGCTCCTGGTGAGTTGCTGAAAGTACCTCATTGCTACTCTCTGCTTCTGATTTGAGTTGGAAAGAGCAACTACCAGGACTGAATAGACTTAAGGTATCTCCAGGTTGCCCACTATTCTTGTGTAGCTTTGCATACCCGTATGCACACACAGTAAGAACTCTGCATGAATTGTGAGTGGGCTAAGCAGCAGATCATCCGCAGGATAATCTTAGACTTGCACAGTCTGCCTTCACGGGTCATAGTTCACATGAAGAGTGGTTTAGAGTATTGTCACCTTTGCTTACAGCAGCATACTTAGGGCTGTCACCTCACTCTCTGGTGGTAAAGTACCAAGTCTTGGGCTTTCATCTAATAATCCTGTGAAATCTGGGAGTTGTAGTCTTATTTTGCTTTAATTGCACCAAATTGATGGTTTTACCATTATGTAATATATTGTGTGTGCAAACAACTGTTTTCTGATCCAGGTATGGGAAAATGTGTTGACTCCTCCCCCTAATTGTCCTGCACTGTTGGCTATGAGTGGCCTCAATTCCTCATTCTCTTTACTCCCAGGCAACAGACATTTCACATGCACTTCTGGCTTGCCCCTGCACGCACATCACATTCTGGCATATTCAGTGGTAGTGTCGCTCGCTCCTTGCCACTACCTTTGTAATGGCTCACTTAGTGTGAACAACCTTTACACCATCACTCAGTGACCTCTAGCCCAAACAGGCTGCTAAGCTCATGGATATACATTAGACCTCTACCTGCAACTGTGTGCCACTCCTTTAAAACACATTTACAACATTCCCATGTCAAGTTTTGTGTATCTTTGGGCAGAGAGGAAGCACTGTTGCAAACTGCACTGCTGAAATCATATATCTCCTCAGTCCACATACAGCTCCAGAAATAAGCTACACTCTTGACCGAGAACTCAATATGGACACCCTTGATGTACACAATGCATTTTACAACAAAATGAGGAGCCCGGAGAAGCCACTGGAGGCGGGGAAGATTCCAGGTACATGGGTAGCTTTGTTTGCACCAGTTTGATGAGGACACATTGATCCTAAACGATAAATACCTTGGAGATGTCCTATTTGTTGCCCTTGCAACCTACTATATGGTTCTTGATACAACATATTCCTTTCCTCTCTGGGCTTTTACATGGATGATATTGTTTTCCTGCTGTTTACCTGAGGAATTCCTGTACTTTGTATGGTGAAGCTAATAGGGATCCACTAAAAAGGTAGAGGAATGGCTTGTGAAAACCCTTTAAGGCAGAACAAAGGCAGAGTCATAACCCAAAGAGCTTAAATTCATATAAATTCTTATTTACTGCTGTCATGTAAGTAGACAAAGTTATTGGAATTATTTCTAGTTCTGATATGTAAAAATCAATTAAAATTGAGTTTTTTTCCCTAGATGACTTTGACAACATGTCCCCAGAGATGGAGTATGTTCGAAATCTTGCCCAGATAGCACGTGGTTACGTAGTGTGGCAGAACACGACAGAGGAAATGATGTATAGTATGATACAAGCTTGAGGTGTCCGACAATTGGTCTGTAACACTATTTGGTGCATTACATCTTCATTGTGCAACTATTACGTCATAGTAGCATTATTTTGTGGAAATACATTTTATGTACTTATTGAAAAGTAATACTCTGGCTGAGATGCAAAAGACCGACAAGCAATTCCAGCTGATTGTCAAACTGAGCGTTCCTATGGGTCACAAGCACTCTTAATGTAGGCAGTCACAGCTTGAGCACACACAAACACACACACACACACACACACGCACACGCACACACACACACACACACGCACACGCACGCACACACACACACACACACACGCGCACACTCTCTCTCCCTCTCTCATGAGCTTCTTCTAGCCCAGCAATACAGGCAGGCACTTTCTTTGGTGACCTGAACTTTGTATCAACTCCCCTACTATGATGGAGGTAATTTCAGTGGCTTTCCCTTGCATCGTGGAAGCTGTGTCTGTTGGCATTCGTTTGTTTGATTGATGTCTAATGGCTTCGGTTGGTCATTTTTAACCCATAGAGTTTCTCTTTGTTTTTCTTCCACTGTCCTATGGAAGCTCTATTTCTATTTCTCTGAATTTAGTAGAAACCTTTTAATGACTGGGCGGTGTGAATTTGAGCCAAGGCCCTAGCAAATAAGATCAGATTTTTAGAATTGCATTAGGTACATTTGAAAGTAAACAGGAGAATTTTATGTTAGGTAATGGGCCTTAAAACGAAAAAGGCTAGCCTGCAATGCACAACAGCTCAGTTCTGATACCCTTTACTGCGCCCTATTTAGCATATTATCTCACAGTTGGACCTCACACGCCCATCTCTTGACTAGCTTTCTTCCTATATCTTGAAGTGGCTTATCACACAAATAGAAACAAGGCTTCATATCATCCTAGTACTGCCAACTGCAAGGTGGAACTAGCAAAATAGGAATGCCTTGTATACAAAGTGAATGATCAGGAGCACACCGCTTCTCTATCACCAAACAAAATCATGAGTTCTTACCACTGGATATTAAACTCAAACCCTTAAGGACCCACATCAGCGATAAAAAGAAAAGCAAAAAGTATTTGGGTTTTACACTCATCAACCAACTCTCTCTAATAGATCATTTTAACAACATTGCAAAAAATGATCAATGGCAGTTGAGCACCATGTGCAACCTGATGTACTTGAACTCTGAAAAGGATCTACAAACACTAGGCCAATCCTTAGTTATCTTCAGACTCGACTACCGTACTCAGCGGCCTTCCTAAATCAAGATTACTGTCCCTAAAAACTGCTTTAAATGTTATAGCACAGCTAATCAAAAACACAAAAAAATAGCACATTTCACCAGTCTAAACTGGCTCCCTGTGGAGAAATGCTGCACACTAAGGGCAGCATGCACAACTTTTTTTTTTTAAGTTTTGAAAAACCTTTATTGAAAATACAAAAAAAGGAGTTGACATCAGCATATTGCCTACATCCCTGATAGGGCCGGCCTGCATTGTGGTGCGAGTGGGGCTGTGGTGATCAGGGGGGAAGAATACACAGCAAGTCGCCTACAACCACTTGGGGCCGGCCGCGTCAATAAGAACGGTGAGCGTGAAAGGCAGTAGGTCATCTGCAGTCATTAAATTGCAATCAATACCTTTTGAAATAAACATTTCCACTTTAGTACTGTGAATAGCCTGTATGTGTCTAATTTGTGAACGCATTCCATTCAAAGGGGTATGGAGCGGTGTCCCTTAGTGACTCGTGGTCTCCTATATACGGTATATGTCGGCTGAGGCGGGGGTTCCCCGCTCATCCCGTTACCTGTCCTCTGGAAGTTGGTGTGGGGGAGGAAGTCCCAGTGGCTGTGGGGGCAGTATGTTCCAAGAGATATGATTGTAAGGGGGCCCATATATCTCGTGGGCGGGAGGAAGGGGGTTGGAGGTCTGCATAAGTGTGTAGTTGTTCCTGGCTGTAAATGAGATCTTGGAGCCATTCCTTGAATTTTGGAGCTCTCCCTCTACCCCATCTGCAGGCGATCTTTCTTTTGGCAAGGAGGAGTGCGAAAGAGGTGTATTTCCACATTGCGGCAGGCAGGGGTTGAGTATATCCCAGTATTACAGTCAGGGGGTTGTCAGGAACGTGTAGCCCTGTCATGAGGTCTAGTGCTGTGAGTGTTTCCGACCAGAAGCGTTGGACGGGCGGGCAGTCCCAAGCTACATGTTTAAAGTCAGTGCCTTCTGCGCCGCAGCGGTCGCATCTGTCACTATCGCGTAGTCGTAGGCGATGCAGCCGCGCAGGTGTGTAGTAGAGGCGATGAACGTATTTGTAATGTATGATTCTAAATCTGCTACTGGCAGAGATATCTCCCGTCTGTTTGCAACAATAAGACCACTGTTCGTCAGTCAGGGGATGCCCCAGCTCCTCCTCCCATCTACGCCGGGCCAGGGGGGGCTCGTGTTCCTTGTGATTTTGTACAGTGCGGTATAATAGTGATATCACATGTGCAGGGGCCGCCTGTTGCAGGAGGGCGTGTAGTGGACGCATAGTGGTTGGCTCTTGTGGAAAATCAGGGGTGATGGCTCTCACATTTTGTCGCAGCCTGAGATAATAGAATCGTTCCAGAGGGGTAGGGTTAGTGCCACCAAAAAATTCCGCGCTTGTTCGGAATTGGCCCCCAGCATAAAGTTGCCCCCAGGTATGTATAGTTAGTTTGCGAAGAAGTCGGCGGCAGCCGCCCTCCTGTGTCACCGGAATGTCCTGTCGACCAGGCAGGGGCAGGAGGGGGGAGTATAGTAGTGTGCATTGTGTGGAGTTTGCGAGATCTCGCCAAGCGCTAGTGGTACATTGTACTGTGGTGGAGGCTAGGTGTCGCTGGATTGCGGGGGTGCTCAGGTAGGCCGTGCAGGGGGTCGGGCCCATGTAGCCTTCTTCAATCGCGAGGTGGGGCATGTAGGGGGGGGTTTCATCCAATACGCGGCGAAGTGGGCCTGCGCACAGCTATAATATAGCTCCAAATCCGGTATCTCAAACCTGCCAGCAAAGAATGGTCGCGTGAGGGTGTTCCATCGTAGCCTGGCTTGTTTCCCTCCCCAGGTGAGTCTGATGAGCTGGGTCTTTATGGTCGAGAAAAAATTACGACTGGGGGCGTAGGGAATATTAACGAACAGATATAATAGTTTGGGCAATATTATCATTTTAATAAGGGCGGCTCTGCCAGCCATTGATAGAGGCAAGGTGATCCATCCCGTAATTTTATCAGTGAGGGAATCCAGTGTGCGTCCATAATTTGCTCGCATTGGCTCCTCCTGGTCGCGGGAAATGACTATACCGAGGTATGTAAGAGTGTCGTCGCACCATTTTAGGGGATAGTCTG
Organism: Calotriton arnoldi; assembly: GCA_963921515.1. Lineage (NCBI taxonomy): Eukaryota > Metazoa > Chordata > Amphibia > Caudata > Salamandridae > Calotriton > Calotriton arnoldi. The sequence goes on along the minus strand of CAWUFW010002184.1, from coordinate 183,524 downwards.
GCACGAATTTCGGGGTGGAGTCAGTGAGGGGAAATATCTGTGATTTTCCCCAATTGATGTTTACCCCAGAGAGTTGCCCAAAAAGGATAAAAAGTCTGAGAATAGGATTTAGGCTAACATCCGGTTGCCGCAAGTAGAGGGTGAGGTCGTCAGCATTTAGGGAAATGCGTATTTGCCGTTCAGGATAAATAATAGCATGGTCGCAGTGGTGTTGCCGGATCTTAGCAGCAAGGGGTTCGAAAGCCAGAGCAAATAGGAGTGGGGACAAAGGGCATCCTTGTCTGGTACCCCTGGTTATTGAGAAAGCGGGAGAGCGCCTGCCGTTGACCATCACCGTAGCCTGGAGGCCTGTGTATAATAGGTTTATCCAGGCTAAGAATGGGGAGGGGAATCCCATACGCTGCAGCACAAAGGATAAATAATCCCACTCCAGGGAGTCGAATGCCTTAGTGGCATCTAGGAAAATAGCGGCCGCATTCTCATCCGGGTCTATATCGTGGAGTAACGCAAAGAGAGTGCGTAGGTTGTGGGATGTGCCTCTAGTCGGAACGAAGCCCGACTGGTCAGGTAGGACCAATACTGGCATAAGAGGACTGATGCGATTCGCAATTAATTTGGCTAGGATTTTGGCGTCGATGTTAATAAGGGACAGAGGCCTATATGAATCCGCTTGTGTAGACGACTTCCCTGGTTTAGGCAAGGAAATAATTAGTGCTTCGCGCATTGTGGGAGGTAGGATACCTGACTTGCGTGCTTCTTCCAGCACCTGGCGTAGCGTCGGAATGAGCAGATGGCGAAATGTCTTATAAAATTCAGCCGGAAGGCCGTCAGGCCCTGGGGCCTTACCGGATTGCAATTGCATAATAGCAGAGGTAATCTCCTCGTCTTCATGGTATGCGAGGAGTAGGTCTCTCTGACCGGCCCCCAACCAGGCAATCGCAGTGTCGTCAAAGAATGTGGCGAAATCTGCTGGGGCCTGCCTGTGGGTTTTATATAGCGCTTTGTAGAATCGTTTGAAGACATTTAGTATACTCGAGGTATCTCTATGTATTTGGCCTTCCTCATCTACTATCTCTAAGACAGTGTTAGCAAATCGAGGAGGTCGAATGGAGGAGGCCAGTGCCCGTCCTGGTCTCTCCCCCTCTCCGTACCGGCATGCCTGGTGGTATTTCCCTCTAAATTTACATTCCCTCTCAGCCGTTTTCTGATAATCCGTGATCAGGGTACGTAAGTGCGTTTGGAGTTCAGGGGTGGGTGTGGACAGTATGGACGTCTCTGTGCGTTTTATTTCCTGTTCTTGGTTCCGGAGTGTGTTGCGGATGTCTTTTAAGACTCCCCCGCTCTTAGCGATGCATATTCCCCGCACAGTGACCTTGAAAGCCTCCCAGATTGTTGAAAAGTGCGGGACGGAGCCATTATTGCGGAGGAAGTAGTCCGATATTTCTTGTTCGAGTTCGTCTTTGAAAGCGGAATCTAATAAGTTCTGCGGTTGAAGGCGCCAGGAGAGGAAGGGGGGCTTTTCATGGGGTGGCGTGAGAGTGAGGAGTACCGGGGAGTGGTCTGAATATGTACGGGATAGGTGGGCCGTTCCCGACAACCAGGTCGCTAATCCTTTGTCGATCAACCAGTTGTCGATGCGTGACCAGGAGGAGTGCGCGGTGGAGTAGCAGGACCCCTCTCTGGTGAGGGGGTGAAGGGTTCTCCAGGCATCCAGGAGATCATTGTCTTCCACAATGTGTGTGAGGGTACGTTGTGCATTGGTGTAGTGGTGACTCTGTGGGTGAGACCTGTCCAGAGACGGGTTAATTGTGACATTAAATGTCCCCTCCCCATATCAGATGCGTAGAACCTATGTCCAGTATTTTTCCCCATAGGAGCCGGAAAAACTCCGGATCGTCAGTGTTGGGTCCGTAGCAGGAGATGAATGTGATGGATTGTGTGGATACCCGCCCCCATAGGATGCTGTACCGGCCTTGCGGGTCCCCGTATGAGCCGATGGGGGTGTAAGGAAATGTGCGTTTCATCAGGATAAGAGTTCCCCAGGCATATGAAGAGTATGACGAGAAGCATCTGCTGCTAGCCCAGCGGGTCGCGAAAGTGGGAGATGTAGCAGGAACTAAATGCGTTTCTTGGAGCATGGCGCAGTGGACATTGTGGCGGTCTAAATAGGACAGGATTTGGCGACGTTTGCGGGGATTTCCCAGACCTCTAACGTTCCATGTTAAAAAATTGTATTGGAGGGGCCTGGGTCGGGACTCCATGGTGTATGCATAAAGTTATATTGGGATGGAGTGCAGGCTATGTATTTAGAATGAATATTGTCGACTTGAGCGTAAATAAGGGTGTAGTACAAAGTGGTGCGTAAACAACAGTCCCCGTTCCCTCCCTCCTCCCACATCAGCATCCCAACCACGCCGTGAGCTTTCCCTCCCCCCTCCCTAGTCTTCCCAAATTCCTCCATCCCAACTGGGGATAGTGAGGGCAAACATAGAATCATGTAGAAAGTACAACACCGTAGGGTTCACCTGCCGGGTAAGAGCCAGAGGGCATCCAGGTGCACCTCACGCAGGCGAGGGTGCTCGGGACAGTGTTGGAGTTCACCTCAGTGTGGTGGTTGGCGCCGTTCTGAATCTGGTGGGTTCCGCCCACATAGATATTGTGGTGCATGTGGGGTGGGTAGCCCCCGCAGTGCCGCCGCGGGGCATCACATATTAGATCCGTGGCAGAGGTCAGCCTTTATTCTGAGCACAGTTTCAGGTTCCTTCAGGGGCTGAGAGAACGTCGTGGTAGAATGACATGTATAAAGAGAGATAATGAGCAGTTTGTTACCGCCCACGACTTGCAGGGAGAGATGCAATGTCCCAACTGGTTTCACATTTCGTGCAGTCTGGGTGTTGCGTACTGTGAGTTCCGGATGGCATGAGAGGACTTACAAGCATCCAGTCTCGACCCGTTAATGTCTAAGGGGTTGGGTTTGTGTACATATGCACCATAGCGTCTTTGTTTAGGGTCCGAGTCTGCTGTTCCAGGTTGCACTCAACATCAGATGTGCCTACATTATCCCCGTGGTTGCGCTCAGGGGACGCCCATCCCGCGGGCTGTCGAGGCAGGGTTTTAAGGAAGTCCTGGGCATGTTGGGGATTCGTAAAGAAATGTTGTTTGCCATTTTGCGTCACCTTGAGGCGAGCTGGGAATAGCATTGCGTATGGCAGTTTAAGGTGTTGTAGTTTTTTCTTCACTTGGAGGAACTTCCGTCTCTGTTCTTGCACAGCCATGGTGAAGTCTGGGTAGAGTGATATCTCCGATCCGTCGTGGCTGAGTTGACCCTTTTCCCGGGATAGGCGGAGGGCAGTGTCCCGATCGCGATAGTTAAGCAGTTTGGCTATGATGGGGCGCGGCGGGGTCCCGGGAGCAGGCCGGTTTGCTCTTTCCACAACGAGGACCGAAGAAAATTCCTCCCTTCCAAACAGTGTTATGAGGAGACGTTCCACGTAGTCCTCCATTTTCCCGGTGGCTGTCGACTCCGGCACTCCAATGATACGTAGGTTGTTTCTCCTTGAACGAGATTCCAACTCTTCGTTTTTTGCGGCTATCACTTTCAGGACTCCCTCCATCTCAAGCGTCCGGTTGGTGGTGGAGCTCGATGCGTCCTCCAGGTCCGATATCCTTCGCTCCGCCTCGGTTAACCGGTCGTCGTGTTTCTCCACCCTGTGCGTAAGGCCATCCAATCTGGCGTTCATAGTGTCCATTTTTGACTCGATGGATGTCAGGCTCGACTGCATCACCAGGAGCAGCTCTTTAAGGTCCGCGGTCGAGGTGGCGGGAGCTTCGGCCTGGTCTTCATCTACCTCCGGTTGGGAGCGGGAGGTTTTTCGGGTGTCGAAATTTAGCTTCGGCTGTCGCCCGTCTGGTTTCCCCATGGCGGCGGGACAGTCGGCGTAACGGCACAGTCAGGGCCCAAGAGCAAGCTAGTGGCAGGGGTAGAGGGGTCCCCGCAATGTGTGGTCCTGCCAGTGGAGATAATCAGGGGCCGCACCAGGGGAGGGGTGGTGGACTCCCACCTCTATGTGCCAGGGTCCCAGTGCTCAGTCTCCGCTCCCGGCCGGCCGAGCGCCTCTATGCAGCGGTCGATTCCGTCCTATGGGGCAAACCAGCGGGTCCGGCGTTGGGTCGGGCTGATCCTGCAGCGGGGTGCGGGCCGGAGGCCCGGCCAGGGTCCCGTGACACCACACGCCCTGTAATCTCACTAGGTGCTCTGAGGAGTAGCGGCAGTCATTCAAGCCTCTGTCAGCATTGGAATCTTCCGTCTAATGCAGATGGCGCAAGCTGTGGTCGTTCTGATGGCCAGGAGGGGGGGGCAGCCCCCGCCGCGATCCACCCTCTAGCGCCACGCCGGACGGCTGCGCATGGGCTCGCTCTCCTCCGCTCGCGGCGCCCCCTCCCAGTGCTAGTACAGCGCGGTGTAAGGCCCCGGAGGCCAGCAATATATTCCCCAGTCCAAGCGGGTCGGTGAGTGGGTGGGGGGGTGGCGGAACTCCCTAGCCGTATCCCCCATTCCCTCTGCGATTCAGCAGTGCGAGCCTTCGGTGCAGGGCGGGGGCCGATGTTCCTTACCGCGAAGGCAGAGCGGTTGTCCGGGACGGGGCAGCAGCGCCAGCAGGACAGCAGCGGCATCCGGGTCTCCGGGTCGCACAGGGCACTCACCGCATCGGGCCTCCAGTCGCGCTCGCAGGGCCCACGGCCCCGCCGTCTGCCTCCGCCGCCCGCCACGGAGTAGCCGCGGCCTCCCGCCAGAGGGCAGCGGGGCCGGTCGCAGCGTCGGAGGGTGGCAGGTGTTATCAGCATCCACCGCTCCGCCGCAGCAGCGCTGGATTTACTTCTCGGGCATTCACTGTTCCCCGAGGTGGGCAGCGCCACTCACGGCCTCGCTCCGGCGTCCCCAGCCCCTCACCGGGAAGCCGCAGCTGCCATTTTGCGAGCGTCCGTCGGCGGGATCAGATGGGGATCTTCCTCGGATCTGGGCAGATGTCTGGGGCGTTATCGGCACTCACAGGTGTTCCTCTGCATTGGCGATCAGGCAGCACCGTTTCTATAGCGTGGAAAGTGGGAGATGAGCCGGATAAACATCGGATGAGCTCCCGAGCCGCAAGAGCCTCACGCAAGTGCGGCCATCTTGCTTGGTGCCCTCTAGCACCCCAGCATGCACAACCTTTAATGTTGTACACCATAAGTCCACAGGCCACTTAGAACAGAAACTTCATCTCCTAGAGGTAAGCAGAAACTGCAGAAACAAAGGACTGGTACTTCTAAACATTTGCAGAGCAAAAACTGAATCGTTCATTCTGTGGGGCAGCTCCCAAGATCTGCAATAACATTTCACAAGACTTGGGAGGGCCTTTTTATACACTGGTTCTAAAGGAGAAATTAAAAAGCTACCATCCCAATGCTACAACCTGTGTATTTCCATTATATTGACAACCTGAAGTTGTCTTCTTTCCATCTAGAGATCTTGTAGCACAATACTAAACTTCATCCTCACTTCATTCTCTTTTTCATAGGAGAAGGTAGTTTTCAGTTATTAGGCTGAAGCCTTCCAGACAGCAGATCTGTCTGGTTGTGAAAGACATATTGGGGACAAGTTGAATGCTGACCTAGGAATTCATTCTGTCCCTTGCTTACCATTGGCATTGCCTTTTGTCATTCACATTTACATGTGTTCTACCTTCCCTGGTAAGACATTCCCCCCATTGCTTACTATTGGCTTTGTGGTTTGTAATTCACATTTTCTGGTTTTCAATTTGCTGGCTTTATTTGTTTTAGGCTGTCCACCATGTCCTTGTCTCTTCCATGGAGCAAAGCTCATTCTCCAGCGCTCCTTGCAATTTTCCACTCGTCCTTGTTTTCTGTAAACAGGCCTTTAAATGTTGTTCTTATCTTGTCACATTTGCTGTGTGTGCAGACAGAGGTCAAATGTAAGGCTCTTTCTTCCGAGGGAGCTTGGTGTTTACTTTTCTTTCTCTGACTTCAAAGTGAGAGGATTTATGTGAAAATATTGCCGGTTCCTGGGAATGAAAAGGTTTTTTTCCACACAGAACAAAATTTAAATGTCTGCAAATGAAACTATTTCAGAATATATCAAAATTAGGGAAGCACAAATGAAGCACATTTGTTATGTAATTCAGAAATGTGGTGGAAACAAATATTTTAATACAATCAAAACAAATCAGTACCCTAGGTGATGCCATTTCCAGACATTATCTTTTGCGCTGAATAGGTTTATCAGTAAGACTATATGTGCAAATGCAATGGTCATTTCAATTGAAAATGTGTTGGCAGTAATGGCAGTGCGCTAACACACCATGCATACTCCACTCTACGCCACTCCATTCTACCACACTCCACAACTGTACATAACTCTGGGTCTAGGCTACTGTACTGTACCACACTCCACTCTACCCCACTCTACAACACTCTATGCCACTCTACTCCACACTGCGCTACTCCACATTATGCCACTCCACTCTATGACACTTTACTCCACTCTATGCTATGCCACTTCACTCCACAATACTTTACTCCACTCTTCTCCCTTCAACTCTATGCCCCTCCACTCTATTACACTCTACTTCACTCCACTCTATGAAATTCTACTCTACTCCATTCTACTCTACTCCATTATACTCTACTCCATTCTACTCCACTCTATGCCACTATACACCACTCCACTCTATGCCACTTCACTCTAGGCCATTCTACTCCACTCTACGCCAATCCACTCTATGACTTTACTCCACTCTATGCCACTCTACTCTATGACTCTACTCCACTCTACGACTCCACTCTATGCCACTCCATGCTACAACTCTACTCCAAGCCACGCCACGCCACTCCACTCCACTCTACTCTATGCCGCTCTATGACAGTGCACTCTACAACACTTTATTCAACTCTGTGATCCTCTGTGCCCCCACTCAACGCCCCTCCACTCTATACCACTCCAGTCCATGACATGACACTCGACTCTACTCCCATCTACTTCACTCTTCCCCACTCCACTCTATGCCACTCCACATCACTCTCCTCTATGCCACTAACCTTTAGCCATGCTAAACAGCAGCCACCATGGTGTACAACATGGCTAAAGCACATTGGCAAAACCAATAGTTCTTGCATATGCGAGACCTGATTTCTTTGCCAATGATTGTTTGTTTTTAGCTTCTGCAGATTGTGTTTGTACCTCCCGTTGAGCATTGCCTCTTTACAAGCTTGTATCCTGACCCGGAAGGCGTTGACATAGGTGCAGGGAGGCCGGACCACTTGTTTTAAATTTTTTTAATGCATGTGAAGTTGCACAATCAAGAAAAGCAACACAACCAGTATTCCCTCCTGTAAAAACAACGAGGACTAAATTATCAATAGGGAGTCTAATCACGGCTCATCCTTATTTGCAGAGGAAAACGCTACTGGTTTTTAATAGGGTGATTGATGACAATATTTATCGGTGGCTCCTATGAAACGTACAAGAAAAGAATAGTACCACATAAAAAGGACATTCCTTGTTTTTAATCCAGAAGAGTGTTTCCCATCTCTATCGAATAGGGGATCCACTACTTTTTACATCCATAATAGAAAACTCTGTCCTGAAGAAGGTGATCAATCAGCATTTCACCGAAACGCTGCATCGACTTTTATGTAGTTTTCTGGTTTTTAATTACTGTTGATGAAATTTGTTGTATGTACTTGAAAAAATTATTTTTTAACATTTGCCAATTATGTTTTTAAGAAAAATTTATGAATAAAATCGATTTTGTACATTTTGAAAAACATTGTGTTGGGATTACTGTTTGGTTGATTCTTAAGTGTCATTGTAATAACCTGGAAGGGGAACATTGGGCTTGTCATTGAGAATTGTATTTACAGTGGATAGTCATGCCTTTTTATTTTGAGGTTGTACACATCTAGATTACAGCATTTGATCCACATATTTCTACTAGGGACTTGTTGTTTTTTGACTACTCCACATTATGCTACTCCACTCTATGACACTTTACTCCACTCTATGCTATGCCACTTAACTCCACAATACTTTACTCCACTCTTCTCCCTTCAACTCTATGCCCCTCCACTCTATTACACTCTACTTTACTCCACTCTATGAAATTCTACTCTACTCCATTCTACTCCACTCTATGCCACTATACACCACTCCACTTCACTCTGGGCCATTCTACTCCACTCTACGCAATTCCACTCTATGACTCTACTCCACTCTATGCCACTCTACTCTATGACTCTACTCTACGACTCCACTCTATGCCACTCCATGCTACAACTCTACTCCAAGCCACGCCACGCCACTTCACTCCACTCTACTCTATGCCGCTCTATGACAGTGCACTCTACAACACTTTATTCAACTCTGTGATCCTCTGTGCCCCCACTCAACGCCCCTCCACTCTATACCACTCCAGTCCATGACATGACACTCGACTCTACTCCCATCTACTTCACTCTTCACCACTCCACTCTATGCCACTCCACATCACTCTCCTCTATGCCACTAGCCTTTAGCCATGCTAAACAGCAGCCACGATGGTGTACAACATGGCTAAAGCACATTGGCAAAACCAATAGTTCTTGCATATGCGAGACCTGATTTCTTTGCCAATGATTGTTTGTTTTTAGCCTCTGCAGATTGTGTTTGTACCTCCCGTTGAGCATTGCCTCTTTACAAGCTTGCTCATCAGCATCTCCTATTCCTCCACAAGTGCTTGCTCTCCAGGAACTATTTTTTTATTTTTAGGTCTCACCTACGCAGCGCGCATGCGCTGCATAGGAGGACCTTTAGCCGTCGCTCTGCTCTTTTTGGAAGCACACAATCGTGCTTGTGGCGGCATCCACCTTGCCGGAGCGAGCAGGGGCGCGCATGCTAATTGACAACATATGTCTCTCGCGCCGCTGCTGCTCGCTCCCGCAAGGCGCATGGCAGCACAAGCACGAGTGCTTGTCCCTCACGCTTGTTTTGATGAACTTTCACGCGCGCGCTTGTTCCCTTTTCTATTCATTCTTCTATCTGTCTTCCCTTCTTCACAATTGTCTTTGTCCCTCACGCTTGTTTTGATGAACTTTCACGCGCGCGCTTGTTCCCTTTTCTATTCATTCTCCTATCTGTCTTCCCTTCTTCACAATTGTCTTTCATGCTTTCAACTTTTCTGCCTTCACTGCTTGTGTAACTACCGCCCTCTTCTCCAGTATATTTATTACCTTTACTCACTCTTCCTTTAATATTTTTACACAGCCTGGGTGAAATTTTAAATATGTTGGTGAAATTCCAGAAATTTTCGACTTTTGCGTTACGTGAAAGGTCACTTTCTACTTTTTTTGTAACTTTTTTTGAGCGAGCGGTCAACTTGTTTAAAAAAAATAAAAAATCTCCTGAGATACCACCAGGGGACTGATTCGCACTGAAAGTATGTTGCTGAGAGAGGTGTTTTCTTAAGTGCGAGGTGTGCATTTGCAAAAATAAAGCCACATAAGGTACCAGCAAACAGCATTTTACTCTAAACTGTCATGGAATTTCACAAACTTTAATTAAAAATAGCTCCGATTTTGCAGACCCCTGCTTCCACCCATTGTGCTTTCTTTGTTCACATTCTTGTCCTTTCTTTCGTCCCTGCTTCTTTTACCCACGCCCTCTTGAGGCCTTTTTCTGTTCTTCCCGTTGTGTCAGTGCTCCTCTTTCCCGGTTTCTACTCCTCGATTCCCCCATCTAACCATCTTTCTAGCCTCTCTGCTTGCCCTTTTCTTTCTCGTCTGCCTATCTCACCCCAGCCACTGTTCCTTCTCCCTCTCCCCATAACTAATCTTCTTTGCCTTTACCCAAACTCTCCCCTCCCCATCTCACCCTCACCCCTCTATATCAGTCACCCCAGGCCTCGGATCAGCAATTCAAATTGGTGGAAAGGTTTGCCTCCCCGATAGCCTTTGCGATGGCTCTTAACATTATTTGAGCAGATGCCACACGCCCACCCCCCCCCCGAGACCGATAATAATACCAACAAGTATTGATCTGACTACGACCTTCCTTTCCCCCTTCCAGTATATTGTACTCTTTCCAACCGTCCATCCCCCGTTGCTGGAGCAGGGGCGCAGCTACAATTGGTGCAGCAGGTGCAGTGACACCGGGACCCATTGAACCTTGATAAATGTTGCATTTTACTGCCACATCAGCAAAGGGAGCAATCATGTTCCTTGCATGCACCAGGGCCAATGGCATCCTTCTACACCACTGCTTCGGAGAGAGCGATTTTACTCTTGGAGTCTCTTCCGAGTCTTTCTCCTCGATATCATTGTCCTCCTCGGCGATCTCTCCATCTCTGGATTGCATGATCTCTTTTTAACCCTCTCGGTTTTTCACTTAACAGTATTCATTGCTATTCTGAGCGAGGCTGTTGTTATTACTCGACTGAGTGGTCTCACGGCTAGACTGCCGACTTTGGAGCCGGAAAACCAAGGTTCGAGCCTCAGGGCAAATCACTTAATGTCCCGTGCCTACCAAAACAAGCATTGGCATAGCCAATAGGTCTAGCCTTTGGGACCTTATAAGTGTTTAGCCATGCAACACTTGATGTTGTTGCACCAAGGATATTGTGCTGGATAACTAAACACTTATAAGGTCCCAAAGGCGAGACCTATTGGCTATGCCAATGCTTGTTAGTTAAGCACTCCATGAGTGCATCTCATTTCCAGCAGTCTCCATGTGTGCTTCCAACCTCCCCCTGCCCCCAGGCCTCCCCCCCCGTGTGGTTGTGCTAGGCTATGTGTTTCTCTCTACCCTCCCATTGCTTCAAATCATCCCCCACATGCCCCCACCCTTACAAAAAAACACACTTTTGCTCTTTTAATTTAGAATAAACTCCTGCTTTACTACTTTGTGTTTTTTCTCATTTAGTGATTTCTATCCCTCTCATCCAAATTATTCTTCATTTAATCCACATTTTGCTTCTTGTGCAGAACATTTTTCCACTCTGGCTCGCGCAACCCATGTCAACTTCCACTTAATAATATCTATGTAAACGTTTACCAGTAGTCAGCCTGGCCCCTTCCCGGATTCGTCTTCCTGAGTTGTATCAGAGTCAGCATGCTGTGTTTCCTTTGGCAATGGAGTTTGTTTTTTGTGGGCCGAGCTGCTCCCAGGCCGCCTTGAGCAGGATGATGTTGATTGCAGCTCGCACGTTTCTTTCTCTTTTGGGCTCTTTTCAACTGCACCACATCATCTAAACTACACAGACACTGACCCAGCCATGCACTTGTGTGGGGAGCCATTGAGATCATGGGACATGAAAGCACAAACGCACCCACATGAGTGCATGAAAAACAGGTTTACACTCCTGTGTTCTTAAACGTCATTCTACAAAAGGAACAATGCTTTATGCAATGAATAGCATGAAGGAATGGAATTATAAGCATCACGTCTTGATATGTAGACGTTGTCTGGGGTGTTGCATAAAACAAATAAAATTGGTTCCTAACAGGCACCCAAATAGTATTGCCAGTGCTATGCTTATTACGACCTATGGAAGTGAAAAATGGAACATCAATGATAGTGCATCATATCAATTATATCTATCATTATATTTGCCATAATTATTCTAATTGCTATTATTATTAGTAGTAGTAGTGAAATTATAATTCGCTTTAGTGATGCTTTTTTTCTTTTCATTCACCGATCCGACTCTGATCGATAAATAAAAACAAGCATTTGCAATGCAATAGGTCTCGCATTTGCGAGAGTTTAAGCTATTGGCATTGTAAGTGGCAATGCCTTTTATTTATGTGTTGTTTTTAAAACAGATAAATAAAAGGCATTGTCATTTACAATGCCAATAGCTCAAACTCTCGTAAATGCGAGACCTATTGCATTGCAAATGCTTGTTTAGGACTTGTGCCCTGGGTAAGGGGTAGTGCTTTATTAACTTCTGGGATGTCTTTGAGGGTTGCTTACACAATTGGACGTCACAGGGTCTAACATGACAAAAGTCTCCCTAATTTTCGTGAAATGTTGTCATGAACGGATAGCACCGGGCCCGCTTCGCCTCGGGTTCTTCTGACACCGCCGCAGCAGTGCTGTCCTCAGCAGCTCCATGGGTGGGGACTAATTGCCCCCGTAAATCACCGTGCAGTGGTGCAGTGTTTCTCCGTTTACTTCCCTGACTAATTTAGTGCTTGCTCTTTTCCCCACTTGTCATGCCGTGTTTTTCCTCACATTAGGAGCCGGTGGAAAAAGGACAGTAATTAACGGTGTGATACAAAGCCATGGAATCCCCTTCATCATAGTGTGATAATTGCGCTCTTTGTCTGTCAAGGTAACCTCTCAGTTCTGAGCCTCGCACAGGACAATTTGTCAACTCGGATCGGTGAAGACGCTCCTGACGGCGATGGAGCTGCTTCCGGCAAGTTTTCCTATTTGTCCGAAGAGTAGGTCATTTATATTTTGCCGATTAGACGTCAGAAAGTACACAGCAGAAGATTCATAACAAACCAACACCTGGATCCCCGGTTGAAGGGACTTAAAGGCGCAAACACTGTGGGGTATATTCACAAGAACGTGTGATAACTACCGCAAGAGTAGCGTAACGCAACTTTCAATATCGCAGCCTATCGCTGGAAAATAACCCCGTGTCAATGTGGAATTCACAACAAGGCGGTAGCATGCTAAAGTCTGCCGAAACCGCGGACAATGTCCGCGATACAACCACCACGATGGAGATAAAAACACAAACCACAACACCAAAAAACACGCGATGGGCCAAAGCGCGATGAGGAATCAGCGACAAGCAGCGCCAGGCCTGCAACACACACCTGGCAGGCGTCAAAAATCTCCATAAAAGTAGAAAAAACACCCACAAACAAACTGACCAACACACAAGCACCATGGAGGCAGCCGGAGCAGGCGCAGAGGACGAGCGCAACCCCACAAGCACCCCGGACGACCAGCCTGGGACCTCGGGGACAGGGAAGGGCAAGGACAAGAAGACGAGGAAGACCAAGTTCAGTCCGCAGGCGAACAGGATCATAGTCACGGAGGTGATGGAACACCATCAACAACTCTTCGTCACCTCCAACGTGTCATTGGGCACCAAAACTGGGATATGGCGTGACATCGTCGACAAGGTGAATGCCGTCTGAGAGCACAAGCGGACAATGGACGAGGTCAAGAGGCGATGGAATGACATCAAGCGGAAGACCAAGGAGAAACTCTCCGCCAACCTGAAGGCAGCAACGCAGACCGGAGGTGGGGGCCCAGCGCCACAGCTGGAGCTGGATGACATGGAGGAGCTGGTGTCGACAGTCATCAGTGTGGAGACTGTGGCCGGAGTCGGGGGACCGGACACTGCTCGACAGGACACAACACAACCGCAACAGGGTGAGTGACCACCAGGTACTGGGGGGACGGGGGGAGATGGCCACAATGGCACACATGCACAAGCAAGCAGGGCACAGTGCACACCCACAATCACTCTGGGTCCTCGCCCAGACCCACAGACTGTCACAATGTACAATGCCATGCTGTCTGAATGTCAACCTGTACCATGCAGCTACATACATGTGGACACATTGTAATACACCATCTCCCCTTCACATCGCAGGGGCATCGTCAACACCTCCTGCAGAGCAGTCACAGCCACTCTTCACTGATGACGAGGAGGAGGACAACACCAGCATCGACCCCCAAACCATCCAAGACCTCATTGACCTCATCCGCAACTCACCTCCAGGATCAGGGCAGCCCAGCTACATCCATGAGACCCCACCCACCACCCAAACCACCCAGCAGGAGGCACCCACAGCCCCGGCACCCTCCCAAGTCCCCCAGGAACAACAAATGGCCTTCCAACGCCGTGTGCTGGAGGGCCAGAGGGAGACGGCCGAGCAGGTGCGGGTGGGGTTCGAGCTCATGGCTACCAAACTGGACGCCATCCTTGGGTGTCTATGTCCGCCCCATGGACTCCAGCGAGCCCTGACTGACATCTCTGGAGTCATGACGCGGAGGGAAGAATACCTGTCCGCTCAGAGTGGCCCCAGCGATGCCAGCCGTGAGCTGGCACGCATGCGGAGGCTCATGGAGGACATGGTGCGGATGGAGGCGGAAAGGATGGCAGCCACCGCTGCACATCAGCGAAATGTAGCTGGGATCTACCGTGCCCTGCATGTCCTCATCATAGCATTGCTGCCACAAGGCGTGGCGATGATGAATGCTGCTGCCACCACACCATCCACATCTCCGCCCCCTGGTGTGTCAGTGCCTCCCAGTGCGGCAGGCGTATCCACTCCGGCACCTGATGTGTCACTGCCACACAGTGCGGCCGACAATCCTCCTCCGGCCCCTGATGTGTCAGTGGCACACAGTGCCGCAGCCGGTACTGCAACACCCACAGGTGGGGCAGGGCACGCACCCGGGGACGAGGACGTGGATGAGACTGTGGTCTGGAGGGCCAGGCACTAGCATCCATTTCCGCCACCTTGCCTGTTTCTGCTTGGTGCCGCACATGGCCTCAAGACCTACCACTGACCCCCGATAAACTCCGATGCACTCACCTTGGACAGCGACATGGACTGCCACATCCTGTTTGATGACCACTGACACGGCGGACAGACTGCGGACTGTACCCTTCCTCTTCCACAGTACAGGTCATCCCCGGATGGACACTGGCTGGCCCTCCACGGGCCCATATTGTGTAGTGTGCTCGGCATTGCCCTGTACCGCTCCAGCTGCATGACTGCACTGGATGTGCAAATAAACATCCAGTTACGCACTGCTGTGTAATGTTTTACGTCATTCATGTATGGATGTGTGGATGAATGTGGGGACAGTGCCTTCCCTTGCGTCAATGATGTTCATCCTGTGGGATGCCAGTCAGAGGGTGCGACATTGCATTTTGTGTACCGGGTTCCGTGAACACTACAACAGGGACACACACATCAGTCACTTCCTTGTCCGGATATGGACTGGACCACGCCCAGAACCCACGAGTCATTGTTGCAAGCCCTGCGCTGGTCGGGCGTACGGCAGGCCAGACCACTCCGCTAACGCCCCAAGGGGGGGCCCTCATTGCTACCCGTCGCAGCCGTACTTGCTGGTGGTGTGCAGGTCACTGGTCTAGTTGTCAGCATGTCACAGCCACTCCCTGAGGGCAGGTTTTCACACACACCACACCCATCCGGCACAGGCGTCACAGGCCATGTGACTCCGCCAACATAAGGGGCAGACGACGTCACATTCCCCAATTCCGGTGGTGACTGGATGACGGCCGCTCCACGGTTCTCACTCATGTAGGGCCCATGAGTTGTTGCGCACAGGGTTAGTGGCATCCGAGGCCTTGCGGACGGCACAGGCCTACCACCACGTGGCGCAGACTGGGGTTGCACAGGGTTAGTGGCACACAAGGCCTTGAGTAAGGCACGGCCCTACCACCACGTGGCGCAGACTGGGGTTGCACGGGGTTAGTGGCACCCAGGGCCTTGCGGACGGCACAGGCACCCCGCCACAGGACGGTGACTTTGGGTGCACTGTGTCAGTGGCACCTTGAGCTGCTGAGCGGGTGTGCAGCCTGCGATGATGCCCCGTCCCGGCGGTCCGGACAGCTCAGGTTTTGTGCGCCCTGCTGGACCGCAGTGTAGGCCAGAGCCAGCGGGCAGCGCGGGCCTACCACCACGTGGCGTCGCTTCCGGGATCCCAGAGTTGGTGGCACCCATTGGGCTGAGCGGGTGTGCAGCCTGCGATGGTGCCGGGTGCACTGGTATGTCCTCTGCCATGGAGTAATCAAGACCCAGCACCAAACGTGAGACCTGGTGGCCTGCGGAGCGGGGCTGCATGATGTGGAGGGTGCCATGTCCGCGGGCCCCGGGCTTGTGGCTTGCAGCGGCACGTGGTGGGACCTCCTGTCTACGCGCCGGTGGCGGAAGGTGAGCATTGAGGCCTGGGTGTGGATGGGCGGGCATGCTCCGATGGGCGGCGGGAGAGGTTGGGGTGCCTCTGCCTGGGTGTGCATGGGCGGGCAGGCGATGTTGTCTTGTGCAAGTGTGTGTACTGTGCCAGTCATGTATCTGGGCTCTGTTTCAGCTGACGGCTCTGAATCAGATGTGTGACCTGGTGAACTGCACTACATACCAGCACGTGGTTGGAGACACACCGGTGGCAGCAGGTGAGCAGTGTGGCCTGGGTGCGCAGGGGCGGCACTCTCTCTCTCTCTCCCTCTCTCTCTCCTCCCCTCTCTCTCTCTCCTCCTCTCTCTCTCTCTCTCCCTCTCTTCCTCTCTCTCTCCTCTTCTCTCTCTATCTCTCTTCCTCTCTCTCTCTCTCCCTCCCACTCTTCCTCTCTCTCTCTCTCCCTCCCTCTCTTCCTCTCTCTCTCCTCTTCTCTCTCTCTCTCCCTCTCTTCCTCTCTCTCTCCCTCCCACTCTTCCTCTCTCTCTCCTTCGCTCTCTCTCTGTCCTCTGATGTGCGCAGGACACACCTTCTCATGTTTTTTGTCTTACAGGCTGTGACCTACGTATTGTCCCGAGGGGAGCGGCCATGTGTCTTCATTTCATTTCGTTGTTCATTTTAATAAAGTTTCATTTGTTGCTTCGAAAGTGAATGTGTGCTGGTCATTTCTGTGACGACACATCCATGTCACCAGTTGTGATTGTGCGGCATCAAGCGGAATATTTTGTACATGTTTAGGTGTGGCTGATGTGGCATGTCTTTGGTCGGGGGGTGCCGGGGAGGGGTGGTCCTGGGGGTGGTGGCGGTGGGTGTTGTGGCCCTCTTGGGTGTCCGGGCCGCATGATGGGTGGCTCCATGGCATCTGTTGCCCTTCCGATGTAGCCCTGGGCTGTGCTCCCTTTTGGTTTGCAGGCTGCCGTCCGACTTTACACCAGGTCAGAGCAGGTGTAGATTTCCTGGTGCTAACGCGCCTTATCGCCTGTTTTGTGTTTTTATCGCGGATGTGGCTGGTTGTTGTGAATGTTGAGGTGTGCTGTTGTCTCGGCTTTTGTCACGGGAACGCCTACTCTGCATCTCATTAGCGATATTTGCGGGGGTCCTCTGTGGCGATGTTTTTTGCGGCTGCTATTGCGGGTAAACTGGTGCTGTGGGCTGTTAACACCGGCTTGTGAATGGGTAGGTAAATTTATCACAACTTTGGCTGCGATAAAGTGCCGTTAATTCGGCGACAGCTCTATGTGAATATGCCCCTGTGTTTCTAAGAAACCTCCCAAATTGTCCATAGTTGCAAAAATGATTGAGTAACCCTTGAGATTCTTGCATTATTTGTCCTACTCCGCTCACGACAGACTTTACTTAATAGGCCGAAACTGTATGTGTCTTAATATGTTTGATTATTTTTCTGCTACGCTGCCTACATCCTATTTTCCTAATGTAACTCCACTTTTCCTTCCAGGGACATAAAAATGCTCTTGTCCTGTGACATTTTAATATATGGTACATGCACGACTGTCGCAACCAAGTCACATATTAATCCAGTCGTGGGATGCCACACCCTACCTAACCTGTAAAGAAGTGGTTCCATTCAAAGAGAAACTAACTCAGTGTGAGAGAGACGTAACTTCCACCTGAATGTCCACATTATTGAAATAGTATGTCTTCCTGTCACTAGGTTAACTCCCCCACAATAACATCTCAGGAAATAATTCAGGAAGGGGGTTCAGCTTTAACTGGGGTCCTTTGGCTTCCGACCTCTCGATCAGATTTTTCATCAGCGCCTCCGCTGACGTGTAATCTTCTATCCCCCACTGTCACAGGATGGGGCTAATAGGGCATGTGGTCAAGATTTTGGGATCCGTCTTTGATGGGGAGCAACATTAGCATGGGCCCCAAAGCGTCAGCTGTCAGAGCTGTCAGCACGGCGTGCCTCGCTTCTTCATTACTGGCTGCTCGGCGGCGGCTGCTACCTGTCTCGGCTCCAGAAGAAAGGACGAGGGCCCAGCCTGCTGTAACAAAGGGGCCGCCATGCCCCGCCATGTCAGCCAGGCGTGAGAACGCCATAAATGAGCTCTGCCGGAAAAGCTGTTCAAAAACAAGCATTTGCAATGCAATAGGACTCGCATTTACACGAGACCTATTGCATTGGAAACGGGAGTGCGGGCGGATGAGAAGACACGAACGGAAGTGCGGGGGGGCGAGATGTCACGGACTGCGAGAGGGGGGGGGGCATGAGAAGAAAATAGTGTTTGAAGTAAAGGGGCCAGTAGCCATGGAAGGATACAAATGACGACATGGCCGTCATGAGGAGGGACAAACAAGCCTAAAACCAATCAGAAGGCAGCATTTAGGACCTAAGCCAATGAAAAAGATGGGCGGAGAGTGGGCGGAGCTTGCATGAAGCTTCCACGCTATACTGAATACTGCATGCCTCGCAAAGTGAGCAGCGCATGCTCTGCAACGCTAGGCTCGACCTAATAAAAAAGGCGTTGGCATATTTTGAAGGCACGCACATGCATCATGTGTGTGACTAGAAAAGGATGCAGCTGGCTGCATCTAGGCTGTTTTTTTCTCTCTTGGCCATGCTAGCATGGCTAAACAAGCATTGGCAAAGCTAACAGTGCTAACCTCTGCAAGACCTATTAGTTTAGTTTATTTTAGCTGTGTTGTACAGCAGTGTGGTTGTACATGACTTTTAAATATTGATTATAAACTGCTATGAAATGGCCTTTTTCTTTTAAGGCTGGCTTTTTTCTCTCCACAATGTTATTTTAACATATTCTGTTTAGTCCTTTATTGTTATAGATTTTATTACTGTTTGTTGTCCTGCAATAAAGATTATGGTTTCTGTCTGTAAAAAAAGGAAATGTTAATTTTGATGTAGATTATTTTTTCTTTTAAATTGTAAGTTAGTATGGATAGGAGAAATTATTAGATGGTTTGTAAAGGATGTAAGAATATGTGAAAGAAGGTAAGATTTGTACTTTATGTGTATTGTTAAAGTTAATACGTTTTGCCTGTGTTTGAGCTATTTTTTTGTGTAATTTTTTGGAGCTATGTTGCACAGCATCATGGATTGGATTAGAGTACAGTGGAGCTAACTGGTGTGGAATATAGTGATGTACAGCGGCGTAGAATGTAGTTGTGTATAGTAGATTAGAGTGTCTTGCAGTGATGTACAATGGCTTGTATTGGCGTAGAGCAGAGTGAAGTGGCATAGAGTAGAGTAGAATGTTGTGTAGTGTATTGTTGTAGAGTGGCGTACAGTTTAGTGTTGTAGAGTGTAGTGGCATAAAGTATAGTTGAGTGGCATAAACTAGAGAGTAGTGTACTGCTGTATAATACTGTGTCGTAGAGTTAAATTTAGAGTTATTGAGTAGTGTATAGTGCTTTGCTATATAGTAGAATTGAGTAGA
The DNA here is from genome assembly GCA_963921515.1 of Calotriton arnoldi. Lineage (NCBI taxonomy): Eukaryota > Metazoa > Chordata > Amphibia > Caudata > Salamandridae > Calotriton > Calotriton arnoldi. The sequence continues at coordinate 164,124 of CAWUFW010002184.1, read as the reverse complement.
GTGGAGTGGAGTGGTGAAGACTTGAGGGGTGTAGAGCGGATTAGCATGCAGTGGTGTAGAATGATGTGTTATGGCATATATTAGTGTTGAATGACAGAGAGGGCCTCATTTAAGAGGCCCCTTGGGGCACTTTTGCGCTGCTGGAACGTCGCTTTTTTTACGTTCCGGTGGCGCAATGTACCATGGCATATTTACACACATGTTTCAGCCCAAAAAAGTAGGTACAGTGGGCTTTCTTCAGGACCGGGTGAGTGAAAAACGTGATTGGCAAAAATGAAATCGCCACGTGAAATAGTGAAGTGCCTACACACACGCTAAGGTGTGTGGCAGTCGCTAAGGGTGTCGGTGTACTTACAGACACTCTGTTAAATATGGCTGGGTCTGAACTGGGGTGGCGAAGTGAGCTACAGAAAGATGATGGATTAAACCTAGATCTGTGACTGGGTGTGAGTGTCTGAAAGGTTTAGGCATTCCGTCCATCATCTCCTTGTGTTTGCTTTGTTCGCCCTAAGTTGGCAGGGTATGCCCAGACGTGGGTCCCTTGCTCACTTTGCCACTGGATTCAAGCTAGCCTGGCTGATGAGGGGTGTTATCCGAAACCGGTCCCAGGATGCTTGTTTCCGGTCCAGGGAAGACTTGGCTTGGCAGTTCGGGTTGGACTGTTCCCATGAGGCACAGGGTCAAGACTGATTTGCATATGGCTGGGTCTGAACTGGGGTGGCAAAGTGAGCTAAAGAAGGATGATGGATTAAACCCAGATCTGTGACTGGGTGTGAGTGTCTGAAAAGTTTCAGCATTCCGTCCATCATCTCCGTGTGTTTGCTTTGTTTACCCTTAGTTGGCAGGGTATGCCCAGACGTGGGTCCCTTGCTCACTTTGCCACTTGATTAAAGCTAGCCTGGCTGAAGATGGGTGTTACCCTAAAACTGGTTCCAGGATGGTTGTTTCCAGTCCAGGGAAAACTTGGCTTGGCAATTCGGGTTGGACTGTTTCCATGAGGCAGAGGGTCAAGACTGATTTGCATATGGCTGGGTCTGAACTGGGGTGGCGCAGTGAGCTAAAGAACGATGATGGGTTAAACCCAGATCTGTGACAGGGCGTGAGTGTCTGAAACGTTTCAGCATTCCGTCCATCATCTCCTTGTGTTTGTTTTGTACGCCCTAAGTTGGCAGGGTACGCCCAGACGTGGGTCCCTTCCTCACTTTGCCACTGGATTCAAGCTAGCCTGTCTGATATGGGGTGTTACCCAGAAACCGGTCCCAGGATGCTTGTTTCCGGTCCTGGGAAGACTTGGCTTGGCAGTTCGGGCTGGACTGTTCCCATGAGGCACAGAGTCAAGACTGATTTGCATATGGCTGGGTCTGAACTGGGTTGGCGAAGTGAGCTAAAGAACAATGATGGATTAAACCCAGAACTGTGACTGGGGGTGAGTGTCTGAAAAGTTGCAGCATTCCGTCCATCCTTCCCTTGTGTTTGCTTTGTTTACTCTTAGTTGGCAGGGTATGCCCAGATGTGGGTCCCTTGCTCACTTTGCCACTGGATTCAAGCTAGCCTGGCTGATGAGAGGTGTTATCCAGAAACCGGTCCCAGGATGCTCGTTTCCGGTTAAGGGTAGACCTGACTTGACAGTTCGGGCTGGACTGTACCCATGAGGCACTTTGTCAAGACTGATTTGCATATGGCTGGGTCTGAACTGGGGTGGCAAAGTGAGCTAAAGAAAGATGATGGATTAAACATAGATCTGTGACTGGGGGTGAGTGTCTGAAACGTTTCAGCATTCCGTCCATCATCTCCTTGTGTTTGCTTTGTTCGCCCTAAGTTGGCAGGGTATGCCCAGACGTGGGTCCCTTGTTCACTTTGCCACTGGATTCAAGCTAGCCTGGCTGATGAGGGGTGTTACTCAGAAACAGGTCCCAGGATGCTTGTTTCCGGTCCAGGGAAGACTTGGCTTGGCAGTTCGGGCTGGACTGTTCCCATGAGGTACAGGGTCAAGACTGATTTGCATATGGCTGGGTCTGAACTGGGGTGGCGAAGTGAGCTAAAGAAAGATGATGGATTAAACCTAGATCTGTGACTGGGGGTGAGTGTCTGAAAAGTTTCAGAATTCCGTCCATCATCTCCTTGTGTTTGCGTTGTTTACCCTTAGTTGGCAGGGTATGCCCAGATGTGGGTCCCTAGCTCACTTTGCCACTGGATTCAAGCTAGTCTGGCCGATGAGAGGTGTTATCCCGAAACCGGTTCCATGATGCTTGTTTCCGGTTCAGGGAAGACCTGGCTTGGCAATTTGGGCTGGACTGTTCCCATGAGGCACAGGTTCATGACTGATTTGCATATGGCTGGGTCTGAACTGGGGTGGCGAAGTGAGCTAAAGATCGATGATGGGTTAAACCCAGATCTGTGACTGGGGGTGAGTGTCTGAAAGGTTTCAGCATTCCGTCCATCATCTCCTTGTGTTTGAGCGTGATAGAGTGGCACAGAGTGTAGTGGCATATAGATGAGTGGTATAGAGTGGCATAGGGCATCATAGAATAGAGTGAGTTGCATTCGAGTACAGTACAGTGGTCTTTGTAAAGTGCATATTATAGATTGATGTGATCTATAGCAGAGTGCTACAGAGTTCAGTGCAGTGTTATGTAGTATAGTGTTGTACAGTAGATTTGTGCAGAGTATAGTATAGTGGTGTAGAGTGTAAAGCAGTACACTGGCATTGCTTGTTGCAGATTAGAGTAGAGTTGCATGTAGTTTACAGGTGTAGATTGTGGTGGAGTAAAGTATTTTAATGTAGATTATAGTGGTGGTGTGTTTGTTTGTATAGGGCATATAGAGCATAGTGTTGTAGAGTTCGGTAGCATTGAGCGCATTGTTATAAAGTTGAGTATATTGGTGTATAGGGCAGTAGTGTATAGCAGAGTGCAATGGTGTTGAGTGCAGGGGTGTATAGTGCATTAGTTTACAGTGTAGTGCCATATAGTGCATTGATGTGTAGTTGATTGATGTTGTAGAGTACAGAGATTTAGAGTGTTTTTACGTATAGGAATGTGCTGTACCATGGTGGATAATAAAGTGCATTTGTGTAGAGTACAGTATTATACAGTGTATTGGCGTATAGTGCAGTGGAGTAGAGTGCATTGTTAGAGTCAAATTTTGCATTGTAGAGTGCATTGGCATAGACTGTAGTGGGAATGAGTACATTGGTGCAGTGGTATGTGGTAGCTTGTGTGGTGCATTGTTGTACAGTGCAGTTTTGTACATTTGATTGTTGTACAGTTCAGTGATGTAGACTGCATTAGTGTAAAGTTGAGTGTTGCATGTGAGATATAGTGCAGTGCAAAAGAGTGCAGTGGTGGAGAGTAGAGTAGAATTGAATATTGTGCATTGGGGTTGAATGGAGTGCTGCAGAGTAGAGTATTCTATTCTGTATATTTTGTATAGCGCATGGCTACCCAACGGCTTCCCGGTGCTTCTTGCAGCTTCCGAATAACGTCCCCGATGTGACATTATCCCTTGAATAGCCAGGTCTTCAAGGCTTTATGGAATGGGAGTTCTTGCTTCTGCTGGCGAAGCTGTTGAGGGAGAGAGTTCCAGAGCTTGGGTGCCAGAAAGGATGTGGAGCGTCCACCCCAGCGTGATCTCTGAATCCTGGAGACCTTTATTAGGTGGGTAGAAGCTGATCTGAGATGCCTAATGGGTACATGGGGAGGCCAGTGAGTGTAGTAGTGGGGGGGGCCTCTACTATTTATCGCCCTGTGAACGATGTAAAGGGACTTAAACTGCACTCTGTACTCTACTGGAAGCCAGTGGAGATCCCTGAGAGCTTTGGTGGCTTGTTGGCATCTAGGTGTGTCTGTGAGGAGTTGAGCCTCCGCGTTCTGCACCGTCTGCAACCTCTTAACCACATAAGATGGTGAGCCAAGGTATAAGGCATTGCCATAGTCTAGGTGCCCTAGTACCAAAGCCTGTACAATAATTCTCCTGGCAGCGAAAGGAAGGAGCTTAAGAACTTTCCTCAGTAACCTCAAAGTGCCATAACAGCTAGCGGAGGTTTTCCTGGCCTGGTGTTCCATTGTAAGTTTAGGGTCTAGCCATACTCCCAGGCTCTTTATTGGGACTGTGGGGGTCGGTAGCTGACTTAGGCAGTCTGGGATGTGCCTCGGGAGACTGCCCCGAGGATTATTGTCCAACACCATGTCTTCTGTTTTGTCTTCATTGAGTTTTAGTTTGCAGCTGGCCATCCACCTGGCTACTGCTTGAAGGCACGAGGTAAGGGATAGGTGGTTGTTGGTCATCTGATCCAGTGAAATAGGCATGACCAGTTGGGTGTCATCAGTATAGGACACCAGAGACAGTCTAAACGATTTCACCAGATTTGCAAGGGGGAGCATATACAAATTAAAGAGAGTGGGACTCAGGGACGAACCCTGAGGCACTCCAGAGCTGAGAGGAAGACTAGTCGACCAGTATGATTGAGCTAGGACCTCTAAGGTCTGATCCTTTAGCAAAGAGGAAAGCCATTCCAGGTCACTGCACTTGACACCTACATTGGAGACTCTCTGAATTAGGATTGTATGGTCGACGGTATCAAAGACAGCACTTAAGTCAAGGAGGATAATTGTTGCATAGCTGCCCTGATGCAGGAGTTTTCTAAGTTCTTTGACCACTGCCAACAGAGCACATTCGATGCTGTGTTGTGGACGGAACCCCATCTGGGTAGGGTGTAGTACAGCCCGTGATTCCAGAAATGCTGAGAGATTTCTGTTCACATGTTTTTCCAGGACCTTAGTGACTCCTGGGAGCAGTGAAATTGACCTATAGTTGTTCAGACAAAGGTGATTGAGGGCGGGCTATTTCAGGAGTGGTCTAACTATGGCATGCTTCGAAGGCTGCAGACCTCCCCTCTTAAGAGAGATAAGTTTAACAGCTTTGTCAGCAGAGGGACGATGCAGTCTGTTCCTTTTTGAAGGATACGATGTGGGGCAGGATCCAGAGGGGAGCCTGATTTTACCATACCTAGCAATTCCCTAACCAGGTCCCTTGTGAGTTGAGGAAATGATGATGGGTAGCCCCTTGTTGGCACAGATGGGGATGTATTGAGAGAGTGTTCCCTCGTGTTGATCTTACCAGAACGATCGGGCCAGTCTTTTCTGGGAAGGAGGAATATATGTCCACTATTTTTCCCTAAAAGAAATGTGCCAGATCATTACTATGTTTAACAGAGGCATTCTCCTTAGGGCAAGCTGTGTGTGCTACTGTAATAGCTTTGAGAATCCTAAAGATTTCTCAGGGGAAATTGGCGAAATTGGTGATCTTGGTGTCAAAGAGGATGGCTTGAGCCTTTTTAATTTCAGAGTGGTATAACCTAGTTATTTTCCTTTAGTTTGCTTTACTTAAATCATCAAAGGACTTTCTCCACTTCTTCTCCATCCGTTTACATTCTTTTTTCAAGGACAGTAAATGAGCATTGAACCAGGGGGATTTATGTGCCTGATTTGCAACTTTCCTCAGACTACTTGGGAGAACTTTATATAGAGCTAGTTCTGCAACCACCTATGGCATGGCTTGAAGGAACTGCGAGTACGGTCTGGTTCTGAAAATGAAAGTGGCTTTTATGTAGCGTTATGGTCCAGATTGGTGGTGTTTTGTAGAGTGCAGTAGATTATAGTGTTGTACATTGGTGTAGAGTGGAATGTGTTTTACTGTCTTTGAATATTAGATAGTAGATTGGTATATAGTGCACTGTTACAGAGTATAGTGTTGTAGAGTGTAATGTTGTACAGTAGTATGATGAATATAACAGTGCAGTGGCATATATCGCCATGTTGTAGATTTGAGTAGACTGCAGTGGAGTACAGTGTAGTGGAATACATTTGAGTGGTGCAGAGTAGATTACAGTGGCACATAGTACAGAGGTGTATAGCGTAGTATTGTGGAGTATAGTAAAGTGTTGTAAAGCTCAGAACTGCCAGAATAGAGTACAGTGGCATAGGGTGCAGTGAGGTTTAGGGCAGTGGCGTAAAGTCCAGTGTTGTAGACTGCAGTGGTGTAGATAGCATGTTTTTAATAGTGTGTTGCAGAGTGAAATATAGTGACGTAGAGTGCATTTATTGGTGTAGCATATACAAAGGAGAGTGTAGTGGTGCACAGTGTAGTGTTACCAGGTGCATTGTTGTAAAGTGCATTGCTGTGTAGTATAGCGATGTAGATTACAGTTGAGAGGGGTATTGTTGAGTGGCTTAAAGTGCAGTGGCACAAAGTAGAGTGTTGTACAGTTGGTGCATTTTTCTAGATTGCAGTGGTGTAGAGTATAGTGTTTTAGATTAGAGTACAATGGTGTAGAGTTCATTGTTGTAGAGTAGGGTGCAGTGGCATACAGTATAGTGCATTGTTGTGGAGAACAGATTTATATGTTTTGATGGAAAATAATAATTATTTCGGGGTTTGCTGGTAGTGAAATATGCTACATTAATGGGGATATGTGAGATGGATGGGATATGGACTGAAAACAGCATTATTAACATGGAGTGGTTGAACAGAACTAAAAAAACTAGTTGTAAAAAAGTGAGCAGTGGATGGATATAAGTACTTTTTCATGGTCCAGGGAAAGGCTTAACTGAATATGAGGACATGATGTCCACATACCATGACAATAGGTATGAAGGAAATGAGAGTGATTATGAAGGTAAGCAATGGTAAGTTGTAGGTGGTCTGTAATGACACTTTCTTTAAACAACATGATTCACAGAGACCGTGCATGTGTTCTGATTGTGAATTGTAAAAAGTTAACGTTAATTTATATGAGCATATATAATGTAAGTGTTGAGAGTTTGCTAATGTTGGTCATGGATGTTGTGAGGAGAGTTTAATTTATTGTAATGTAAAAGTAGTTGTCGCTGTTTGATTGTAGTTCTGATGTAAGTTAAAAAGAGTTTGTGTGTATGTTTGATAGAGTTATGTTTAAATATAAATTCTTACCGCAATGATAGTTGCAGAGATGGACATACAAATTTTTACATTTGCTTCTTTTATTGTCTTAATTGGCAAAGTTGGTGGAGCAGGTGCTTAAAATAAATATTTTGCTTGTTTCACTACTGAAGTTGCTATTGTAATTCATGGTATCCATGTAACTTTTTTTTGCTTTGTATTTAGAATGGTATTGTTCTTTATTAGGAAATTTTGAATTCGTATTCCATTATTTTCTTTAGATTGATTATACAGTCCTCAATGTAGCAGGTTGCTTTTATAGTTCCCATAGTACTTGCACTTTGCCTTTGCATGAGAATTAAAAGTTCAAATAAAGTTCAAATAAAGTGCAAATGATGTGTGCCGTCATTTGGCTTGGGACTTGTTTTCTTAATTACATGTGTCCATTGCACTGTGACCGCGCCCAGTGGAAATTGTCACCCGTCTGGCTCGCTGATTTTCCAGTTCTTCCTTCCATCCTATTCTCCTTACACACCACGGGCCAGATGTACGACCCGCCAATTAGCGAGTCGCAAATTGCATCACATTTGCGACTCGCAATTTGCGACTCGCTAATTGGGAAGCACAACAGTGTCTGAGACACTGTGTGCGATTCCCAATGGGGTCGCAAATTGCATGCCTCATGCATATTAATGAGACTGTTGCAATTTGCGACCCCATTGGGAATGGCTGGCACTCCCAGGGATGGTGGCCTGCTGGGGTCAGCAGACCTCCATGTCTGGGACTGCTTTTAAATTCTGCAGTTTTTTTTTTAAATGCAGCCCGTTTTCCTTAAAGGAAAACGGGATGCATTTAAAAAACAAAAATGAAACTTTTCAATTTCATTTTGTAAGGGCAGGCAGTGGTCCATGGGACCACTGCCTGCCCTTAAAAAATATTTGCTTATGCATTCACAAATGGGAAGGGGTCCCCTGGGGACCTCTTCCCGTTTGCGAGTGCTTTACCACCCTTCTGAGAAGGGTGGTAAACTGCAAGTGTTTTGCGACCGCAATTGCGGTCGCAAAACATTCTTACATAGCTTAAGGAGTCGCTATTACAAAGGGACGCCCTTGGAACACCCCTTCCTAATAGCGAGTCACTAATCCTATTTTGCGAGTCGCAAATACTCGCAAAATAGGATTAGTACATGGGCCACAGGTTTTTAGCGGGCGCAAACGGGTCTAAAACCCATTTGCGTCCGCAAAAAACCTTTGTACATCTGGCCCCCGTGTTCTGTCGTTTGTCCTAGTTCTCTGGTAAAGTGCTTGTGCTTTGCAGCTTTGTAAAAGTTTAAAATAGGCTTTTGATGAGCGAAATAGTTGGAGATCTCCAATCTCAGTTGCATCGTCCAGAGCGTGGCTGAGTTCTGTCTGAGTGCTATATGCTCCATCTGCAGTCACTTAGTAACTGAGTAAAAGATTTCCTATTGTCGTATTTGGCCGGCTAGGAGGTCGTGCTGGCTTCCCTTTAAAATAATCCGGGATCAGCTTTTCGACTATGCATAGGCGAGGTCGGGGGCCAGAGCGGGCCTGGAGAGCATCCCTGATAGTTTGTATAAATCGTCCACAGCAGGCCAGGATGTGGGGTTCCTTTGTTTCAGCACTCCGTCCATCATCTCCTTGTGTTTGCCCTAAGTTGGCAGGGTATGCTCAGACGTGGGTTCCTTGCTCACTTTGCCACTGTATTCAAGCTAGTCTGGCTGATGAGGGCTGTTAGCCCGAAACCGGTCCCAGGATGCTTGTTTCCGCTCCAGGGACGACATGGCTTGGCAGTTCGGGCTGGACTGTTCCCATGAGGCACAGGGTCAAGACTGATTTGCATATAGCTGTGTCTGAACTGGGGAGGCGAAGTGAGCTAAAGAACGATGATGGATTCAACGCAAATCTGTGACTGGGGGTGAGTGTCTGAAAAGTTTCAGCGCTCCGTCCATCATCTACTTGTGTTTGCTTTGTTTGCCCTAAGTTGGCAGGGTATGCCCAGACGTGGGTCCCTTGCTCACTTTGCCACTGGATTCAAGATAGCCTGGCTGATGAGGGCTATTAGCCCGATACCGGTCCCAGGATGCTTGTTTCCGGTCCAGGGAAGACATGGCTTGGCAGTTCGGGCTGGACTGTTCCCATCAGGCACAGGGTCAAGACTGATTTGCATATAGCTGTGTCTGAACTGGGGTGGCGAAGTGAGCTAAAGAACGATGATGGATTCAACCCAGATCTGTGACGGGGGTGAGTGTCTGAAAAGTTTCAGCGCTCCGTCCATCATCTCCTTGTGTTTGCTGCATTCCTTTTGTGTGAACATATTGCCGAAGCCTCAAGGCCGGTACTTACTTTTTCGCTCAGGTATAGTTCCCTTAGAAGGATTCTTCTTTCATTTGCTATGGCAGGGCAACAGCACAGAAGGTGCAGCCATGATTGTAGTTTATAGTTGCACAATCGGCATGCTCCTCTGGTTTTTTGGTTTGCCCAGGCTGGGATAAATTCCGCTATCGGCAATGCCAGCAATCGCATGTATATAATCTCTCTTCTGGTTTTGGGATTGAGAGCAGCGGAGAAGTAAGGTTGGGGTTTGGATACCAAATATGAAGCATTGAGCGGGGCCAGGCATGGAGATGTTTTTAGTGTTGCCTGGTCTTGCTGGAATGAAGCCGATTGCACTTGTTTATTGATACGCTTTTTCCAGATGGCATATGAGATGAAAGGAAGGGCAAGTGCTGGTTTATTTATTTCTAAGATGGCAAGGGCTCTCTTGAGCTAAATGTTCCACAGGCAGCCAGTTTTTTCAAATATGTCTCTGAGGCACCTCTTTAGGGATTGCTCTGGGGATTTCAGGATTCGAATATATTTTAGAAGGCCAGCGTCAAGAGGTAATGTTTGTTTAATCAAGCTGAGCTCGAGCCTAAGTCTCGCCCTGGAGAGGTATTTTGGAAGTTGAAAGATCTTTTTGTACCCCACGCACTGTGCCGGCTCCAGGATTTCCGAGCAAGCACCCGGGAACGCATGATGCCCATGTGAAAGTGCTGGGAGGAGGGAGGCTTGGAAGATGTTTCTTATACTCTCTGTTGACTGACTTTTTAGCTTGTGTTTGAGTTTGATTAAACCGTAAGTTATGGCCGTCGGTTTCTTAATCAGATCTTTTTTGTGAGCAGAAGGTTGAGCGGATTCTGTAAACCAAAACCCCAGGTACTTGTATATCGGAGCTGAGTTGATTGTCATGGCATCTATGGTACATGTGGTTTGTTTTTTGTACTTTTGCCGACTGAGTACAAGAATCTTGGTCTTTTCTGGATTGATAATGAGGTGGTTTCTTGCACTGAACTTGTGTAGGCTGGTCAAGGCGCATTGCAGTCCCACTTTGGTGTGATCCATGATGACTATATCATCCGCGTATTGGAGAATGTGTAAGGGCGATGGCCTAGTCGGTGACGGACCAAACAGCTGTTGGAGAGTGCTTTTCCGAGATCCGCTGTGTACAGGTTGAAGAGTAAGGGTGCGAGCACACAGCCTTGTTTCAAACCTCCGGTCGTGCAGATTTTAGTTGAGAGAGATGTAGGGCCTGTTTGCACTCGTACCCAGGTTTCCGAGTAGAGGGATATTATGGCCGTTAGGAGCGAGGGTGGAATGCCCCAATTTGCTAAATTTTTCCAGAGAGTTTGTCTGTCGACCTTGTCAAAAGCTGCGGTTAGATCGAGAAAGCAGCAGAAGAGTGGAGGTTGGTTCAACTGAGTGGCTTGATGGCAGAGGGCAGATAAAGCTATTATGTTGTCAGCAGTAGCAGCTCCACCGCGGAAGCCTGTCTGAAAAAAGGGGAGCAGCTCGTTTTCTTGTGCCCAAGTTTCCGGTTTTTCCAGTAGGATTCGGGCGTATGCTTTTCCTTATAGCAAAGCTATTAAGTGATAGTTGCTTGGATTCAAGAGGTCGCCTTTTTTGTGGATCGGGCATAGTATTGAGCCTCTCCAGGAATCAGGTGATTTGCCCAATATGGAAGCGGTGTTAAATAACGGGGTTAGGAGCGCTGCCCAGCCCTCGGGGGCGGATTGAAAGATCCCGGCAGGGAGCCCGTTTGGGCCAGGCGCTCCGCAGGCCTTCATGGATTTAATTAGTTTTACTGTTTCCATGGATGAGATTGAGGCTTGGTGTTCTTCTGCTATCGGCCCGACGGGCCCCATGAAGACTGTAGAGTTGTGTGCGAGGAGCTGACACCTCATGTGGTTCTCCTACACTGGTGCTGGAACTGCGTTTGCCTTTAATGGCCCGAGAGATTTTAGATTGTTCACATACTGCCAGAATCGGGCTAGGGATCCTTCCTTAAGCATTTTGGAAAAAAAAAAACATTCCTCCTCTTGATGTGCTCGTTTCAAGGCCCATATGTTTTTTTTGTGGGCTTTCCGTGCCTCTTTTGCAGCTGCTAAGTTTCCAGATGTTAAGTTAAATTTAAGCAGGCGAGTTCTCTTCTTCAGGTCCTTCCGCGTGAGGTTAATGCTCCGTTGCGCCAGGGGTTTATTTTGATGACTGGGTTGCCACTGAATTCGCTTTGGGGGACCCATTTGTCCCTGGAGTGATAGTGCCAGAGTTCTGGTAATGAGGTCCCAGGTTGATAATAGTAGGTCCCCTGGTTGACCCTTCAGCCGAAATCTCCCATCCTCAAGCCATTTAGCCACCTGGGGTGAACAGTAAGGGTGCCACTTAATTCTCCTCACTAGGGTCTTTAATTCATCTCCTGTGGAGTAGCCTAACTCCTGGCCAATATCAGCTATCTGATGGTTTAAGTTCAAGGTTATAACCATAGGATTATGGTCGCTTTCTGCACGAGTTACTATGCCAAAACTCTGGAGATGATTTTTTAAGCAGTTTGACATAAAGATGTAATCAGTTGTTGAGAGTTTCTTAAACGTAGGGCAGATCGCGTTGCCAGCGTCCATCTGAATCTGGTCTGTTGATGTTAGGCCAAATGTGGTGAGAAGGTCATTGAATTGAACTTGTTCGTTGCTCTTTTGCGCGACATTGTGATGATGACCCAGGTATTTGGTATTAAAGTCCCCTGCCAGCACAATTTCCTGAGTAGGATAAGATTCAATGATTTATTTTATGCTCGAGCACTAAGACCCCATGGCGCGGGATTTTGAGGTTTTACAAGGGTTAAAATAGCAGTTGATAAGCAGCAAGAAGAAAGTCTTCTGGGGGGGGCGGAGCTTGCTCGTGACCAAGATGGCCGCTTGAGCCTTGAGCTCCGTAACGTCGTATCACTATCCTCAAATTATCCGACAGCACTTCACTAACCACTATCTCCCCAACAGAGAATTGGCCGTCGGAGCACGCCCGCGAGCCGAGGAGCGAACCCTGGCGCCTCTCCGACCCACCGTTCCGGAGATATTGTCGTGAGCGGCTGGCTGGCGGTTAGGCCCGCAATCCCCGGACCAGAGTGGTGCTGAGGGCGGAGTTACGTCTGCTGACGTGCGGCGTGGCGACCCGCGATCCTGCAGGCACTGGGGAGCCTCGGACACCCGGCAGTGATTGCCGCTCGAGACTGGCCCCGGAGCTCGGAGCGACGCTTGAGGGACCATCATGGCAGTGAACTGGAGAGGCGGGACGGCGTCGGCGGAGATGCGCCCGCCGCGCAGGATTGCCATTGACACCCCCAACCGCGAGATAACGAGTGCGGGCAGAAGATACGGAGTGGCGCGTCTGCTGAAGTGATGCGGTGTTGAGGGACACTGTGGAGTCCAAGTGAGCCTGCCTGCATTTGGTAACTGTTAAAGCCTGGGGCGCTGCACTTTTAGCGGGACCCATTACAACGAGGGTCCGCCATTGCAGTAGGGCGGCAGCTGGAGCGCAGCGCCCCTGGGCACATAGCGAGACGCTGAGGCTCCCTGAGACGTGTCTCAGGACTCCGAACCTGGACAGAGAGCGGCGGTGTGGATCGCTAAACATGGCTTTGGCCTGGCTGTATACCCTGCTGGCTCGGGGAGCCTGAGTGTGGCCTATTGGCGGAATACCAGCTACGCCTGAGGTCAGTGTGGTACAGGAGCCTACACCCTTCACGTGGATGCAGCGAGACAGACTGAGGGCTTGCACCGGTGAAGCTGAGGGCAGAATCTGAACTAACTCAAGTATGCACCTGCGAGATGGGACCTCGGAGGTGAAACACAGGCCGAGACCAAGGGCTGAGAGAGTACCTTAGGGTGGCAGCGTAGTACCCGTCAGGCGCCTGAGCCTCACCCAGGGTGGGCAACGTGGGACTTCACATGGGACCACACTGTCCTAGAGCCCAGGAGGCTGGATCTGGAGGGAGGAGCAGCCCTCTGAAGACGGACCTGCTGCACTACACATTGAGGGACACCCGCCTGGCTAGCTGGAGAACGCAGACGGCGATCGCCAGACCCACATAGCGCTAGACCTGACTACGCTGGGGACCGGAGGCTGGTGCAGTGTGCTGCTGAACCCCTGACTGGCGAACACACCCTGCCTCCAACATGGGTAAAGTGGATAGAGCGCAATCTAAACTCTCCGAGCAGAAACGCTCAAAATCGCACAACGCCACCATAGACGAGGCTTCCAGGACACACCCCCCCGTTAAAGACGACTCTGGCCCGGATATTCGCAATATGCTCCTGTCCATGGAAAAGAGCTTGCAAAGCGGCATCGCCTCCCTAGGCACGAAAATGCACGCTCTCTCCTACAGGATGGACAGAATGGTGGAACGTCTGGACAAACATGCGGAACGTTTGGACATGTCTGAAAGGAGACTCACGGAGGTAGAAGAGGCGCACACTACGTTGGATGCGGATCACAAGCAACTAGGGAAGGTTATACGCGTCCTTCAAGATAAAACAGAGGATTTGGAAGCCCGCTCGCGTCGCTGCAACTTGAGAATTACTGGCCTGCCGGAGACGACCTCTACTGGTAATATGGAACAATTTATTGAAAAACTACTGATCACACTTCTGGGGAAGGTGTTTTCTCCAATATGTTTGTGGTAGAGAGAGCACATCGCTCCCTGGGCCCACGTCCGCCTCCGGGAGCTCCGCCTCGACCAATTATTGCAAAGCTGCTCAATTACCGGGATAGAGACGCGGCGCTACGTCTTGCACGGGAAAAGCAAGCATTGATGTATGAAGGCTCTACAATATCGCTCTACCCGGACTTCACTATTCGTGTGCAGGCGGCACGCAGACAATTTGCTCCTATGAAAAAGCAACTGCGGGACTTGGGCTTGGACTATGCTATGCTGTACCCTGCCAAGCTACGAATTAATAGGCAAGGTCGATCCCACATTTTCACGGATCCAAAGGTCCTGCAGAAGGCCCTAAAAGGTTGGTCCAAAGAACAACGCGGGAGCCCGGACCGGCACCTGCTCGACGAAGCGGCTGGAGGATCGATGGCAGAACAGGACTGAAACAGATGAGCACCCGCTATATGATGAGTATAATAGGGGGAGCATCGAACGATGGGAGATCGGGGGGTCCTGAGGGTGGAATGCCTGTTAATTGATGATTTCAGGTTTGTTTGCATACTGTCGAATGATGTTAGTACTTCACCTGTGACATTGTGGAATTGTTTGCAGCACACGGGCAGGGCGGGACCCAGTGAATAGCACGTGCTACCCGGCCCAATTAGTATGAATGCCGAAGTGATAGTGACCTGGGGCTCCAGGCACAGATTGGGATAGAGAGTCGGCGTAAGTGGCTCGGCGCTCTACTACGCAAACAGGGGAGGTTTAGTTGAAGATGCTGTATAACTTAATGATATGACCAGATAGGATACTCAACAATTACTGTACTGTACCTAAACAGTTAATTTTAAGTACATGTGATTTATTTCACATTCATTTCGATTTTTTTCACAAATATTTTGAAGAAACATTACATGATGTCATACAAAACACACCAACTTTTTCAGTGTAACACACATTTGACAATATTCAACATGAAAAAATAAATAAAACAAACATCAATTTGACGATATGTACAACATAAACACCATAACGTTGTCCTCCTAAGAGTCGGAGGGCACCAGTCCATGTATAGAACAAAAAACACAAGCGGACTCTACACAATTCAAAAACGTCCTGCCTGTATACAAAGCAATTGCGGCTGAAGTTAACCAGTTTGCAGATTAATTCGCTTTCTTCAGCTTTGTATACAGGCAGGACGTTTTTGAATTGTGTATAGTCCGCTTGTGTTTTTTGTTCTATACATGGACTGGTGCCCTCCGACTCTTAGGAGGACAATGTTAGGGAGGGGAAGGGGTAATGTTAGAATGTACTGGTTGATTGCGGTTTTATTATGCTCTACACATGATGCACGCACTACATACGCGCTGCGCAGGTCAGGTCAGGAAACATTATGGGAACTGAAACACAGTATGACGACACCTAGCGAGGCTAACGCTCCGAAGCTGATAGACTCCCTCCGCGCACTGTCGTGGAATGTTCGAGGGCTTAATGACTACCGTAAACTGCGTAAGGTGTTGAGCTATTTGAACAGGCAAAACATAGATCTGGCCTTGCTCCAGGAGACACATCTCCCACAGACTAGCGCGTTGCTGCGTGGTAGGGGATTGCTGGGCAATATTAATACCTCAGGATTTACGACACATGCACGGGGGGTGCTGACCTGGGTTAACCCTAGATCTGAATACGCGATTGAACAGCTGCACTCAGATAGTGAAGGACGGTTTGTGATCTTTAGATGTCGGGGCAGGGGCATGGACTTGATTATAGTGAATGTATACGGTCCCAATTGTGACTGCCCCGAGTTTTTCACGACATTGGCAACTACGGTGTACCGTTTTCAGGGCGCACAGTTTCTCTGGGGAGGAGATTTTAATTTGGTGAGAAATCCCAAACTCGACAGGTCGGCAGGACCGGAGAGGAGGCCTGTGGCGGCTGCGCGAGCGTTGGAGAGTGTCATGGTTAGCAGGGACCTTTGTGATGTATGGCGAATGCGCTATCCTGACAAGGGAGGGTTCACGCATTACTCTGCTTATTAAAATTTACACACTCGCATAGATTACTGGTTAGCTACTGAGTCGCTAATGGAGCAGGTCCGTCATTGTCTGGTACTCCCACGTACGCTCTCGGATCACTCGCCGCTGCTGCTGGTCCTGGCCACTCCTAAGAAATCTATACCGCCATTTACATGGCACTTTCCCCCTTACTCATTGCTCGACCCCCTCTTCAAAGAGGAACTGGCAGATGCCATAGCTATGTTTTTCACTACCAATATTGGATCAGTGGATAGCTTCCAGACCATTTGGGAGGCTTTCAAAGCGTATATTCGTGGAGTAGCCATGGCTAAACACTCGGGGGTTCTCCGATCTATACGCCAGAGGCTAGCGGATCTAGAACATAAATTGGGGGACTTGGAGTTGCGTCAGGTGGCTGGTGGGAGCGAAGAGCTTGCAAGTGTTATAAAGGATACGCTAGGTGAATACCAGGACGCTGCAGATAGCGAAGTTAAACATCTGGGCAAGTACGCTACAGCCCGTACTTACGGGGAGGGAGACAGGCCGGGCTCGGTATTGGCACAAATTCTGAAGGCTAAGCGCGGCAAAACGCTGATCTGTGAAATTAGATCTGCGGAGGGAGCAATGCTGACTGAAGAAACAGACATTGCGGAAAGGTTTAAACAGTATTATTCGGACTTATATACTTCTCGCTCGTCAGGCACGGACGAAGAAATACTTGATTATTTAGAACATATTAAATTGCCATTCCTCACCAACACGCACAGAGAGTTCCTCATGCACCCCATTGAAAAGGACGAAATCACGGAAGCACTGGCGAGAATGAAAACCACTAGCGCCCCAGGGGCGGACAGCCTCACAGTCGGCTTCTATAAAACGTTTCTCGACTTATTGCTCCCCCATCCTTTGGCGCTATTCGATGATATGTGTGTATCGGGTACAATACCTCGGACTATGAGAGAGGCAATCATAGTCGCCATCCCCAAACCGGGCAAGCCCCCGGAGGAATGCGGTTCTTATCGCCCCCTTTCACTGCTAAATGTGGATACCAAGATATTCGCTAAAATATTAGCCAACCGACTAGCCCCCCTATCACCGGTGTTGGTAGCGCCGGAGCAGGCTGGGTTTATCCCTGATAGGAATCTTACTTATAACCTGCGCACTGTGTTTGGAACCATGCAGCACGTTAAACAAGATACTAAGGCGGTAGCGGTCTTCCTTGATATGGAGAAGGCCTTTGACTCTGTAGAGTGGCCTTTCATGCGGCAAGTGTTGAATAGGATGGGTCTGGGGTCAGTCTTCCTCCAGCTGATTGCGTATTGTACAATGCGCCCACAGCGCGGATCCGGCTGGGCAATCTGGTTACGGATTCCTTTGCTATAACCAGGGGGACTAGACAGGGCTGCCCACTGTCTCCCATGTTGTATGCCTTGGTTGCTGAGCCACTGGCGTGTGCTCTCAGAGAATATCATGGACATAAAGGTATTAGTTTCCCGACCTATAGGATAATAGTGTCTACATATGCGGACGACACCTTATTATATGTTCGCGACCCAGAACACAACCTTTCTTCTGTCCTTAGGGAAGTGGTACACTTTGGTGCGCTATCGGGCTTACGGGTCAATTGGCCTAAGTCCATAGTCTTCCCGCTCACCCCGGTCACGGCAACTTTTGAGATGGACTACCCTTTACAATGGACCACAGATTCGATTCGGTACCTAGGTATTCATCTACACACAGACTCAGAGACCGTGCTTAGAGAGAATTATGGCATTGCCATAGATAAACTGGAGGATGACGTTGAGACCTGGATCCGGCTGCCGTTGTCGCTCATCGGCCGCGTTTCCATCATGAAAATGGTGATACTGCCCAGATTTCTGTTCCTCTTTACGAATATTCCTATAGTCTTACCACGCTCCTTTTTTCACAGACTTAATAAATCAATGATAAAACTGGCTTGGGCGGGTAAACAGGCACGTGTGCAATGGCGAGTACTCACATTGCCATATCTTATGGGGGGACTGGGCGCACCAGATTTTGATTTATATTATAGAGCAGCACAAGGAGCACAAGCACATTATTGGATACATGGTGCGTCTGACGTGCCGTTTCTCCGTATGGAAAAACGATTTGCTGAGCCACTCCCCCTCCCAGCCACGCCATTTGAACCCACGGACCGGAGAACCGGAATTATGGACTCCATTAACTCGACACGCCACGCCTGGCATAGTCTATTGCAATTACAGGCGGGGGCTCTGCTGTATTCACCTGCTATGTCGATCGAATGGGCACTGTGGATAGCCCCCTGCAAGGACGGTGGGGTTATGCGAGCGCTGCACACATTGAACATTGCCACGATGGGAGACCTGTTTCAGGATGGAATGGTTAGGATGTGGGAACAAGCGGCGAGTGTGGCAGAAGCTAACACCTTGATATAACAATTTCAGTTTCATAGAGTGCGCAGAGCTATGCGCGAATTGCTGGGGGAGGACTTGAGCGAGCCCCCGGAGGTGCCGGAACTGACCTATATTATAAAAACTAAGTCTCCCCGTAAGACGGTCTCCACCATATATAAATTAGCTATGTCTCATAGAGCAAACCAATACACGACGGCCAGGCGGGCCTGGCAAAGAGACCTACAACTAACAATAGATGACTCTATGTGGAACTACTGCTGCACTAACATTAGGCGCATCTCATTACAAGGCAGGCATAGACTAATTCACTTCAAATACATCAATAGAGTATATTATACCCCAGAGAGGCTACATAGATACGGGTTAAGAGAGGACGCAGTCTGCGACAGATGCCATGCCCCTACTGCGGACTTTATGCATCTAGCGTGGCAGTGTCCGGGAGTATTTAATTATTGGGAGGCCATATTCCGAGAATTGGGTAATGTGGTAGACGTGGAGCTCACACCTGATCCCGCAATCGCCCTTTTGGGGTACTCTAAAACCCTGCCTAAAGCAATACGTAAGCTAGTGGATATGGGGCTGCTCATGGCAAAGCGCAGGGTGGCAATGTGTTGGATGAGAGGCCCTGTTCCTACTGTAACACAGTGGTCACATGATATGCTTTATTGCTGCACACAATCGGAGAATTTTAGTGAACTGCTCCCGCCTCGAAGCAGGCCTAAGAACTTCTGGGGACTATACACAGCATATATGCTTAGTAGGACTGTGGAGCCTGGAGACGTGGTGTCAGCAGAACCTGAGGGGAACATTTAACACCTTAATCCACCAAATTGCAGTTAGCGGTAGATATGTCACGAGGCTAAATTTATGGTGAGACCTGAGGGACGCTCAGTTCCAGGGGAACTAACAGTTAGTTAAAATGGGAACTCTGGAGGATTTGGGGACGAACGGAGGGAGAGATGTCGTATAGATTTGTTACATTCTTCTATTACACCCGCTGAGTAATAACATGCGCTGATCAAATTCCTGACCGCAGCAAACATCGACGATATTTATGTTAATTGGCCTTGGGTGCATCATTGTTATGATTTATATGTGGTACATGGAACGTTTTGGATATATAACGCTGCCTGCCCCTTGGGATGTTGGCCTCAAAGCTGTGTAAAATTTCTCCTGTTATCAAGCCGCCGGCCCCAGGGTTGTAGGCAAAAGGCTGTGTAAGATTGCGCAATTTCCCTGCAATAATTTAAAAAAATAAATAAATAAATAAAAAGAAAGTCTTCTGGCCGCTTTTTAGGCCTTCTATGGATAGGGCTTGTAAGTCCCTGTATGATTGTGTGGGTGAGGAAATTGATATTATATCTGATTGCTTTAAGAAGATCGAGAGGCCCCCTGAGGGCCGCCCGAATAGGCTTGTTTGCGTTGCCGGTTGAAAGACTTCGTAAAATTCATATATTGCCGTGGGATTTAGTGACCATGTCTCCTGAAGGCATAACATATTACTACTGTATAGGAAATCGCGCCCCTGTTTAAATCGTAACATTGAAGCCAAACCCCACCACGTTCCAACATGTGATGGAAAGTTGATCATTTGATGCCAGTTTGCTGGTCTGAAGGGGCTGGGGATTTAGTGAGGGAGAAATTTCCATTGTGCTAGGTGGCATGGTCGAAGTTGCTGGCCCTAGGTGTTAGCTGCAGGGATATCCCCTCATGGTTCTGTGCTGCAGGTTGCCAGCTGATGGTCTGGTCCTTAATGCCGCAATGGACTATTAGTGGGTTAGATGCCAGCGTGGACCTTACTTGCCAGGCTCCCTCCAGTATACTTCCTCTGGGGGGGGGGGTGTTCTGTGGTCTTTAGTTTGAACATGTGGATATTTCCGTGGCCGAGTGGGCTTTAGCTCGATGCCCCAATCCTCAAGAGTGGTGGCCTCTTTGAGGATGGAGTCTCTGGTTGCTGATGAGCCCCAGTTCGTGATTGTGGATTCGGGTGCACTTGTGCCAGGGATATGGGCGAATTTTACAGATTGAAGATCCGCTGTAGTGAGATGGTTCAGGGATGGTATATGTTGGAATAATCTTAGAAGGTTCCCTCTGTTAAAGATATCCGCAGGCCCTCTGTAAGCGTATTAGGGGATGAATGCTAAGCCGACCATGGAGTTGTCTGCCCCCTTTCGCCCGGCTCCTTTGATGCAGGTATGTGTTGATTCTCCTTGTTGCTGGTTTGGGGGAGCCGGCCTTTCACTTTCTTGCGGACCTGTTTGCTTGATGTTCCTGAGTGCTGTGGCCCTGAACGCTTGGTTGTAACTGACCCTCCCTTGTTTTTGTTGGGGGGAGCTGTGACTGTTCCCCCATGTTTCCTTAGTCTCCTTTGACAATTTACTGAGTTGGGTGGACTGGATGTTCGTTCATTTTCAGTGGCTGAGCCTTGTAGAATGGATCTTGTGAAGTCCCTGATATTCGTGCTCCCCATTGTCGAATAAACCTGCGCCTGTGCTTCATGTCTCACATGCTCGTCAATGATGTTCTTAGATGTTCCCCGTGGAGGTTCAGTTTGAGTGAGGTTCACCGAAGTACCAGCGGAGGGGGGGGATGATGCTGGTTTGTGCTCCATTTGGTAGGGGCAGTCTTTCCGCGATTGAGGAAATGCCGAGAACCATGGGTTTGGGCAGAGCTCTGGGCGAGCTGGGATGGTCATATTCTCTCTGGTTAGTTATCAGGTTTCCTGTGCTAAGCTGATGCACAAATGTCTTTTCTGACATGTGGCATAGCGGGTCCGTTGTTAGGGGAGGAAACAGCGGGAGGTCCCGTAAATTGCCATAATCTGGGTTATCTGAATTTGCCATTCTTTGAGCGCCCTGTGTGGCTCCGGGTTTGGAAGGCTGATGCTTTTTCTGGTTACAGGTCCCTGTATCATTTGCTACTAAGTTATTTGCGTTGAGGTTATTACTTACTTTGAGACTCTGGTTAAAGATTGAAAGAAATTTAACTGGCTTTTCTTGTTGTTTAGAAGGGCCTGTTCTAGAACATAACCTTGTTATCCCCAGGTGCCTTTTTTGCAGGCGCTGTCTTTTGGAGAGTTTTTCCAGTTTCTTTCTTGCTCTTCAGGAGAGAGGGGGTTCTTCCAAGATATGAGAGTTAGAGGCATGCTGAGTAGCGCTCATGTTTAACTGATGATTTATGTGGGAGCTTAATGTTGCGTTTGCGGCCGTGTTTTCACTGCGGTTGGGGAATACGGAGTGGAGAGCTGATTCCCCTGTTTGTGTGGGGGACCTAGTTACTGCTGCTACGTTGTCTGGTTGGGACTGTGAGTTAATAGTTCTTTTTTACGTTATCTAGTAAGCCCCACAGGATTTCCGGTAATGAGGACAATTTATTCATCAATTGAGTACATGAGCAGAATTGGCCCACATCTATCTGGCCAAGTTTAAGTTCAATCAAATTTAACCTGTTTCCTAAGACCATTAGGCTTGTTGCTATTGACTGAATTAAATCAATTTGTAGCTCCATTTTTTGCCAGAGTGGGGCTTTGGCTATTGTGTTCTGTTTATAACTGGAGCAGTCTTCCCGGTGTAAAATTGGTGGGCTTGCTGGGCTTGCCGGGCTAGCTAGTCCACTGCCCCCTTCATATGATTGATGCAGCAAATAATTATTAGTAGTTGTTGCTCGACTAATAATGGCATTTGGCCAGAGATGCTTCCATTTGAGCATCTATTTGAGCTTCCAGAGTTGTTAAAAATTCCTCAGATAATGACCTCTGCTTAGGATCTAATGTGCTGCGTCGGATTTGCATCCTTTGTGGAGATCCTGTCTCCAGTGTGGCTGCAGGGCTTGGTTGAGTAACAATTCCCTGTGATAAGTGGCTTGTGTGAGTTTGCGCTGTTATTATAAAATGGTTTTTTTGCACAACCAATCCCTGAGAGTCACAATGTGGGCTTGTGCAGCTCTGAGCTCCTTGAAGCTGACCTAGTAAGGAATAGGGAGCGTCTTGTTGTTGTTGCCTTTGTGCCTGTTGCGAGGTCGGAGCAGGGACGCGTTGTTTGTGTGATCTTTTGGAAGTAGTTCTGATTTCTGCCCCGTGGATGGTGGTCCAGGGGCGTAACGAGTGGTCCTTTTTTTGATGGACTCTTACTCTGAAGGCTTCCAATTTCCATAGCGGTATGAATTGGTGGCAGAGCTTGAATGGCACCGGGCGGCTCAGGCGGGGCACTGTTCAGCCCCCCTTTGCATGCCCCCGGACTCTCGCACAAGCAGTCTGTGTGCCTCTTTCTGGCCGTGCTTCTGGCCTGACATCTCTTTTTGACCATACTTTAGCCCTGCTGCAGTTCCTGGGACGTAATGTCATGCTGGTGTTTTCCACAAGGGGTTGATGGAACCTTTCTCGGGTCCTTTAGGACTGTTAAGCTGGGCCGGCTGGGTTGTGATGATTGGCTACGTTAGTTGCACTGTGGCCGGATAAGCCTGGCGCTGGCAAAATGACAAAGGGGGGGATCAACTGGGGGGACGGGGAAAAGGCAGAGTGGAGATCTTATTCGTACCCCCTCTCTGCTGCGAGGGTGTCACTGGGTTCTGAGATCTGGGTCGAGCACTGGTGCGCTATAGACACCTACCTCCAGCTTCTTGTGGCTTTGCAGCTCTTGCAGCACATGAAGAAGTCCTGGGACCCGGGTCTCGATCCTGTCCTGTTCTGGAGTCGCTTTCCTGGACCTTCGTAGTACCTTGGCCCTCCTTGGCTGAACACTGGGCCAGGTGGAGGGCCCAGGCCGAAGAGCAGGTTACCCCTGTTCCCCTCCTAGCTCTGGGCCTCATAGGCTGCAACTGGCCCTGATGAGAGTTTTCAGGGGCGGTGAGGGAGATTGAGGCCTGGGAGAGACAGCAGGGCTGACCATCTGGCGGGGAACACAACAACAGCAGCTGAGCAGCTTAATAAACCAGGGCGAGTGGGGCCTTACAGGCAGGCGCAGGCCGCACCCAGAACTAACCGGGCCGCCTCCGCGTCTGCCTGAGGCACACTCTCTGTGGCTGCCGTCTAACGGCAGCTGCACTTGCGGGTGTGGCCGAGCTGCGTTCCTTGGGCCGTGGGGCCGTAGGCTCTTTGGGCCGAGGATCGCGGTCGTAGGGGGGGTGCTGCAATTTGGCTGGACGGGCTGCGGCACCAGGTGGAGCTCAATGCGGAGCTCCTGCGGCTCCTGTTGCTCTCACGGCACCTCCTCCTATTTCCTCCTGCGTCACGCGCCTTCGTCTTCCGTCTGCTTGCCAGCTTCTCCAACAGCCAAGTAATTGATTAATTGTTCATATGTGTATCTGTGATCTGGCATTGTGTGGTAGTTTCTGGTGAAAATATTTATTAAATGGTTGCATAGATTTTATTGCATTGATTCTTGCAGTAGAAAACTTTATTGACAATTTCTCTAGATCAATGTTAAAATTGCCCATGATGATATATTTCTAATTGGGGTAGAAGTTAACAATTTTTGTTACTGATTGTAAAATTGTTTGTATTGGTATATGTGGGGGTTTGTATAATATCAGAATGAAGTAGTTATTTTGATTATTACATAGTGTTAAATGTAAAATGTTGATTCCTTGTTGATATTCATAAATGGGTTGTATGAAAATGTATTTTTTGTAGCAAATTTCAATGCCATGTTGTGTTTGTTCGATATGCTATTTATCAAATGTTATATTATGATATTGTTGAATGGAGAAAGCATCATCAGCTGATTTTCTAGAAATATTTATTTCAGTTTGACAAATAATGTCAGCATTCATGATGTTATTGATTTGAAATGCATTTAAAGTGAACGTATATTTTGAATGAATATTTAAATATGTGCTGTGTTTAATTTTTATTAAAGTTTTGAATGTATATGTTTGTTATAGATTTTGCTCTGCCTAAGGCCACATAATGCTGCAAATGATGTAATGATTCCTGTAAAACAAAGTGTGGGAATTTCAAAAAATGTTTTTATGTAACTATTTATTACATTGTGTAATGAGGGGTCTCCAAACCTTTCACCAATAAGAGCTACTTATGTTCAGTGGAAATCATCCCAAGCTACTAATATTTAGTATAGTGAACACATCAAGCCAGATTACATTAGTGACCACACTATGCACGATTTACAAGCAGTAAACATGTCCATGCATCAGGCAGTTTTGCCAGCAGTAATGTAAAAAAAGGCTTTACCAATTTGGGATGCCTTGTCATAGGTAATAAATAACAGCCATAGCTGCAGTGCTCCTGGCACCAAGTTAATAATGTTAGTAATACGTCTCCCCAATGTCAAATGAATTATCAATCAATAACAGATTTATATTATTCTGGAAATTCAACCATTTTTCACCTAACATTTGCCAATGAGTTATAGAAAATACACACATTTTTGCCTCAAATACACTATTTTCAATCTTGGTAGACATTTATTAATTGATCCAAGCAAACATTTCTGATTTACTAGGCTGGACTGCACACAGAAGAGCTATTTAAAGGTAGCGGAGAGCTACCAGTAGCTCACGAGCTACTGGTTGGAGAAGCCTGGTGTGATGGTTAGTTATTGACAGTGTTATAAGTGAGTATTACTTAAGGTGTTAAAAGTTATCAAAAGGTAAGATGAAAAACATAAAACTATATAATGAAAATATAATTGAAATAAGGAATGTGGAAAATAAAGACATAAAGATGAAGTAAGAAATGAAGGAAGGAAGGAAGCAAGTAAGTAAAGAGAAAGTAAGAAAAGTTTGAATAAAAAATAAGGGAACAATTAAAGAGAAAGTTAGAATAGGTTGAGGAAAAAAACAGTTTTGTGAAAGCTAATACATTTGCCTACATGAGATTTATTAGCTTTGGCTATATGTTTTAGCCATTTTTTATATTATTTTGAAGTATAGTAGAGTGGAGTGGTATGACGTAGAGTGTTGTGGAATGGCATAGAGTGGATTGGTGCAGAGTAGCTTGGACTGGCGTGCAGTCTCTTTGAGTGGCGTAGAGTACATTGAAGTGGTATAGACTGAAGTGTTGTAAAGCGGAGTGGCATAGAATAGCATGGAGTGGAGTGGCGTACAGTGTAATTGAGTGGTGTAGAGTACAGTTGTGTAGAGTTAAGTGGTGTAGAGCGCAGTGGCGTAGAGTAAAATGTTTTAGAGTATAGTTGATTAGATTGCAGTAGTGTAGAGTAGAGTGGCATTGAGTGTAGTGTCATGAATCAGAATGGTGTATAATGGTTTGGAGTGGTGTACAGTGGAGTGGAGTATATTAGAGTGCAGTAGAATGTTTTGGGGTTACATATAATAGTGTGCTGTAGAGTAGCACAGTGTGGAGTAGAGTGTGGTATAGTGAAGTGGCATAGAGTGGCGTATAATAGATTAATATTGCGTGGAGTGGAGTGGGGTAGAGTGTTGTAGAGTATTACTTTGTGGAGTGGTGTGATGTCGAATGGAGTGGTATAAGCTGACATAGAATAGAGTTGAGTGGTGTGGAGTGGTGTAGAATGTGGTGACTTAGATCACAGTGGTATGGAGTAAAGTGGAGCAGAGTCCAGGCCTATGTTGTAGAGTACAGTGGCATATTGTGGTGTATAGTTGAGTATAGAGTTGTATAGTGTAGTGGGGTAGAGTAAAGTAAGTTTGAGTGGTACATAGTAAAAGGCATTAGCATAGAGTAGAGTGTTGTACAGTGCTGTGGTATATAGTTCAGTGGTATATAGTAGAGTGTTGCAGAGTAGAGTTGCAAAGAGTGCACTGGGATACTGTAGAGTGCAAGGGTGTATCCTGCTTAGGCATATAGTGGAGTACTGTAGAGTTAAGTGGTTCATAGTAGAGTGGGGTAGAGTGTGTTCGCATAGAGTGCAGTGGCATAGTTTATAGTGGATTAGAGTAGAGTAGAGTCTAATATAGTGCAGTAATAGAGTACAGTTGTGCAGAGTACAGTGCAGTGGTATAGAGTGGCATGGCATAGACTGCAGTTGTGTAAAATGGCGTAGTGTTGTGTAGTTCCTACAAATCTATATAGGATCTGCATGTTTAGACAACATAAACTAAGAGATTGGTGTCTAGACTGATTCTAGGAACCCCCAAAGGATATGTTAGTCTGTAGACCAGCTAGCTCACAGTGCCACTATGAGCCCCTCTTACCAAGGAGCGAATAGTTTCTGGCAACTATCGAACATGACAACCCTGACCCCTCAGGGATCGTGGAAACGGTACAATACTTTTCGCTCAGTTACTCGTGCTCATTTGGTCTCAGAGAGATACACAGAATAAACAATGGGGACTTTTTCAATAAGCATTCATTGAACCAGTGTCATTCTAGTGTAAAATACGTGTGCTGCAACAACCATAAGACAGAAACAGATGTATACGGTCATAAGCACCAACAGAGTAAATAGATGTTAGAATTCTACCATAGTGCTAAAACGATGAATATATGCAGGCATATAAATACATGACACTAATAATGCGTACTCCTACGATGCTAACCCTAACTAGATGTGCCTAAATGTACCTAGCATGTATGTAGGTGTATAGCCAAGAATCCCCCTAGGATAAAGCCCACCCCATTACCTGAAGTGAGAGAATGAAGGATCCCGTCTTGGACTCGAGATGGACACCCCGCGAGGGATGTCAGACCACTGCGTGCTGGAGTGTCTGCGTGCAAGAACCTCAGCGTCTCGTGTCAGCGTGTCAGCATGGAAGTCTTTCTCCTCTATCTGCCTCAGCAAAGATATGGTGTTTATATACCCAGAAGGTACCCTCAGGGGTTCTACCTTGCTGTGTTATGTCGGCCGAGGATGACAATAGTGATGACCCTCATACATAGATATTATGCAGAAGATGGTAATCCTGCTGTGATTCTGAGAATCCTCATGCATAATAAATGAGGCTATTTTTCAGAGAAAACCACACATTTCTGCAGCACCTAACTAGGTAAAAGGTCAGCACCAAAACCCGTTATGTAGTACAATGGCAGGGTAAATGTAGGTGAAAGGTTAGGTGACTACCCAGGCCAATATTGGGGTACATTGTGAATCATAACACCCACTCCTCATCCAAATGAACGATATACTACTAAATTAAAAAAGGGGATGTCCTTACAATCAATCATAAAAACAATGTTAATAAACTGTTCTAAATTTTTTTTAAATCCATCAAAATATGTACATATATAGTTTGAGCAACTGAGGGGGATATTCACAAGGACGTATCTCCAAGTTATCGCCAACTTAACGCAACAAAAGTAGTGACAGATTTAACACCCCATTCACAAGCGCTTGCAAACTGCAGACAACGCAAGTATTCCCGCGATAACCGCCTCAACATTTACCTCCACGGGTGACACCACCAACTAACCCTAATGAGATGCAGAGTAGGCGTTCCCGTGCAAAGACACACGAAAACACCACAACACCACTTTCACAACGAACTGCCAGATCTGCGATGCAAACCAAAAACAGGCGATAAGCCGCAGTAGCACCAGGGATTTAACACCTGCCTTTTGCTGGTGTTAAGCAGGACGACTACCTGCAGCATGAAAGGGAGCCCAGCCAAGAGCCACACCTGAAGACCCACAGATGCCATGGAGACAATGATCATGCAGCTCCGATACCCATGAGGGCCACAACACCCAACGCCACCACCCCCAGCCCCCCCCCCGACCCCCACCCCGGACATACACATACCGTGCACGACACAAGAGCCACAAAAATCGCATGATGACGCACATTGACAAAAAATAACACACATGTGTGGCCAGAAGAACGAGAAACAGTCACACAGCACTGAAGTAACAACCAAAAACTTTATTGAAATACAACACAAAACACCAATGCGGAAGACTCCTGTCGGGTCCGCCCGGGACAATCTTGATGTCACAGCCTGGTAAATAAAGCACAAAATCAGAACGTGTGCCATGCGCACATCAAAGGAGCGAGACACAGAGAAACAGAGAATGAAAGAAAGGCAGAGAGAGAAAGAGAGAGAAGGAAAGGAAGGGAGAGAGAGAGAGAGAGTGATAGAGGGAAGGAAAGGAGAGAGAGTGAGAGTGAGAGAGAGAGAAGGAAAGGAGAGAGAGTGAGAGAGAGAGAAGGAAAAGAAGGGAGAGAGAGAGAGTGAGAGAGAGAGAGAGAGAGAGAAGGAAAGGAAGGGAGAGAGAGAGTGAGAGAGAGAGGGAAGGAAAGGAGAGAGAGTGAGAGAGAGGGAAGGAAGGGAGAGAGAGAGAGAGTGAGAGAGAGGGAAGGGAAGGGAGAGAGAGAGAGACACCGCCGCCCCTGCGCACCCAGGCCCCACTGTTCACCTGCTGCCACCGGTGTGTCTCCAACCACGTACCGGGATACACTGCAAGCCACCAGGTCTGCAATCTGTAATCGAGTCCAGAGTCAATCATGGCAGAGTCCATCACACAGCACACGGCAACAACGCCTGTCCGTCCCTGCGCACGCATGCAGCCACACCCCACCCCCTCCCGCCGGCCAGCTCTGGCTGTCCGCACTTGCGCACCCCGGGCCCACTGCTCACCTGCCACCAACGGTGTGTCCACCAGTAGGCACACCACGTGCCCGTGCAAGCTCCAGGCCCCGGTCCCGCCACCATGGCATGGTCCACATCATGCGGAGCCGCCCCGCGGCCCAGCAGGTCCCACACATGACGCTGAGTCCTGAGGCATCAATGGCAGAGACCACATCAGTGCACACGTCATCATCGCAGGCTGCCCACCCGCTCAGCTATTTCGGGTGCGACCAACCCTGTGCGCAACAACTCATGGGCCCTTTATGATTGAGAACCGTGGAGCGTCCGTCATCCAGTCGCCACCGGCAGTGGGGAATGTGACGTTGTCGGCCCCTTATATTGGCGGGGTCACATGGCCTGTGACGCCTGTGCCGGATGGGTGTGGTGTGTGTGCAAACCTGCCCTCAGGGAGTGGCCGTGACATGCTGACAACTAGACCAGTGATCTGCATACCACCAGCGTGTACGCCTGCGACATGTAGCTATGTGGGCCCCCCCTCTGAGCGTAAGCGGAGTGGTCTGGCCTGGCGTACGCCGGACCAGCGCAGGGCTTGCAACAATGACTCGGGGGCTCTGGGCGTGGTTCAGTCCATGTCCGGACAAGGAAGTGACTAATGCGTGTGTCCCTGTTGTAGTGTCTACGGCACCCGGAACACAATCGGCAATGTAGCACACTGTGACTGGCATCCCACTAGATGTGCATCATTGACGTAAGGGAAATCATTGTCCCTACATTCATCCACACATTCATACATGAATGATGAAAGATATGACACAGCAGTGCGTTTCTGGATGTTTATTGCACATCCGGTGGAGTTTTGCAGCTGGAGCAGTACAGGTCCATGCCAAGCACACTACACAATATGGGCCCGTGGAGGGCCAGCCAGAGGCCATCCGGGGATGACAAGTACTGCAGAAGAGGAAGGGTACAGTCCGCAGTGTGGTCGCCGTGTCATTGGTCATCAAACAGGATATGGCAGTCCATGTCGCGGTCCAAGGTGAGTGCAGCGGAGTGTATCGGGGGTCAGTGGCAGGTCATGGGGCAATGTGCGGCACCAAGCAGAAACAGGCAAGGTGGCAGAAATGAATGCTAGTGCCTCCTTCTGATCTCAATCCCATCCACGTCCTCGGATGTGTGCTCTGCCCCACCTGTGGGTGTTGCAGTACTGGCTGCGGCACTGTGTGCCACTGACACATCAGGGGCCGGAGGAGGATTGTCGGCCGCACTGTGTGGCAGTGACACATCAGGTGCCGGAGTGGATACGCCTGCCACACTGGGAGGCACTGACACACCAGGGGGCGGAGATGTGGATGGTGTGAGGGCAGCAGCATTCATCATCGCCACGCCTTGTGGCAGCAATGCCATGATGAGGACATGCAGGGCATGGTAGATCCCATCTACATTTCTCTGATGTGCAGCGGTGGCTGCCATCCTTTCCGCCTCCATCCGCACCATGTCCTCCATGAGCCTCCGCATGCGTGCCATCTCCTGGCTGAGATCGCTGGAGCCACTCTGAGCGGACAGGTGCTCTTGTCTCCGAGTCATGACTCCAGCAATGTCAGCCAGGGCTCGTTGGAGACCATGGAGCGGCATGTGGGTGTCCGTTAGGGACTGGAGGTGGTCCCTGATGGGACTCAGACACCCATGGATGGCGTCGAGTTTGGTAGCCATGAGGTCGAACCCCACCCGCACCTGCTCAGCCATCTCCTTCTGGACCTCCAACACACGGCGTTGGAAGGCCATGTGTTGTTCGGGGGGGTCTTGGGTGACAGCCGGGGTTGTGGGTGCCTCCTGCTGGGTGGTTTGTGGAGTGGGTGGGGTCTCCTCGATGCAGCTGGGCTGCCCTGGTCCTGGAGGTGAGTGGCGGATGAGTTCCATGATGTCTTGGAGGGCTTGGGTGTTGATGCTGGTGGTGTCCTCCTCGTCATCAGTGAAGAGTGGCTGGGACTGCTCTGCAGGTGGCGTTGACGGTGCCCCTGCAATGTGAAGGGGAGACGCTGTGTTACAATGTGTCCTCATGTATGTGGCCGCATGGTACATGTTGACATTCAGACAGCATGGCAATGTACATTGTGACAGTGTGTAGATCAGGGCCATGATCCAGAGTCATTGTGGGTGTGCACTGTGCTCTGCTTGATTGTGCATGTGTGCCATTGTGGCCATCTCCCCCCGTCCCCCAGTACCTGGTGGTTACTCACCCTGTTGCTGTGGTGTTGTGTCATGTCGAGCAGTGCCGGTCCCCCGACTCCTGCCACGGTCTCCACACTGATGACTGTCGACACCAGCTCCTCCATGTCATCCAGCTCCAGCTGTGGCGCTGGGCTCCCACCTCCAGTCTGCATTTCTGCCTTCTGGTTGCATGCGAGTTTCTCCTTGGTCTTGCGCTTGATGTCATTCCATCGCCTCTTGACCTCGTCCATTGACCTCTTGTGCTCTCCGACGGCGTTCACCTTGTCCACGATGGCCCGCCATAATCCATTTCTGGTGCCCAATGACACATTGGAGGCGACGAACAGTTGTTGATGGTGTTCTATCACCTCCGTGACCAGGATCCGATTCTCCTGCGGACTGTACTTCGTCTTCCTCTTCTTCTTGTCCTTGCCCTTCCCTGTCACCGTGGTCCCGGGCTGGTCATCTGGGGTACTTGTGGGGTTGCGCTCGTCCTCTGCGCCTGCTCCGGCTGCCTCCATGGTGCTTCGGTGTTGGTCATTTTGTGTTTGTGTGTTTTTTCTCCTTTTGTAGTGATTTTCCCGCCTGCCATTTGTGTATGGCAGGCCTGGCGCTGCTTATCGCTGATTTCCTCATCGCGAATGGGCTCATCGCACGTTTTTTGGTGTTGGGGTTTGTGTTTTTATCGCCGTCACGGTGGTTGTATCGCGGGCATTGTCCGCGGTTTTAGGAGACTATCGCATGGTACCGCTGTGTTGTGAATTCCACGTTAACACAGGGTAATTTTCCCGCGATGGACAGCGATGTGTAAAGTTGCATTAACATTTTTTGGAGATGTTTAGCACACGTTCTTGTGAATATACCCCTGAGTACGTCTGAAAGCCATGGTGCTCAGTAGGAGTGAGAAAATAAAATAAAAAAGGTTTGTTTTAAAATTCCAATTTCGGTTGTTTTGGAAAAAGGCAGAATTCTTCCCAGCACACAGAGAGCCAAATGTTTGTGTCCTGTGTGGGAGACACAACATCACTGCTGCTTGCCTTCGCAGACGACGATCCCTGTAACACCTCACAGATCAGGTCAATCAAGCAAAGGTGATCTTCTCCAGTTCCCACAGCCGATGCTGAGGAAGCATTTGAAACATCCAAAGCCTGTGTGCCTGTAGAAGAGCTGGTGTCCAATCCAACAGGAGCTGAAGCATCCCGTGGTCGCTCTAAGAATGCTGACATCAACATGGGAATACGCTGAGGACACTGCACTACGTGGGCCTTTAAAGGGTTCAGCAATACATCCACGTTCGGAGGCGCAACCGATGGAAGTGTTAGACAGAGGTCCAACACGCATTCTTGTTCGCAGAATAAGCAGCGGAGAACAGGCAAAACAGTCAATCCAGACTAGTCGGAATGATAGGAACCAAGACTCGCTTAGCTCCCGAAGTCGAGGTGTGCCCAGATGGAGTACCATGCGGTCACGGCAACGTCGCTCCACAAGCGTTTTTTCCATCCCTTTGGTGATTGGGACGTCCATTGCGTAGCAGAGAAATTAAAATCAGGATACCCACTATCAGTAGCAGGATTCGCGAAAGCCCTCCAAAAATGCTTCCAAATACGGAGTGTATAAAAGCTGGAATCACTCCAAAGACTGTCTGAAAGGTGCTTTATAGACCAGAACCTATGGTCTTAAATAGATGTACTATACCCTTTGAATCAGACATGTTAGAGATATGCTATGCCATTTCTCTGAAATGGAAAGGGCAATTAGTTTGTACTAGTGTCTGCATCTCAGCTGAGGACCTTGCAACCTGAAAATCAAAAGTCTCTCGGGCTGAGGTTAAGGGCACATCCTTCTATAAAATCATGGCTTTCAGTCGGCTCAGAGAATCAAACCATATAAAGGAAACATTCAACGAAGGCCATAACGTCTCCTCCCTGACAGTGTGGGTCGGTGGAAACAATACTTGCATACAACAAGTAACCCTGGAACTTACTGTGACTAGATAAGCAATGCCTGGAAGCATCCCACAACAACCTTGATCATTCAGCATTAAGTAACTCCTATTCGAGAGCAGCCTGAACACTGGATCACCCACGGCAGCTGGGGATCCCTTTAAATGACAGGATACCTTTGCAACTGAACCATTAGAGGCCCTGTGAAGCATAATATCCTGGCAAATCAGAGACCCACTTAATGAAGTCTCGCAGTCTGTACTGCTGAGAAATACTTCAGTGTCCCCATTCCTGCATCTAAATCTATACGTCAATTCCCAAGATTCATGAATGAAGTCCTTACCCATTACTTCATATCTGCCTACCTGGTGGTATATTAGACAATATTGAAATTGGAAAGTCGTTACTGGCAATGTTATATGGCCATGAATTAATCATTCTGTGGATGGTGACTCTGCCACAGTGAAAGGTAACTGGTCTAATTTTTCAATGTGCAGCATTGTATATTTTGCATCTCTTTGTGCCATTCTCGTCTGCCTTTCCGATTATAAGCAGAGAACAGAGATGTACTGTTAATATATCATCAGGGCACGTAACCAGGGCACAATGATTGTAGCGTCCAGCTTAATAATCCCCAATTACTTACAGGTAATCTTCATTACTCCTGGTCCTGTTGTCCTCGTCCCATTCATGACAAAGTGGAGATAACCATCTCCTGACAGAAAAAAAGAACAGAGGAATGCTGGGACCTTAACCCAACCCCCCCACTGGGAGTACATAAGCACTACTTACCCAACATTCCGCCTGAACTACCAAGTCCAACAGGAAGGCTGACCGTCCGGGAGAGAGTGCGGGCATAATGAATGGGACGAGGACAATGGGACCAGGAGTAATGAAGATTAACAGTAAGAAATAGGGCATTACCCCCAGGTCCCTCCTGTCCTCGTCCCATTAATGACAAAGTTGACAATACCAAAGCCAGAAACCCGGCCTTCCAAAACCTCCAAGCACACCCAGGAAAGCACACCAAAAAGCAGTAACCCAAGGAAAGCAAAAGGAGGACCGCAGTGAACAGGAAGGGCACACAGCCCGGAAAGCACCTCACCAAAACACAGGGTCACACCCCCGCACAAAACAAGCAGGAAACGACCAAGGCAAAAACAAAACAGAGCCACTACCCAGAGGGCAGCAAACACACACCAGGAACCTCCAAACCACCAAGGAAGGAGGAGAACCTGCCAAGAAACCACCAAAGGCCGCCAACACATGGAAGGACAGCGAGAAGGCCACACAAAAAAGAAGACCCATGAGGCCAAAACCCTCCAGCAAGCCTGGAACAGGCCAACAGGGACACAACCAGGTCTCGGAAACCGGGACCCCGGAAACTCGAAGGCGACAGCGACACCAAGGAAGCAGCCAACCAGAGAAAGGAGAAGCAGAACACCTATACCCCACGAAAGGCAAACCCCAAACCGCCAAGCGGAAGTGAGAAAGCCACAAAGGCGAGAAGGCCAAGAAACCAAGGCCAAAAAGGATGCACCCCCCCCATAGACCCCCAAGGGCAGAGCCTCAGAATGGAAACAGGGCTAAACCAACCAACAGTAGCAGAACCCAGAGGACCAAAAAAAAGGAAGCCCCAACAGGCCATGAAAAGACCACCAGGGCGCCCCCCGGACAAAAGGCGGACAAGCCCAGCACCACCAGGCACCCACCCCGAACAGGGAGCAAAACAGCCACAGAGCGGCCTAAGCCGGAAGGGAAGCCCCGAAAGCCAAACAGACACCCAAGCAACCCCAAAGGAAGACAAGGGGAAGAAAGGAAAGACTCCATGGCCCTGACCAACCAGGCACGAAGGGCAAAAAGGGCCAGCCACAGGACAAACCCCCCAACAGAGCAAGGCACAAACCCACCGAACCAACCAAGGGCAGGGCCACACAGACCAAACCAGAAAGGGGGGAAGCACGGGCCAAACACCAGCCCCCCCAGACCGAACCAGCCCCACAGAGGTCCCAGAGGACACCATCACCGAAACCCCCAGAGGAGGACCAGGCCCCAGGGCAGGAACATCCAGCACCAAGCAGGAGTCCCGACACAGGACAACTGCCAAGCCCCCAGCACAGGAGAAGGAGCCAAAGCGGGAGCCCACAGACAGGCAAAGAGACAAAAACCAAGGCACACACCAGAAGACTGGGAAACCCCGACAACCCCTGGAATGCAGCCCAAGTAGGCAGGCCCCGAGAGCCAGAAGGGAGCAGGCATCGCACCCAAAAGAAAACCAGCCGCCGAAAGACCAACCAGGAGGACCAGGGAACCATACCCCATTCGCAACCGAACCGGAAGGACAGGGGAAGAGCCAGAGATCAGAACTCTGGGAAGGCCTAACACCCCACCAGGAACAAGGCCAGCAACAGAGCTCAACCAAAGGAAAGGCAAAGGGGTGGAAACCACCAGACCCTGGACCCAACCCGAGCAGGGGCCAGACATGAAAGGACGGAACAGAAGGGGAGGGCGAAGCAAACCCCCAAGGCCACCAAGACCAGGGCAACCCAAATGACAAAGAGGTACAACAGTGAAAACCCTGCCCCAAACAAAACACTCCCAGGAGGACACCCCAACCGGAAACCCGGGGGTCGACAGGAGCCACAAGAAACGCCCTCACAGGGACAGAGCGGCCAGCCAACCGAACCACAAACAGGCCAGGCAAGACAGTAGGCCACCAACACGGAACCCACACAGGCCTGGAAGGGGTGGGACAGGGCCACCAGCCACAGCCCCAAAACCAGTCAAGCCACAGAGGCAACAACAAGCCAGGGCGGAAGCCAAGCAGACCGCACAGACTCACCAAAGCCATGGCCCAGCACGCACCAGAGGAGGGCAAGAGTAGGGGGAAAAAACCCAGGGCCAGCCACAAGCAAGGCCACCAAGACAGGGAAGCCAGGGCCCAAGCCAAGCAGCCCGCCCGGGCAGGAGGACACAAGAGCCCAGCCCGCACCCGGGGAAGGACCATGCGGACCAAAGGCAAAAGCAAATGGCAGGGAGGCCAGCAGAGCCCCCCCACCCAGCACCGTCAGCCACACAGGACCGAAACCCAAACAAGGCAATAGCCCAAAGGCCCGGACCAGCGAGGGCCGAGAACAGAACAGCAATGCGCCAAAAGAAAACAGAGGCAACAGCCAAAACCCCACAACCAGACCGGGAGACAAGCGCACACAGAGGACAACAGCCCCAACAAGGGAGCAGAGACCGTAGGAGGGACAGAACCAAAACCAGAACCCAAAGCACAGGAACAGCCCCACACAAGCCAACAGGCAAAGACACCACAAGATGGAGGAGAGAAAGCGGCCATGAGGACCGCAAAACAGGGAAACACCCAGAAACAGAGCAGCAGGCCGAGGGACAACAGCCCAGGAACAGGAGGGAGCCAAGAAGCCAGAGGCAAAAAACTCCACCCGAACCACAGCGGCAGGCACTGGGAAAACCAGCAGACGGCGAGGGCGACGGGAATGCCCCTCGACCGACACCAGGAGTGGGCCAAAGGGGGCCCGCAGGGAAGACAGGAGTGGGCGCTCAGGCCCCAGCAACACAGCCAGCCCCAAGCGCCCGGGCAACCCCCAGCAGACAGCCCCGGGATCCCTAGGCAGACACCAAACCAGGAAGGAACCAAGCCCAAATCTGCAGAACCACAGAGAGCAGAAGAAAGCAGGGGGACTCAATGAGTCAGGGCTGCAAGCCAAGACGACCCACCGGACAGACACCGTGGGTCAGAGGCAAAACAAAAAAGTCTACAGCACGGGCCAGACCGCGGCAGACCCCAGAACAGGGACCAACCAGGCCCGACCCAACCGAACCCCTGAGGGCAGGGAAGTAAGGCCAACGGAGGGCCAAAGCAAGAAGAACACCAAACAAAGGCGCCACTGCAGGGGGAACAAACCCCACAACATGGGGAACCCCAGACAGACACCCACAAACCCCTGAGAGGGGAAAAGACACAAACAGGGCAGGCCCAAGAACAAACCAGGCCCAACCAAGCACAACCCCTGACAGCAGATCGAAGCAGGGGCATCCAGTGAGGAATGTCCGGAGGCCAAAAATCAGGCGCAGAAGACAAAACGCCATACAGGAGCACCAGTGGAATGACAGATGGGCACAGGCAATGGGAGGCACGGAGAGTGGAGGAGAACAGCCCAGAACCACAGGAACAACGAGCCTCCAGCCAGTCACGAACCAGGCGCCACAACATCAAGCCCGCCACTGTGGACAATATGGAGTCATCACATGAGCACCAATTACATCACACAAGGACACACATGAATTGAAACACAGAAAGTGGAGCCGACATGAGACTCAAACCTGCTCCCACAGTTCAAAAGTCGGCCTGACTAGCCTCACGTCACAGCCTCAGCCACCAAGGGCACCCACAGGGCGGCAAGACAGCAGGCACCAAATAAGGCCCAAAGAAAACCGCAGCACAGAAATGAGCTGGTGGCCTCCACAGCCAGGCCAAGGTGAACCGCCGGCAACCTTGCCAGGGCAGCAGGAACCTGAGGAGTCATCCAGCGAGCGAGTTGCATCAACCACACGGCCAGGCCTCAGGAAGATGCGCCCCCAACCCGGAAACGACCGGGAGGCCGGCGCATCAGCCGCAAAAGGCCAGCAGCAGGTACCACAAGAGCCAGTTAGAAAACCAAGCCCCCCCGCAAACCAGGCAGTCCGTGAGGCTGAACAGTACACACCCCGTCCAGGACAGCCAGGCAGCCGGATCGGGGACTGAAGAAAACTGCCACTCAAGCGCAGCAGGAGCAGCACCAGCACCGTGTCTCATTCCTGTCGGCAGGCAGAAAAAAAAGAACAGGCGGAATGCTGGATAAGTACTGCTTATGTACTCCCAGAGGGGTTGGGGTGGTCCCAGCATTCCTCTGTTCTTTTTTTCTGTTGAGAGATGGTTATCTCCACTTTGTGATTAATGGGACGAGGACAGGAGGGACCTGGGGGTAATAGAAAGGATCTCAGCTGTGATTGCTTGTGTTGTAGGATGGACAGATCCTGTTCCATCATATCTATAGCAGAAGACACAATGTTGCCCAGTGAATAAATCCTGGATGATAGTGTGGTCATACCATTGTCAACCACAGCCAAAGCTTTTTCCAGGTTAACCCTGTCAATTTCACGCAATCTCTCCGCAGCTTCCTGTTGAGAGATTTCCCAAACTTCGTTGTAAATAGCGTATAAGAAGCATTTATGACGTGGCTTCCGGGGACCTAGCAAAAAATCCCTTAAATCCATGTCATCTGAGAGTAAGGACAAGTGTTGTTTCACCTGGGGCAGTGTTGAGGTTCTCAGCCAATCTAGGCATAACTTACCAACACTGTAGGATGTCACCACCCCCGGATGTTCTCGTTGTACATAGCGTAGATCAGGCCTATGAATACAAAACCCTTCGGCGATACCCTTGAATCG
Organism: Calotriton arnoldi; assembly: GCA_963921515.1. NCBI lineage: Eukaryota > Metazoa > Chordata > Amphibia > Caudata > Salamandridae > Calotriton > Calotriton arnoldi. The sequence continues at coordinate 125,721 of CAWUFW010002184.1, read as the reverse complement.
TGACTGATACCTATTTGTGTCGATAGGCCAAACTAACCATCCCTTCCAATTGTGGTCTGATCAGTTGTGTGAAATGTCATGCATGACGTCATCTAGTGTACCCTCACTGTGTTCTGTATAATTCTGCTATACCTTGAAGTGTGAAAGAGAGGGAATACGAGGTGACTTCCTGTCTTGGCTAACCCAAGACAGGAAGTCTGTTGCACAGTGTTGTTCAGGAAAATAATCTGCTGTGGTATGAGGCATGCTCAAAATAGTGCCTCTTTTCCCTGAACCTGCCATTCTTTTGTCCCCCAGATTGATTTTATGTCTATAGTGTCTTTCCATAAGTCGAAACCCTGTTCAGACAGTTGGGAGAAAAAAGAAGCAGAGTATATCTGTTTCATGTTGGTGAGTATATTTTTCTTCACATGTGTAGGTGCAAGCTTATAATAATATGAGCGTGGATCTGATGTGTTAAACCCAGAAAGATAAGCAAACCTTTGTGCAATCGTTTGTGAACTACCTTTCGGTGGTGCTGGGCAATGTTCCCATTGGTGGTATGTGAAAACATTACGTGGGGTACTTGCTTTATGCAAAAAATGATGACCATTATGTTGGTAACAATATATGTTGTCAAAATCGGACATATCATCATACATTTCATTTTTTGAGAATGTACCAGATTGTTCTAAATCAGACAGCATACTATTTACAGTTTCAAAATCCCAAATGTCAGAGAATGTACTGGAGGTGATGATATCATTCAAAGAAACTTTAAATACAATACATACAGTGGGACCAAATACATCATATGAAACCCTATCCCAAACTGTTCCTTCAGGAACGGGAACTGCTGTAATGTTCACAAAGGACAGGTCTCTCTGTTCGAGAGGGGATGAAGTATGTGGTTTCAGGACCAAGTTCACATGTGATACTGGAGAGCGTTCTGGAAGATAATGTCCATTCAGTAACAAGGAAAAGACAGTTACTAAACCTATCCAGAGGACTAGGAACAGAAAACCAATTGCTATCCAAAGCTGTAGCCATGGTGAAACAAGGTAAGAATGTTTTTCAGCCAAAGGTATAAATCCTAAAATTGTTTCTTGTGGGAAACTGGAGCTGGCGGTGACTCAGGTTCACTTGGATCCAGAGAGAAGGTGTCAAAATCGATGAAATAGCCAGATGCAGTTCGATCTATCTTTGGTAGCTCAGCAGGTTTTGTTGAACTGGCAAATGACTCGTTTCGAGGCATATTCACATAGATGTCGGTATTAGGCCGAATTCAGATCTGTGTTTCATTTGTACTTTATTGTTGTTCAATTTCAAGAGGCACGAGTTCCATTCCATTGGTGGCAACTCCATTACTTCTTAGAGTAGAATCTTCAAATGTTATTAGTCTTTCTGTCTGAACCTCCTTTACGGTAGCGAGAGGAGATAGGTGGCTACCCAGGAGTCCACGCGGCCTGCTATTCAGTATCGGCGACGTAGTGTGGTTTGATCAGATCAATGGAGACAAATCTCTTTTCTTTTTTTCCGGCAAGAGGCAGAAGAAGTACTGTTCTTGTTCCTTCAACAGCCATGACAGGAACAGGCGTTCTGAAAGATGGCCCAAACTCTTACTTGTCCACAATTTTTTCTCTGACCAGATCCCTGACTTTTGGGACTCAGGCCGGTCTTGCCGTGATTTTTCTTCCCCAGTGGCGGTGCGTTTTACTTGGACATTGCTTTGTAGTGCCTGGAATTCATTGAGTTCCTGTAAAACAACCAAACGATCATTTATGTCAAATCCTTTTTTATCCGTCACTGTGCTGCCACAATCGAGGTTGGGTACCCACATTCTCGTCCCAAATAGGACCTCGTAAGGAGTACGGCCTCCTAGAGAACTTCTTGGCATGTTATTAAGTGCACTCTCGGACCACATATAGGTGATTTACCCAACTACCACCCGAGCCTAATACCCTTGCTGTTAAGGATTGCTTTAAGTCCCGGTTTTTCCTCTCCACAATCAAATTTCCCTTGGGATGATATGGAGATGAGTAACGCAATGCAACACCCAAACTTCCCATGGCTTCCTTGTAAGCCTGAGAGCTAAATGCGGGGCCAGGGTCAGAATGTAATGTGCTAATTGCGTATGTCCGTATGAAGACTCGCAAATCCTTTAAAACAGTTTGGGCGTCAGCCGAGCGCTGAGGCCAAACCCATAGGAATCTAGAGCATGAATCCACTGCCACCAAGATATACTTGTAAGCCCCATCAGATTGTAGGGGGCCGCAGTGGTCCAAATAGACACAAGCGAGAGGTCTGTCTGAAACCAGTAGTGGTGTTTGTGGTGGATGTGCTACAGTGGAACCCTTCATCTGCTGACAGATGTCGCACTTAAGGACAAATGCTTTTGTTTGTTTCGTTAAACCTGGCCACCAATAGCGTTGTTTCGATAGTGAAACTATCGCAGTAATCCCTGCTTGTGCTGAACCCAGACCCTCGTGTGCAGCTAGAATTAAACCTAATCTGCGATCCATGTTTGGTATTACTCTATCCCCCACTCCTGGAATTTGAGCATACGGAATAATTTGTGCATCTAACTTGTAGGAGTACTTGAGTGGAAAGCTTTTTGGCATGGCTGAGCTGTTTTTGCGTAATGCAATGAGAGCTACCATTATGTCTCCATCTATTCTCGTGCGAGAACGAGTGATTGCTACAACTGCAGCAGTTCTCACTGTCGCCTTGGCGGCTTCGTCCCTTCAACGAGCACGCCAACACGTTGATGACTCAGCGTATAGATCACGTGAGCCCGCTGCAAGCCTTTTTTCAGCTTTGCCACTGTTCCCAAAGCAACTTATGCTTTATTATGCAACCCTTTGAGTCTTTAAAACCATTCTGACCCCGGTAGTGAAGATATTCATTGTATGACGGGACACAATAAAATGATTCGCACACAATAAGTGTGGGGAATTCTCGATCCGTATTTTTTAGTGCTAGTATCAGGGCTTTTAGTTCTGCCAGCTGTGACGTGTAATCTCCCAGAGACTGCGTCTGCGTATTGCTAGGACGTAACTTGCCGTCCCGCATATGTCCCTTTACAATCGCACAAGTTGCGCTGCATTACTGTTTACTTCCTATGGCAGGCTGAGCAGATCCGTCAATGTAGATAATGTATTCATACTGATCTAGAGGCATTATTTCATTCAGGAGAGGATATTCTTTTTCATACTGCAGAAATGTCTGTGTTTTCAATGTAGAGTCAAATTTGTAGCCTACATCTGTTGCAGTGATTGAATTAGCCCACTGTATCCATCGTGGATGCAACGCTTTAGCGTTTGGAACGCTTGCTTTTGTAACAGCCTCTAAGTCCGGTACTGGAGTCACGACAATTATTCGTTTCCCCTGAGCCAATGCTCTTTCTCTCACTACAGCCGCCTGTACTGCTGTCAGAATCTTTTCAGTGGATGCAAAGCACATCTCAGCATTTGTGTACAAATGTGATTTGTATGCAAGGGGTACAGTTTCACCTTCATTGAAGGTTAGGTAAGTGTATCCAGATTGACCCGCAACTACACGGATCACCAAATACGTAGTGTTTACACGTGTGTGTAAGTGTTTGGAAGCTATCGTGTCAGCTTGTAGGGAACGTAGTATTTCTGTATGTTCCTGTGTCCAGTGTTGAACTGAGAAAACAGGTCTGATTAAGTCGTAGAAAGGTTTTACTCTTTCTGCGTAATCTAAAATGTATGTTCTGCCAAAATTTAGAATTCCTAAAATGGATTGTTAGTTTTTCAGAGTCTTTGGAGGTTGGAGCAGTGCACCCTTTTCTAAAGAGTTAGCTGCAAGGCTTTTTCCTTCACTTGAAAGTTTATATACCAAAAATAGGACATTGAGTTGGGCAGTTTTTGATTTTTTAAAGTTAAATTTGTAGCTCTCAGTGGCGAACCCCAGAATTATGTTGTTCACTCGGGCCATTGCCTGTAGTCCAAAAGTAGACAATATGAATTATCAGGTTTCATCACCGGAAAGAAAGGATTATTCATAGAAGATGTGCAATTCTCTATTACACCTTGGTATTCAAGTTGATCTAAGACCTCTCTGACTTGTTTTTTCGTGTCATGTTTTATTGGGTACTGTCTCTGTGGAGTTGGAGTAGTTTTGACTGGGATTTCATAGTGAGGTGACTCAGCATCCCACCCTACATGATTACGGTAGAATGCAGGGGCTAGCGCTACCGCCCACTCCTGCGCATATGAATGTATCAGTGATTCTGGAACGAGGTCGGAGAAGGCTGGTAAAATTACTGTTTCTCCTTTTGGGCAGTCCATAACAAACTTAGGCGGCCAATCTTTTTCTGCTAAAAGAATGTCGTATCCAAACGACAAGTTCTCCCAAAAGAGACCTTTAACTTTCCTGGGTATGTCCCCCTCCATATAGAGTGTTATTTCGTATAACTGGTGTGGGACACTCACCCTAGTATCAGGTGTTTCCACCGTGATATGTTCATTCAACACCGCTGTCACCAGAAATTACATCAGGTTCTGGCGAGCTATTGTTACTTCTGTTGTGCTGTCTAGCATTTTCAGAGCCCATTCCCCGTTCAGAAGCTGAGTCCTCAGAAGCCTGGGCATTTCTTATTTTAAGGCCTGCTGCTTTCCTCTTTTTAAATTGAGGTTTTGATTTTGGTTTATCTTCTTTTTTTTTATATTAAAGTCTGAACTGCAATGCGTGTCTCTTGACTTTGTTCGCTCTTCTGATCTGTGTTCTGACTGTCCTTCCCCCTCTGAGGTTTTTGATGAACCCTGAAAGGAACGAGAGGAAAGTGTATCAGTATCCTGATACCTGTCAGGTTTTTTAATATTATCACGATTTCTGAGGTTATACCTCCTTTTGTAGGGCTCCTGTTGAGGAGACCCACCCCTTGATTGTGATCTATTCTTTCTATTTTTCTGTTGTGTATTATCCCATTTCGTCTTAGAAGAATAAGGTGCTTGCTTGCACTTATCCTTTTCAGGACTACCCATTACTTGTGGCTTTGTAGCTCTAGCTCACAAATTATCTCTACATAATTCGGAGTATGTATCTTCGATAATTATAGGTAATTATTTCTGCGCAGGAGTGCATTCCTTCAGGCGTATAGCTACCGCTGTTGCCTCACCTTTTATGTTTGCTTACATAATTGTTGATACCTGGGAAAAATTGCCTAATAATTTAATCCCCAAGTTTAGAGCAGGTTCTGCTCCATACTCATTCTGTATTTGTCTTAATACTTCTGGTATCACAGCTATTGAAGGGATACAATGAGTTCTGGTGTAAAGGGCAATGAAAACTGTACCCCAGGAGGTACAATCCTCTATCGGGGGAGCTATCCCCATTGGCAAGCAAATTGTCAGTATTCTGTGTTTTTCTTGTGGGCCTGTGTGTGGAAACACTGCCTCTAACTGTGTAATTTTCTGTGCTATCCAGAATGACATTTGCTCACGTTTAGTGGGCATTCTTCCCATAACCGCGTTCATCGTTTGTGGTGTTATCTTAGTTGCAGTCCCTTGTAGTTGATCTGCTGGTGTAACCCTTGTAGGTTGAAGTGTGAGTGTTCTCATAACGAACTGTGACAGGTTTCTGTAAAGTTTTATTATTTCTTTGTGAAGTGGACGTAAGTCTGCTATTGGCAATGTTTCAACTTCTGGATGCGGTGTGTAAGCCGCTAGGACCGGCCAAGTTGCTACGTCTCTGCTGAGCGGACCGAGTTTCACTTTATCTCTGGTGTGTGGGAGGGTGCCTTTAAACCAGTTTATATGCTCCTGGTAACTGAGCTGAACTTCAATGTTCTCGTACGGACAGTATTCTTCTGGTGTTTCATCTGGAGTGTAAGAATGAAATGTTTTTGTGTGTGTGTCTGCAGGCGGGAATTTGACCCATGAATAGAAAACCTCCGTCCTAAATGACTCATGTGCCTCAATCACGAATGTTACAGTCCCACCTAATGCTGGGACTCCATAGTCTGCTAGTTTGAAGTAAGTGCATTTCTGACATTTCCTTTAATGTTTATAGCACCTTCCAGCTCGCCCATCCCTCACGGCATTCGCATTTAATGTTGCTGCTGCGTTTTCTTCAATAGACATTGTTGAAAGAGTGTCAAGGAAATTGAGATAAGGTTTTATGCACAATGTAGGGAACTATAATCCTTCAAGCTTGAATAAATCTACAGCCAATACATAGGATATGCCTACTCAGCTGCGGCGGATTTTTCCTTTCCTACTCCAGACGTCTGAGTATATGTGAGTAGGGGTCTCTGAGAAAGCACGAATGAACTACTGAGATTTGACCGTTAAATAAGAACCAAACCAACGTTGGGCGCCATATCGTGTAGTTCCTACAAATCTATATAGGATCTGCGCGTTTAGACAACATAAACTAAGGGATTGGTGTCTAGACTGATTCCAGGCACCCCCAAAGGATAGGAACAGGGGTGGGAGCACACCGCTTCACCCCCCAGCAAGGTTCGCCCCTGGCATTCTGGTAAATGCAGTCTCATGTTGCTTGCTTTACTGTAGTATTCCAAGTGTTTCGCCAGAGTTGGCGCAGATAGTGCTGATCTCTAGACACGTGTTTCTGGATCTTTAACCGTCATCAGTAGAGATTACAGGCTTCAAATTTGGGGTTTGCTGAGTAGGCTGCCAAACATTGCATCAGGTCAAGTACCTCTCACTGGCGCGCGGGTGCTTCTTCCACGAGCTCGTCAGCTCAATGACTCACGGGAGTACTTTTAAACAGGAACAGGGGTGGGAGCACACCGCTTCACCCCCCAGCAAGGTTCGCCCCTGGCATTCTGGTAAATGCAGTCTCACGTTGCTTGCTTTACTGTAGTATTCCAAGCACATGCGCGCCAGTGAGAGGTACTTGACCTGATGCAGTGTTTGGCAGCCTACTCAGACAAACCCCAAATTTGAAGCCTGTAATCTCTACTGATGACGGTTAAAGAACCAGAAACACATGTCTAGAGATCAGCACTATCTGCGCCAACTCTGGCGAAACACTTGAAATACTACAGTAAAGCAAGCAACATGAGACTGCATTTACCAGAATGCCAGGGGCGAACCTTGCTGGGGGGTGAAGCGGTGTGCTCCCACCCCTGTTCCTGTTTAAAAGTACTCCCGTGAGTCATTGAGCTGACGAGCTCGTGGAAGAAGCACCCGCGCGCCAGTGAGAGGTACTTGACCTGATGCAATGTTTGGCAGCCTTCTCAGCAAACCCCAAATTTGAAGCCTGTAATCTTTACTGATGACGGTTAAAGAACCAGAAACACGTGTCTAGAGATCAGCACACTATGCGCCAACTCTGGCGAAACACTTGGAATACTACAGTAAAGCAAGCAACATGAGACTGCATTTACCAGAATGCCAGGGGCGAACCTTGCTGGGGGGTGAAGCGGTGTGCTCCCACCCCTGTTCCTATTTAAAAGTACTCCCGTGAGTCATTGAGCTGACGAGCTCGTGGAAGAAGCACCCGCGCGCCAGTGAGAGGTACTTGACCTGATGCAATGTTTGGCAGCCTACTCAGCAAACCCCAAATTTGAAGCCTGTAATCTCTACTGATGACGGTTAAAGAACCAGAAACACGTGTCTAGAGATCAGCACTATCTGCGCCAACTCTGGCGAAACACTTGGAATACTACAGTAAAGAAAGCAACATGAGACTGCATTTACCAGAATGCCAGGGGCGAACCTTGCTGGGGGGTGAAGCGGTGTGCTCCCACCCCTGTTCCCGTTTAAAAGTACTCCCGTGAGTCATTGAGCTGACGAGCTCGTGGAAGAAGCCCCCGCGCGCCAGTGAGAGGTACTTGATCTGATGCAATGTTTGGCAGCCTACTCAGCAAACCCCAAATTTGAAGCCTGTAATCTCTACTGATGACGGTTAAAGAACCAGAAACACGTGTCTAGAGATCAGCACTATCTGTGCCAACTCTGGCGAAACACTTGGAATACTACAGTAAAGCAAGCAACATGAGACTGCATTTACCAGAATGCCAGGGGCGAACCTTGCTGGGGGTGAAGCAGTGTGCTCCCACCCCTGTTCCTGTTTAAAAGTACTCCCATGAGTCATTGAGCTGACGAGCTCGTGGAAGAAGCACCCGCGCGCCAGTGAGAGGTACTTGACCTGATGCAATGTTTGGCAGCCTACTCAGCAAACCCCAAATTTGAAGCCTGTAATCTCTACTGATGACGGTTAAAGAACCAGAAACACATGTCTAGAGATCAGCACTATCTGCGCCAACTCTGGCGAAACACTTGGAATACTACAGTAAACAAGCAACATGAGACTGCATTTACCAGAATGCCAGGGGCGAACCTTGCTGGGGGTGAAGCGGTGTGCTCCCACCCCTGTTCCTGTTTAAAAGTACTCCCGTGAGTCATTGAGCTGACGAGCTCGTGGAAGAAGCACCCGCGCGCCAGTGAGAGGTACTTGACCTGATGCAATGTTTGGCAGCCTACTCAGCAAACCCCAAATTTGAAGCCTGTAATCTCTACTGATGACGGTTAAAGAACCAGAAACACATGTCTAGAGATCAGCACTATCTGCGCCAACTCTGGCGAAACACTTGAAATACTACAGTAAAGCAAGCAACATGAGTCTGCATTTACCAGAATGCCAGGGGCGAACCTTGCTGGGGGGTGAAGCGGTGTGCTCCCACCCCTGTTCCTGTTTAAAAGTACTCCCGTGAGTCATTGAGCTGACAAGCTCGTGGAAGAAGCACCCGCGCGCTAGTGAGAGGTACTTGACCTGATGCAATGTTTGGCAGCCTACTCAGCAAACCCCAAATTTGAAGCCTGTAATCTTTACTGATGACGGTTAAAGAACCAGAAACACGTGTCTAGAGATCAGCACTATCTGCGCCAACTCTGGCGAAACACTTGGAATACTACAGTAAAGCAAGCAACATGAGACTGCATTTACCAGAATGCCAGGGGCGAACCTTGCTGGGGGGTGAAGCGGTGTGCTCCCACCCCTGTTCCTGTTTAAAAGTACTCCCGTGAGTCATTGATCTGACGAGCTCGTGGACGAAGCACCCGCGCGCCAGTGAGAGGTACTTGACCTAATGCAATGTTTGGCAGCCTACTCAGCAAACCCCAAATTTGAAGCCTGTAATCTCTACTGATGACGGTTAAAGAACCAGAAACACGTGTCTAGAGATCAGCACTATCTGCGCCAACTCTGGCGAAACACTTGGAATACTACAGTAAAGCAAGCAACATGAGACTGCATTTACCAGAATGCCAGGGGCGAACCTTGCTGGGGGGTGAAGCGGTGTGCTCCCACCCCTGTTCCTGTTTAAAAGTACTCCCGTGAGTCATTGAGCTGACGAGCTCGTGGAAGAAGCACCCGCGCGCCAGTGAGAGGTACTTGACCTGATGCAATGTTTGGCAGCCTACTCAGCAAACCCCAAATTTGAAGCCTGTAATCTCTACTGATGACGGTTAAAGAACCAGAAACACGTGTCTAGAGATCAGCACTATCTGCGCCAACTCTGGCGAAACACTTGGAATACTACAGTAAAGCAAGCAACATGAGACTGCATTTACCAGAATGCCAGGGGCGAACCTTGCTGGGGGTGAAGCGGTGTGCTCCCACCCCTGTTCCTGTTTAAAAGTACTCCCGTGAGTCATTGAGCTGACGAGCTCGTGGAAGAAGCACCCGCGCGCCAGTGAGAGGTACTTGACCTGATGCAATGTTTGGCAGCCTACTCAGCAAACCCCAAATTTGAAGCCTGTAATCTCTACTGATGACGGTTAAAGAACCAGAAACCCGTGTCTAGAGATCAGCACTATCTGCGCCAACTCTGGCGAAACACTTGGAATACTACAGTAAAGCAAGCAACATGAGACTGCATTTACCAGAATGCCAGGGGCGAACCTTGATGGAGGGTGAAGTGGTGTGCTCCCACCCCTGTTCCTGTTTAAAAGTACTCCCGTGAGTCATTGAGCTGACGATCTCATGGAAGAAGCACCCGTGCGTCAGTGAGAGGTACTTGACCTGATGCAATGTTTGGCAGCCTACTCAGCAAACCCCAAATTTGAAGCCTGTAATCTCTACTGATGACAGTTAAAGAACCAGAAACACGTGTCTAGAGATCAGCACTATCTGCGCCAACTCTGGCGAAACACTTGGAATACTACAGTAAAGCAAGCAACATGAGACTACATTTACCAAAATGCCAGGGGCGAACCTTGCTGGGGGGTGAAGCGGTGTGCTCCCACCCCTGTTCCTGTTTAAAAGTACTCCCGTGAGTCATTGAGCTGACGAGCTCGTGGAAGAAGCACCCGCGCGCCAGTGAGAGGTACTTGACCTGATGCAATGTTTGGCAGCCTACTCAGCAAACCCCAAATTTGAAGCCTGTAATCTCTACTGATGACGGTTAAAGAACCAGAAACACGTGTCTAGAGATCAGCACTATCTGCGCCAACTCTGGCGAAACACTTGGAATACTACAGTAAAGCAAGCAACATGAGACTGCATTTACCAGAATGCCAGGGGCGAACCTTGCTGGGGGTGAAGCGGTGTGCTCCCACCCCTGTTCCTGTTTAAAAGTACTCCCGTGAATCATTGAGCTGACGAGCTCGTGGAAGAAGCACCCGCGCGCCAGTGAGAGGTACTTGACCTGATGCAATGTTTGGCAGCCTACTCAGCAAACCCCAAATTTGAAGCCTGTAATCTCTACTGATGACGGTTAAAGAACCAGAAACACGTGTCTAGAGATCAGCACTATCTGCGCCAACTCTGGCGAAACACTTGGAATACTACAGTAAAGCAAGCAACATGAGACTGCATTTACCAGAATGCCAGGGGCGAACCTTGCTGGGGGTGAAGCGGTGTGCTCCCACCCCTGTTCCTGTTTAAAAGTACTCCTGTGAGTCATTGAGCTGACGAGCTCGTGGAAGAAGCACCCGCGCGCCAGTGAGAGGTACTTGACCTGATGCAATGTTTGGCAGCCTACTCAGCAAACCCCAAATTTGAAGCCTGTAATCTCTACTGATGACGGTTAAAGAACCAGAAACACGTGTCTAGAGATCAGCACTATCTGCGCCAACTCTGGCGAAACACTTGGAATACTACAGTAAAGCAAGCAACATGAGACTGCATTTACCAGAATGCCAGGGGCGAACCTTGCTGGGGGTGAAGCGGTGTGCTCCCACCCCTGTTCCTGTTTAAAAGTACTCCCGTGAGTCATTGAGCTGACGAGCTCGTGGAAGAAGCACCCGCGCGCCAGTGAGAGGTACTTGACCTGATGCAATGTTTGGCAGCCTACTCAGCAAACCCCAAATTTGAAGCCTGTAATCTCTACTGATGACGGTTAAAGAACCAGAAACACGTGTCTAGAGATCAGCACTATCTGCGCCAACTCTGGCGAAACACTTGGAATACTACAGCAAAGCAAGCAACATGAGACTGCATTTACCAGAATGCCAGGGGCGAACCTTGCTGGGGCGTGAAGCGGTGTGCTCCCACCCCTGTTCCTGTTTAAAAGTACTCCCGTGAGTCATTGAGCTGAGGAGCTCGTGGAAGAAGCACCCACGCGCCAGTGAGAGGTACTTGACCTGATGCAATGTTTGGCAGCCTACTCTAGCAAACCCCAAATTTGAAGCCTGTAATCTCTACTGATGACGGTTAAAGAACCAGAAACACGTGTCTAGAGATCAGCACTATCTGCGCCAACTCTGGCGAAACACTTGGAATACTACAGCAAAGCAAGCAACATGAGACTGCATTTACCAGAATGCCAGGGCGAACCTTGCTGGGGGTGAAGCGGTGTGCTCCCACCCCTGTTCCTGTTTAAAAGTACTCCCATGAGTCATTGAGCTGACGAGCTCGTGGAAGAAGCACCCACGCGCCAGTGAGAGGTACTTGACCTGATGCAATGTTTGGCAGCCTACTCAGCAAACCCCAAATTTGAAGCCTGTAATCTCTACTGATGACGGTTAAAGAACCAGAAACACGTGTCTAGAGATCAGCACTATCTGCGCCAACTCTGGCGAAACACTTGGAATACTACAGCAAAGCAAGCAACATGAGACTGCATTTACCAGAATGCCAGGGGCGAACCTTGCTGGGGGTGAAGCGGTGTGCTCCCACCCCTGTTCCTGTTTAAAAGTACTCCCGTGAGTCATTGAGCTGACGAGCTCGTGGAAGAAGCACCCGTACGTCAGTGAGAGGTACTTGACCTGATGCAATGTTTGGCAGCCTACTCCGCAAACCCCAAATTTGAAGCCTGTAATCTCTACTGATGACGGTTAAAGAACCAGAAACACGTGTCTAGAGATCAGCACTATCTGCGCCAACTCTGGCGAAACACTTGGAATACTACAGTAAAGCAAGCAACATGAGACTGCATTTACCAGAATGCCAGGGGCGAACCTTGCTGGGGGTGAAGCGGTGTGCTCCCACCTCTGTTCCTGTTTAAAAGTACTCCCGTGAGTCATTGAGCTGACGAGCTCATGGAAGAAGCACCCGTACGCCAGTGAGAGGTACTTGACCTGATGTAATGTTTGGCAGCCTACTCAGCAAACCCCAAATTTGAAGCCTGTAATCTCTACTGATGACGGTTAAAGAACCAGAAACACGTGTCTAGAGATCAGCACTATCTGCGCCAACTCTGGCGAAACACTTGGAATACTATAGCAAAGCAAGCAACATGAGACTGCATTTACCAGAATGCCAGGGGCGAACCTTGCTGGGGGTGAAGCAGTGTGCTCCCACCCCTGTTCCTGTTTAAAAGTACTCCCATGAGTCATTGAGCTGACGAGCTCGTGGAAGAAGCACCCGCGCGCCAGTGAGAGGTACTTGACCTGATGCAATGTTTGGCAGCCTACTCAGCAAACCCCAAATTTGAAGCCTGTAATCTCTACTGATGACGGTTAAAGAACCAGAAACACATGTCTAGAGATCAGCACTATCTGTGCCAACTCTGGCGAAACACTTGGAATACTACAGTAAAGCAAGCAACATGAGACTGCATTTACCAGAATGGCAGGGGCGAACCTTGCTGGTGGTAGAAGCGGTGTGCTCCCACCCCTGTTCCTGTTTAAAAGTACTGCCGTGAGTCATTGAGCTGACGAGCTCGTGGAAGAAGCACCCGCGCGCCAGTGAGAGGTACTTGACCTAATGTAATGTTTGCAGCCTACTCAGCAAACCCCAAATTTGAAGCCTGTAATCTCTACTGATGACGGTTAAAGAACCAGAAACACGTGTCTAGAGATCAGCACTATCTGCGCCAACTCTGGCGAAACACTTGGAATACTACAGTAAAGCAAGCAACATGAGACTGCATTTACCAGAATGCCAGGGGCGAACCTTGCTGGGGGTGAAGCGGTGTGCTCCCACCCCTGTTCCTGTTTAAAAGTACTCCCGTGAGTCATTGAGCTGACGAGCTCGTGGAAGAAGCACCCGCGCGCCAGTGAGAGGTACTTGACCTGATGCAATGTTTGGCAGCCTACTCAGCAAACCCCAAATTTGAAGCCTGTAATCTCTACTGATGACGGTTAAAGAACCAGAAACACGTGTCTAGAGATCAGCACTATCTGCGCCAACTCTGGCGAAACACTTGGAATACTACAGTAAAGCAAGCAACATGAGACTGCATTTACCAGAATGCCAGGGGCGAACCTTGCTGGGGGTTGAAGCGGTGTGCTCCCACCCCTGTTCCTGTTTAAAAGTACTCCCGTGAGTCATTGAGCTGACGAGCTCATGGAAGAAGCACCCGCGCGCCAGTGAGAGGTACTTGACCTGATGTAATGTTTGGCAGCCTACTCCAGCAAACCCCAAATTTGAAGCCTGTAATCTCTACTGATGACGGTTAAAGAACCAGAAACACGTGTCTAGAGATCAGCACTATCTGCGCCAACTCTGGCGAAACACTTGGAATACTACAGTAAAGCAAGCAACATGAGACTGCATTTACCAGAATGCCCGGGGCGAACCTTGCTGGGGGTGAAGCGGTGTGCTCCCACCCCTGTTCCTGTTTAAAAGTACTCCCGTGAGTCATTGAGCTGACGAGCTCATGGAAGAAGCACCCGTGCGCCAGTGAGAGGTACTTGACCTGATGCAATGTTTGGCAGCCTACTCAGCAAACCCCAAATTTGAAGCCTGTAATCTCTACTGATGACGGTTAAAGAACCAGAAACACGTGTCTAGAGATCAGCACTATCTGTGCCAACTCTGGCGAAACACTTGGAATACTACAGTAAAGCAAGCAACATGAGACTGCATTTACCAGAATGCCAGGGGCGAACCTTGCTGGGGGTGAAGCAGTGTGCTCCCACCCCTGTTCCTGTTTAAAAGTACTCCCATGAGTCATTGAGCTGACGAGCTCGTGGAAGAAGCACCCGCGCGCCAGTGAGAGGTACTTGACCTGATGCAATGTTTGGCAGCCTACTCAGCAAACCCCAAATTTGAAGCCTGTAATCTCTACTGATGACGGTTAAAGAACCAGAAACACGTGTCTAGAGATCAGCACTATCTGTGCCAACTCTGGCGAAACACTTGGAATACTACAGTAAAGCAAGCAACATGAGACTGCATTTACCAGAATGCCAGGGGCGAACCTTGCTGGGGGTGAAGCGGTGTGCTCCCACCCCTGTTCCTGTTTAAAAGTACTCCCGTGAGTCATTGAGCTGACGAGCTCGTGGAAGAAGCACCCGCGCGCCAGTGAGAGGTACTTGACCTGATGCAATGTTTGGCAGCCTACTCAGCAAACCCCAAATTTGAAGCCTGTAATCTCTACTGATGACGGTTAAAGAACCAGAAACACATGTCTAGAGATCAGCACTATCTGCGCCAACTCTGGCGAAACACTTGAAATACTACAGCAAAGCAAGCAACATGAGTCTTTATTTACCAGAATGCCAGGGGCAAACCTTGCTGGGGGGTGAAGCGGTGTGCTCCCACCCCTGTTCCTGTTTAAAAGTACTCCCGTGAGTCATTGAGCTGACGAGCTCGTGTAAGAAGCACCCGCGCGCTAGTGAGAGGTACTTGACCTGATGCAATGTTTGGCAGCCTACTCAGCAAACCCCAAATTTGAAGCCTGTAATCTCTACTGATGACGGTTAAAGAACCAGAAACACGTGTCTAGAGATCAGCACTATCTGCGCCAACTCTGGCGAAACACTTGGAATACTACTAGCAAAGCAAGCAACATGAGACTGCATTTACCAGAATGCCAGGGGCGAACCTTGCTGGGGGTTGAAGCGGTGTGCTCCCACCCCTGTTCCTGTTTAAAAGTACTCCCGTGAGTCATTGATCTGACGAGCTCGTGGAAGAAGCACCCGCGCGCCAGTGAGAGGTACTTGACCTAATGCAATGTTTGGCAGCCTACTCAGCAAACCCCAAATTTGAAGCCTGTAATCTCTACTGATGACGGTTAAAGAACCAGAAACACGTGTCTAGAGATCAGCACTATCTGCGCCAACTCTGGCGAAACACTTGGAATACTACAGCAAAGCAAGCAACATGAGACTGCATTTACCAGAATGCCAGGGGCGAACCTTGCTGGGGGTGAAGCGGTGTGCTCCCACCCCTGTTCCTGTTTAAAAGTACTCCCGTGAGTCATTGAGCTGACGAGCTCGTGGAAGAAGCACCCGCGCGCCAGTGAGAGGTACTTGACCTGATGCAATGTTTGGCAGCCTACTCAGCAAACCCCAAATTTGAAGCCTGTAATCTCTACTGATGACGGTTAAAGAACCAGAAACACGTGTCTAGAGATCAGCACTATCTGCGCCAACTCTGGCGAAACACTTGGAATACTACAGTAAAGCAAGCAACATGAGACTGCATTTACCAGAATGCCAGGGGCGAACCTTGCTGGGGGTTGAAGCGGTGTGCTCCCACCCCTGTTCCTGTTTAAAAGTACTCCAGTGAGTCATTGAGCTGACGAGCTCATGGAAGAAGCACCCGCGCGCCAATGAGAGGTACTTGACCTGATGTAATATTTGGCAGCCTACTCAGCAAACCCAAAATTTGAAGCCTGTAATCTCTGATGATGACAGTTAAAGAACCAGAAACACGTGTCTAGAGATCAGCACTATCTGCGCCAACTCTGGCGAAACACTTGGAATACTTTAGCAAAGCAAGCAACATGAGACTGCATTTACCAGAATGCCAGGGGCGAACCTTGCTGGGGGTTGAAGCGGTGTGCTCCCACCCCTGTTCCTGTTTAAAAGTACTCCCGTGAGTCATTGAGCTGACGAGCTTGTGGAAGAAGCACCCGCGCGCCAGTGAGAGGTACTTGACCTGATGTAATGTTTGGCAGCCTACTCAGCAAACCCCAAATTTGAAGCCTGTAATCTCTACTGATGACGGTTAAAGAACCAGAAACACGTGTCTAGAGATCAGCACTATCTGCGCCAACTGTGGCAAAACACTTGGAATACTTTAGCAAAGCAAGCAACATGAGACTGCATTTACCAGAATGCCAGGGGCGAACCTTGCTGGGGGGTGAAGCTGTGTGCTCCCACCCCTGTTCCTGTTTAAAAGTACTCCCGTGAGTCATTGAGCTGAGGAGCTCGTGGAAGAAGCACCCGCGCGCCAGTGAGAGGTACTTGACCTGATGTAATGTTTGGCAGCCTACTCAGCAAACCCCAAATTTGAAGCCTGTAATCTCTACTGATGACGGTTAAAGAACCAGAAACACGTGTCTAGAGATCAGCACTATCTGCGCCAACTCTGGCGAAACACTTGGAATACTACAGCAAAGCAAGCAACATGAGACTGCATTTACCAGAATGCCAGGGGCGAACCTTGCTGGGGGTGAAGCGGTGTGCTCCCACCCCTGTTCCTGTTTAAAAGTACTCCTGTGAGTCATTGAGCTGACGAGCTCGTGGAAGAAGCACCCGCGCGCCAGTGAGAGGTACTTGACCTGATGTAATGTTTGGCAGCCTACTCAGCAAACCCCAAATTTGAAGCCTGTAATCTCTACTGATGACGGTTAAAGAACCAGAAACACATGTCTAGAGATCAGCACTATCTGCGCCAACTCTGGCGAAACACTTGGAATACTTTAGCAAAGCAAGCAACATGAGACTGCATTTACCAGAATGCCAGGGGCGAACCTTGCTGGGGGTTGAAGCGGTGTGCTCCCACCCCTGTTCCTGTTTAAAAGTACTCCCGTGAGTCATTGAGCTGACGAGCTCGTGGAAGAAGCACCCGCGCGCCAGTGAGAGGTACTTGACCTGATGCAATGTTTGGCAGCCTACTCAGCAAACCCCAAATTTGAAGCCTGTAATCTCTACTGATGACGGTTAAAGAACCAGAAACACGTGTCTAGAGATCAGCACTATCTGCGCCAACTCTGGCGAAACACTTGGAATACTATAGCAAAGCAAGCAACATGAGACTGCATTTACCAGAATGCCAGGGGCGAACCTTGCTGGGGCGTGAAGCGGTGTGCTCCCACCCCTGTTCCTGTTTAAAAGTACTCCCGTGAGTCATTGAGCTGACGAGCTCGTGGAAGAAGCACCCGCGCGCCAGTGAGAGGTACTTGACCTGATGTAATGTTTGGCAGCCTACTCTAGCAAACCCCAAATTTGAAGCCTGTAATCTCTACTGATGACGGTTAAAGAACCAGAAACACGTGTCTAGAGATCAGCACTATCTGCGCCAACTCTGGCAAAACACTTGGAATACTTTAGCAAAGCAAGCAACATGAGACTGCATTTACCAGAATGCCAGGGGCGAACCTTGCTGGGGATTGAAGCGGTGTGCTCCCACCCCTGTTCCTGTTTAAAAGTACTCCCGTGAGTCATTGAGCTGACGAGCTCGTGGAAGAAGCACCCGCGCGCCAGTGAGAGGTACTTGACCTGATGTAATGTTTGCAGCCTACTCAGCAAACCCCAAATTTGAAGCCTGTAATCTCTACTGATGACGGTTAAAGAACCAGAAACACGTGTCTAGAGATCAGCACTATCTGCGCCAACTCTGGCGAAACACTTGGAATACTACTAGCAAAGCAAGCAACATGAGACTGCATTTACCAGAATGCCAGGGGCGAACCTTGATGGGGGTGAAGCGGTGTGCTCCCACCCCTGTTCCTGTTTAAAAGTACTCCCGTGAGTCATTGAGCTGACGAGCTCGTGGAAGAAGCACCCGTGCGCCAGTGAGAGGTACTTGACCTGATGCAATGTTTGGCAGCCTACTCAGCAAACCCCAAATTTGAAGCCTGTAATCTCTACTGATGACGGTTAAAGAACCAGAAACACGTGTCTAGAGATCAGCACTATCTGCGCCAACTCTGGCGAAACACTTGGAATACTATAGCAAAGCAAGCAACATGAGACTGCACTTACCAGAATGCCAGGGGCGAACCTTGCTGGGGGTTGATGCGGTGTGCTCCCACCCCTGTTCCTGTTTAAAAGAACTCCCGTGAGTCATTGGAGCTGACGAGCTCGTGGAAGAAGCACCCGCGCGCCAGTGAGAGGTACTTGACCTGATGTAATGTTTGGCAGCCTACTCAGCAAACCCCATATTTGAAGCCTGTATTCTCTACTGATGACGGTTAAAGAACCAGAAACACGTGTCTAGAGATCAGCACTATCTGCGCCAACTCTGGCGAAACACTTGGAATACTACTAGCAAAGCAAGCAACATGAGACTGCATTTACCAGAATGCCAGGGGCGAACCATGCTGGGGGTGAAGCGGTGTGCTCCCACCCCTGTTCCTGTTTAAAAGTACTCCCGTGAGTCATTGAGCTGACGAGCTCGTGGAAGAAGCACCCGCGCGCCAGTGAGAGGTACTTGACCTGATGTAATGTTTGGCAGCCTACTCAGCAAACCCCAAATTTGAAGCCTGTAATCTCTACTGATGACGGTTAAAGAACCAGAAACACGTGTCTAGAGATCAGCACTATCTGCGCCAACTCTGGCGAAACACTTGGAATACTATAGCAAAGCAAGCAACATGAGACTGCATTTACCAGAATGCCAGGGGCGAACCTTGCTGGGGGTTGAAGCGGTGTGCTCCCACCCCTGTTCCTGTTTAAAAGTACTCCCGTGAGTCATTGAGCTGACGAGCTCGTGGAAGAAGCACCCGCGCGCCAGTGAGAGGTACTTGACCTGATGCAATGTTTGGCAGCCTACTCAGCAAACCCCAAATTTGAAGCCTGTAATCTCTACTGATGACGGTTAAAGAACCAGAAACACGTGTCTAGAGATCAGCACTATCTGCGCCAACTCTGGCGAAACACTTGGAATACTATAGCAAAGCAAGCAACATGAGACTGCATTTACCAGAATGCCAGGGGCGAACCTTGCTGGGGGTTGAAGCGGTGTGCTCCCACCCCTGTTCCTGTTTAAAAGTACTCCTGTGAGTCATTGAGCTGACGAGCTCGTGGAAGAAGCACCCGCGCGCCAGTGAGAGGTACTTGACCTGATGTAATGTTTGCAGCCTACTCAGCAAACCCCAAATTTGAAGCCTGTAATCTCTACTGATGACGGTTAAAGAACCAGAAACACGTGTCTAGAGATCAGCACTATCTGCGCCAACTCTGGCGAAACACTTGGAATACTACAGCAAAGCAAGCAACATGAGACTGCATTTACCAGAATGCCAGGGGCGAACCTTGCTGGGGGTGAAGCGGTGTGCTCCCACCCCTGTTCCTGTTTAAAAGTACTCCCGTGAGTCATTGAGCTGACGAGCTCGTGGAAGAAGCACCCACGCGCCAGTGAGAGGTACTTGACCTGATGCAATGTTTGGCAGCCTACTCTAGCAAACCCCAAATTTGAAGCCTGTAATCTCTACTGATGACGGTTAAAGAACCAGAAACACGTGTCTAGAGATCAGCACTATCTGCGCCAACTCTGGCGAAACACTTGGAATACTATAGCAAAGCAAGCAACATGAGACTGCATTTACCAGAATGCCAGGGGCGAACCTTGCTGGGGGTTGAAGCGGTGTGCTCCCACCTCTGTTCCTGTTTAAAAGTACTCCCGTGAATCATTGAGCTGACGATCTCATGGAAGAAGCACCCGTGCGCCAGTGAGAGGTACTTGACCTGATGCAATGTTTGGCAGCCTACTCCGCAAACCCCAAATTTGAAGCCTGTAATCTCTACTGATGACGGTTAAAGAACCAGAAACACGTGTCTAGAGATCAGCACTATCTGCGCCAACTCTGGCGAAACACTTGGCAATACTATAGCAAAGCAAGCAACATGAGACTGCATTTACCAGAATGCCAGGGGCGAACCTTGCTGGGGGTGTGAAGCAGTGTGCTCCCACCCCTGTTCCTGTTTAAAAGTACTCCCGTGAGTCATTGAGCTGACGAGCTCGTGGAAGAAGCACCCGCGCGCCAGTGAGAGGTACTTGACCTGATGTAATGTTTGGCAGCCTACTCAGCAAACCCCAAATTTGAAGCCTGTAATCTCTACTGATGACGGTTAAAGAACCAGAAACACGTGTCTAGAGATCAGCACTATCTGCGCCAACTCTGGCGAAACACTTGGAATACTTTAGCAAAGCAAGCAACATGAGACTGCATTTACCAGAATGCCAGGGGCGAACCTTGCTGGGGGTTGAAGCGGTGTGCTCCCACCCCTGTTCCTGTTTAAAAGTACTCCTGTGAGTCATTGAGCTGACGAGCTCGTGGAAGAAGCACCCGCGCGCCAGTGAGAGGTACTTGACCTGATGTAATGTTTGGCAGCCTACTCAGCAAACCCCAAATTTGAAGCCTGTAATCTCTACTGATGACGGTTAAAGAACCAGAAACACGTGTCTAGAGATCAGCACTATCTGCGCCAACTCTGGCGAAACACTTGGAATACTACAGTAAAGCAAGCAACATGAGACTGCATTTACCAGAATGCCAGGGGCGAACCTTGCTGGGGGTGTGAAGCGGTGTGCTCCCACCCCTGTTCCTGTTTAAAAGTACTCCCGTGAGTCATTGAGCTGACGAGCTCGTGGAAGAAGCACCCACGCGCCAGTGAGAGGTACTTGACCTGATGCAATGTTTGGCAGCCTACTCTAGCAAACCCCAAATTTGAAGCCTGTAATCTCTACTGATGACGGTTAAAGAACCAGAAACACGTGTCTAGAGATCAGCACTATCTGCGCCAACTCTGGCGAAACACTTGGAATACTACAGTAAAGCAAGCAACATGAGACTGCATTTACCAGAATGCCCGGGGCGAACCTTGCTGGGGGTGAAGCGGTGTGCTCCCACCCCTGTTCCTGTTTAAAAGTACTCCCATGAGTCATTGAGCTGACGAGCTCGTGGAAGAAGCACCCACGCGCCAGTGAGAGGTACTTGACCTGATGCAATGTTTGGCAGCCTACTCAGCAAACCCCAAATTTGAAGCCTGTAATCTCTA
Organism: Calotriton arnoldi; assembly: GCA_963921515.1. Taxonomy (NCBI): domain Eukaryota; kingdom Metazoa; phylum Chordata; class Amphibia; order Caudata; family Salamandridae; genus Calotriton; species Calotriton arnoldi. Next base: position 104,407 of record CAWUFW010002184.1, on the reverse strand, counting down.
CTGATGACGGTTAAAGAACCAGAAACACGTGTCTAGAGATCAGCACTATCTGCGCCAACTCTGGCGAAACACTTGGAATACTATAGCAAAGCAAGCAACATGAGACTGCATTTACCAGAATGCCAGGGGCGAACCTTGCTGGGGGTGAAGCGGTGTGCTCCCACCCCTGTTCCTGTTTAAAAGTACTCCCGTGAGTCATTGAGCTGACGAGCTCATGGAAGAAGCACCCGTGCGCCAATGAGAGGTACTTGACCTGATGTAATATTTGGCAGCCTACTCAGCAAACCCAAAATTTGAAGCCTGTAATCTCTGATGATGACAGTTAAAGAACCAGAAACACATGTCTAGAGATCAGCACTATCTGTGCCAACTCTGGCGAAACACTTGGAATACTTTAGCAAAGCAAGCAACATGAGACTGCATTTACCAGAATGCCAGTGGCAAACCTTGCTGGGGGTTGAAGCAGTGTGCTCCCACCCCTGTTCCTGTTTAAAAGTACTCCCATGAGTCATTGAGCTGACGAGCTCGTGGAAGAAGCACCCGCGCGCCAGTGAGAGGTACTTGACCTGATGCAATGTTTGGCAGCCTACTCAGCAAACCCCAAATTTGAAGCCTGTAATGTAGGAGAGTAGGATCTGCTTCACAGGGGTACCCCCACTTTTTGCTGATACTTCACTGGTTTTCGACATTAGTCTGGCTGGGGCCCTGCTATTCAGAACCCCAGCCTAGCTGTTTCCTCTTTAAAAGGGTCTCCATGTGCCTTAGGCACATCACTGATTGGGATCTGGAGTGCCCTTGTAAGTCCCTAGTATATGGTATACTATGTACCAAGGGCATAGGTACCTCAGAGGCCTGCCAGGGGCTGCAGCATGTATTATGCCACCCCTGGTAGGCCATCCAAACTGGCACCACAGGTCTGCTACTGCAGCCTGGGTAAGGTGGTGCATGCACCCCTTGCTGTGGTATAGGTTACCTATATCACTAAATGCATACACACATATAAACCTATAAGTCACTCCTAAGGCAGGCCTTATCAATCCTAAAGGCAGAGTGCATGGTTCCTATGTGAGAGGGTGCCCCTGCATGAGCAGGGCCCTCTGCAGCGTTCGGAGACCATCTCTGATGCTGTTTGTAGTGCAGCCTGACCATATACTCTTAAACGCATTATATCCTCGCGGTAAAATGCTAACTATGGAATGGCTGCACCTAAACATGTCGTGTTTGGTGTCAAACATCTTGGAATACTACCCCCCCGCCAATCCTGGCGGCGGGGGTAGCATTCCACCCTTCTAGAGGGAAAGGCATGTTAACTCTGACGAGTCCGGTAACTTCTTTCCAGAGCCTGGCATCACAAAATGGATGCTGCTGCCACAGACACGAGTCTGGCCTCCTGCTGCTGGACGAAACTCCGGCAGGGGAGGCCTGGACAATAGGTTTCCTGTCCCAGGGAGGTGTGACCACCTCCCCAGACAGGACAATGTGTATTGGGGCTGGGCGGGAGCACTTTCGGGTGCTTTGAAGTCCTGCACTGGGGGCACATTTGGTGTCCCTGTGCATACCCCAGTTCAAACCGGATCAGGGGCTTGCAGCCCCTGCTTTGGCGCGAACTGGACAAAGGGAAAGGGGTGTAGCCACCCCTCTGCCCTGACCCACCCATAGGTGGGGCCACAGAGTAGTCCATCCCCTATTTTTAGAATAAAGGTAGGAACCCAGTCCCTAGGACTTTAGATTATACCTGGACGAAACTCTGAAACAGAATCCTGGACCTTCGACGCTCTACTCACGATTAGAGGACTGAAGAATCTCCCTTGGGGTCAAGGAGTGACTCCCCTGCTTGGCAGGCACCAAAGAAGCATCTGTCCGGTTCGCATCACTGAAGCTCCCGTCGGACGCCGAAGTCATCGCATCACCAGAGGTGGATTCTCAGACTTCCCCGAGGCTACCCTGAGTCCCCAGCAAAGCTGAGGCCCGTGGCTATCGTGGGTGACTTGAGACCGTGACCCCTGGACACCGAGCACATTTGCAAGTGCACCATCTTCTGGGTCTCCCAAGAAGTCGTGCTTTGGGCTCCGAGTAGCCCTAGCCTCCAGCACCACCTGCACCGAAGATCACTGGCCCCCACTCCACGAGTGTCCTGTAAGCCAGCTCCACGTGCGGCGTCACGAGGCTCCTTCGCGGTCGCTAGCCCGTTGGCTAGTAGCCCTTAACGAAGGCCAATCTTTTCTTTACTTGGCAGTCTGGTTGCTCCAGGCCTGCCCTCACTTACCCTTGCTGGGTGAGTTCCCCAGACCTTGCTGGTCTGCATCATCGACGATCTACATCTTACTCGAGACTTGCCGTTGCCAAGGCTTGTTGGGTCCACTCTGGTCGCCGACACCTCTGCACTCGACAGACATCGAGCAACAGCCCGAATCCTGCTCCTGGTCGCCGACAACGCCTCCCGGACCTCGTGGCTGAAGAGTCAAGACGACCGTCATCGAATCTGAAGCACTCGACATCGGTGGGCATCTGTCCATCGCCTCCCTGGTCACTGGCTAGTGACCCAGACTCTGTCCCCTCTGCTTTCAGGTTCTTCAGAACTCCGATCCACTCTTGGATCCACCCGGACACTTTTCTCCTGGTCGCCAGCAGCACTTTGCAGCAGATCGCCATAAGAACCGACGACGAAACCCGACCCCGAAAGGCACCTATGCACCCGGCTTCCCTGGGTGAGGTAACACGAGTACTCCGGTGCTCCCGTGGGTAGAGACTCTTCAAAGTCCTAGATCTCAAAGGGTTTTGTCCTAGTCCTCTTCTAAGTGTCCCTTTCCTCTATTTTCCCGATCCCGACTTTCTCCATAGAAGTTAACGGCGTATCGCGGTTGTGTATTTACACTGCACGCGTCTCCCGTGGGTCCCCTGTGTCACTACCTTGGGTGGTTCCTTGTGGTCCAAGCACTTCTAGAGGCTCTAGGCCTAGTGTCTAGTTCAGTCGTGGTTCGCATACCACTTTATTGGTATATGGTTTGGTACGCCCCTAGGGCCCAAACGTGTATTTGTGCTATTACTGTGATTTAAGATCTTATAACCTATGTATTTCGAACTCTAGCCTCATAAAGAGACTAGAGGGGTGTGTTTAGTAATAAATACATATATTTTGAATATATACCTGGTGTGGTGCTCTTTCATTTGGTCACTCAAGAGATTATAGACTGGTAAAACAAGCTGCTTTACATTCCTTCAAGACTTAGCCTGAAGGCTGCTCTCCACAGCTACCACTAGGATAGCTTTCAATAAGGTTGTCTTTAACCTACCTACCATAAGAGTCGATTTGGACTGGTGCAAGGTGCCCACTATAATTAGTGGACAGCATATGCCAGGCCAACTTCTCACATTGGTGTGCAGCGTGTGGGATTCCAGCTTGCTATTGTTTTACCAGATAATCTCAATTGAATTGATCAACTGAAAACCACTAAAGGTACCTAAGGTACATATAATTTAAGCTTAGAATATCAGTAAGTTCTACTGAACTTAGAGTTGTGTGTTAAGGGATAGCACAACCCTTTCTACAACTCAAGAGAGTTTAGTAGGCCACACTAGAGTAGGTAGTGCATACACCACACCACACTAGTAATGTCTTTAAAAGCAGGATCCAAAGATGCCCTGCAGGAAGCCATTGAGCTTCCCCTCCAAGTATGACACACTCCCATTCTTGGAACTGAGAGCTTTGTGTAACGTGAGGAAATTAAGGACAGGCCAAAGTCCCACCACCCAACACCTCCAGGAGTTGTTGGTGGCTTATGATCTTAGTAAGTCCTCAGAGACTGAAGGGGTAGGAGCAGAGGGTGGGCCAGCAGATGAGGAAGGGGCCAGGGGTACTACTACCCCCAGCCCCCCTCTGAAACTGACCAGGAGGGTGACAATGACCCTGACCTGGAAAACCCAATCCCTTCTGGGGAAGATGAAGATGAGGATCTGGAGAACCACACCTTTGTCCCCCCAGGAAGGATTATGAGTGTGCTCAGAAAGTCTAGGTCTCCTTCTCAGGAGTCTAACCACTCTGGCACCTCAATAGGGAGCTCTGTTTCTTCTCACAGGAGGGAATCCTCTCATGAGAGAAGAAAGAGACTGGTCCAGTATGAGGAAACTCAACTGGAGATCAGGAAGAAGCAATTGGCTTTAGATAGAGAATCCCTAGATCTCCTTAAAGAGAGAAGAAAGTTGGGACTAGAGTCCCATGGTGGCAGCCATGTCCCTAGAGATAGGGAAAGGTCCTATGACCATAGGAACCTGAGCAAGATTGTCCCTCCCTACCAGAGTGGGGATGATATCCACAAATGGATAACTGCTTTAGAGAGGGCCTGTAAAGTACAGAAGGTCCCTCAGGAGCAGTGGGCAGCAATCTTGTGGCTCTCCTTTGCTGACAAAGGTAGAGACAAGCTCCTCACTGTTAGAGAGGAGGATGCTGACAATTACAAGGTCTTGAAGAGTGCTCTTATTGATGGGTTTGGCCTAACCACTGAACAGTACAGGTTGAAGTTCAGAGACACCCAAAAAGCACAGACTCAAGACTGGGTAGACTATGTGGATTGTTCTGCCAAGGCTCTGGAAGGCTGGTTGATGGGCAGTAAGGTGTGTGACTTCTCAGGATTGTATAATCTGATAATGAGGGAGCAGATTCTTAATAACTGTCAAAACCAGCTGTTGCATCAGTACCTGGTTGACTCTGATCTGACCTCTCCCCAAGAATTGGGAAAGAAGGCAGACAAATGGGTCAGAACCAGGGTGAAGCAGAAGGTACAGAACCAAGGTGGGGAAACCAAGAAGCAAGATGCTAAGAACTCTGACAAGGGTGGGGAGAAGGGTAAAGATCAAAAGTCTTCATCAGGCCCCCAAAAATCTTCTTCTGGTGGGGATTCCCAGTCTACCAAGGGTAAAGGCCAAAGAAAACCATGGTGCAAGGTCTGTAAGCAAAAGACCCACTGGACCAGTGATTGCACCAAGTCCAAAGACTCCAGTCCAGCACCCACCAATGCCCCTAAGGCACCTGTTCCCCCTAGTACAGTTGGTGGAGGTGCTCCAGCAAAGGGTTTAGTAGGGTTCACCCTGGGAACTGAGTTGGGCTCTGACTTAGTCAGGGAACTGACTCAGGCTGTGTTAGTCTGTGATGGAGGCATGGATGTGACCTCCACTGTGAGTCCCAGTAATCTGGGCAAGTACAGACAACAGCCTTTAATCAATGGACGAGAGGCTTTGGCATTTAGGGACACAGGGGCAAGTGTCACAATGGTGACACAAGACCTTGTGCTACCTGGGCAAGTTATACTTGGTGAAATGTACCAAGTGACCAATGCTAGCAATGTCAGAACAGACCATACTCTGGCAGTTGTTAACTTCTCCTGGGGAGGGGTAACTGGCCTTAAGAAGGTTGTGGTAAGTGCAAACCTACCAGTCGAATGCTTGCTTGGCAATGACTTAGAGACTTCTGCTTGGGCAGAAGTGGAGCTCAGGACCCATGCAGAAATGCTGGGGATCCCTGCAGATGTGTTTGCTGTGACCAGGTCACAAGCTAAACTGTCTAAAACTGAACAGGCCTTGGATTCTGGAAGAATGGACCAAGTGCCTTCCAAGAGGAGGAGTAGTAGGGTTAAGGCAGTGCCTTCCCCTTGGCTCAGGAGGAAGATCAGTCCCTTGAGGGGGATGATCTCAGCCCTGAAGAAGGAACTGTCCCAGAGGAACTTGAACCTGAACAGGTTGAGTTCTTGGGGACAGGGGGACCTTCTAGGGCAGATCTGAGCCAGGAGCAGCAGAGCTGCCCCTCCCTTGAACCCCTCAGACAGCAAGCTGCTGCTGAGGCTGCTGGGAAAGCTAGTGGTCCCCATACAGTGTATTGGGATGATGGACTCCTGTACTCAGAGAGTAGAGACCCCAAGCCTGGTGCTACCAGGAGGTTGGTAATACCTTTGAAGTTCAGGGGCTTCCTATTGACCCTAGCCCATGATATTCCCTTAGCAGGACACCTGGGCCAGAACAAGACTTGGGACAGAATTGTCCCTCACTTTCACTGGCCCCACATGTCTGAAGACAGTAAGGAGTTTTGTCGCTCCTGTGTAACCTGCCAAGCCAGTGGCAAAGCAGGTGGCACTACAAAGGCCCCCTGATACCACTACCTGTGGTGGGGGTGCCCTTTGAGAGGGTAGGGATTGACATTGTTGGTCCCATGGATCCCCAAACAGCCTCTGGGCACAGGTTTATCCTGGTGGTAGTGGATCATGCCACCAGGTACCCAGAAGCTATTCCCCTCAGGACCACTACAGCACCTGTGGTGGCAAGGGCCCTCCTGGGAATCTTCTCAAGAGTGGGCTTTCCTAAGGAGGTAGTATCAGACAGGGGTGCAAACTTCATGTCTGGTTACTTAAAAGCAATGTGGAAGGAGTGTGGAGTTACTTATAAGTTCACCACACCCTATCACCCACAATGCAATGGTTTAGTTGAGAGATTCAACAAAACCTTGAAGGGCATGATTAAAGGGCTCCCAGAAAAGCTTAGGCGTAGATGGGACATACTCTTGCCCTGCCTTTTATTCGCATATAGGGAGGTGCCTCAGAAGGGGGTTGGTTACAGCCCTTTTGAACTTCTGTTTGGCCACCCTGTGAGGGGTCCACTGTGCTTGGTGAAGGAAGGATGGGAGTTACCTCTCAAGCCCCCAAAGCAAGATATAGTGGACTATGTACTTGGTCTCCGCTCCAGGATGGCTGAGTACATGAAAAAGGCAACCAAAAACCTTGAGGCTAGCCAGGAACTGCAGAAGGCCTGGCATGACCAAAAGGCTGTTCTGACTGTTTACCAGCCAGGACAGAAGGTGTGGGTGTTGGAGCCAGTGGCCCCAGCAGCTCTCCAAGACAAATGGAGTGGACCCCACACTATTGTTGAGCAGAAGGGTGAGGTCACTTACTTAGTAGACCTGGGAACACCCAGGAGTCCCCAAAGGGTTCTCCATGTCAACAGACTTAAGCCATATGTGGACAGGGCAGACATGGGCTTGCTCATGGCTACTGATGAAGGGCAGGAGGAAGAGAGTGACCCACTCCCTGACCTGCTCTCACAGAACCCTGACGATGGGTCAGTTGATGGTGTAGCCTTGGCAGGCAGCCTCACTACCCAGCAACAAACTGATTGCAGGCAAGTCCTCAATCAGTTTAGACATATGTTTTCACTGACACCCAGTCAGACCACCTGGTGCACTCATGAAGTGGACACTGGGGACAGTCTGCCTATTAAAAACAAGATTTATAGGCAACCTGACCATGTCAGGGACTGTATCAGGACTGAAGTCCAGAAGATGTTGGAATTGGGAGTGATTGAGCCCTCAGATAGCCCTTGGGCTAGTCCAGTAGTCCTAGTACCCAAACCTCACACCAGTGGTGGGAAAAGAGAGATGAGGTTTTGTGTAGACTACAGAGGCCTCAATGCAGTCACTAGGACTGATGCCCATCCAATACCCAGGGCAGATGAGCTCATAGATACTTTGGCCTCTGCCAAATATCTCAGCACATTTGACCTAACAGCTGGCTACTGGCAGATCAGACTAGCTGATGCTGCAAAGCCCAAAACAGCATTTTCAACCCCTAGTGGGCATTATCAATTTGTGGTGATGCCCTTTGGTCTGAAAAATGCACCTGCCACTTTCCAGAGGTTGGTGAACACAGTTCTCACAGGACTGGAAGCCTATAGTGCAGCTTATCTAGATGATATTGCTGTCTTTAGCTCCACCTGGGAGGATCACCTGGTCCACCTCAGGAATGTTTTACAGGCCCTGCAAAAGGCAGGCCTGACTATCAAGGCCACTAAGTGCCAGATAGGGCAGAGTCAGGTTGTGTACCTGGGCCACCTTGTGGGTGGAGGCCAGGTTCAACCTTTGCAGAGCAAGATCCAGACCATCATGGACTGGACTGCTCCCACTACCCAGACTCAGGTGAGAGCCTTCTTAGGCCTGACTGGGTACTATAGGAGATTTGTCAAGGGGTATGGATCAATAGTGACACCCTTGAATGACTTAACTTCTAAGAAAATGCCCAAAAAGGTTCAGTGGACAGTTAGCTGTCAAAAGGCATTTGATGACCTCAAGCAGGCCATGTGCACTGCTCCAATTCTGCAGAGTCCTGATTACTCCAAGAAGTTCATTGTTCAAACTGATGCATCTGAATTGGGGGTAGGGGCTGTACTGTCACAATTGAATGAAGAAGGTCAGGATCAGCCAGTAGCTTTTATTAGCAGAAGGCTGACCCCTAGAGAGAAACGTTGGTCAGCCATAGAGAGGGAGGCCTTTGCTGTGGTCTGGGCTCTGAAGAAGTTGAGGCCATACTTGTTTGGTACACACTTCCTGGTTCAGACAGACCATAAGCCCCTCTTATGGCTAAAACAAATGAAGGGTGAAAACCCCAAACTGCTTAGGTGGTCCATTTCCCTACAGGGGATGGACTTTACAGTGGAACATAGGCCTGGGAGTAACCATGCGAATGCAGATGGACTCTCTAGGTATTTCCACTTAGAACATGAAGACTTAACTGGGCAAGGTTAGTTTAATGTCCCTACGTTTGGGGGGGTTGTGTAGGAGAGTAGGATCTGCTTCACAGGGGTACCCCCACTTTTTGCTGATACTTCACTGGTTTTCGACATTAGTCTGGCTGGGGCCCTGCTATTCAGAACCCCAGCCTAGCTGTTTCCTCTTTAAAAGGGTCTCCATGTGCCTTAGGCACATCACTGATTGGGATCTGGAGTGCCCTTGTAAGTCCCTAGTATATGGTATACTATGTACCAAGGGCATAGGTACCTCAGAGGCCTGCCAGGGGCTGCAGCATGTATTATGCCACCCCTGGTAGGCCATCCAAACTGGCACCACAGGTCTGCTACTGCAGCCTGGGTAAGGTGGTGCATGCACCCCTTGCTGTGGTATAGGTTACCTATATCACTAAATGCATACACACATATAAACCTATAAGTCACTCCTAAGGCAGGCCTTATCAATCCTAAAGGCAGAGTGCATGGTTCCTATGTGAGAGGGTGCCCCTGCATGAGCAGGGCCCCTCTGCAGCGTTCGGAGACCATCTCTGATGCTGTTTGTAGTGCAGCCTGACCATATACTCTTAAACGCATTATATCCTCGCGGTAAAATGCTAACTATGGAATGGCTGCACCTAAACATGTCGTGTTTGGTGTCAAACATCTTGGAATACTACCCCCCGCCAATCCTGGCGGCGGGGGTAGCATTCCACCGTTCTAGAGGGAAAGGCATGTTAACTCTGACGAGTCCGGTAACTTCTTTCCAGAGCCTGGCATCACAAAATGGATGCTGCTGCCACAGACACGAGTCTGGCCTCCTGCTGCTGGACGAAACTCCGGCAGGGGAGGCCTGGACAATAGGTTTCCTGTCCCAGGGAGGTGTGACCACCTCCCCAGACAGGACAATGTGTATTGGGGCTGGGCGGGAGCACTTTCGGGTGCTTTGAAGTCCTGCACTGGGGGCACATTTGGTGTCCCTGTGCATACCCCAGTTCAAACCGGATCAGGGGCTTGCAGCCCCTGCTTTGGCGCGAACTGGACAAAGGGAAAGGGGTGTAGCCACCCCTCTGCCCTGACCCACCCATAGGTGGGGCCACAGAGTAGTCCATCCCCTATTTTTAGAATAAAGGTAGGAACCCAGTCCCTAGGACTTTAGATTATACCTGGACGAAACTCTGAAACAGAATCCTGGACCTTCGACGCTCTACTCACGATTAGAGGACTGAAGAATCTCCCTTGGGGTCAAGGAGTGACTCCCCTGCTTGGCAGGCACCAAAGAAGCATCTGTCCGGTTCGCATCACTGAAGCTCCCGTCGGACGCCGAAGTCATCGCATCACCAGAGGTGGATTCTCAGACTTCCCCGAGGCTACCCTGAGTCCCCAGCAAAGCTGAGGCCCGTGGCTATCGTGGGTGACTTGAGACCGTGACCCCTGGACACCGAGCACATTTGCAAGTGCACCATCTTCTGGGTCTCCCAAGAAGTCGTGCTTTGGGCTCCGAGTAGCCCTAGCCTCCAGCACCACCTGCACCGAAGATCACTGGCCCCCACTCCACGAGTGTCCTGTAAGCCAGCTCCACGTGCGGCGTCACGAGGCTCCTTCGCGGTCGCTAGCCCGTTGGCTAGTAGCCCTTAACGAAGGCCAATCTTTTGTTTACTTGGCAGTCTGGTTGCTCCAGGCCTGCCCTCACTTACCCTCGCTGGGTGAGTTCCCCAGACCTTGCTGGTCTGCATCATCGACGATCTACATCTTACTCGAGACTTGCCGTTGCCAAGGCTTGTTGGGTCCACTCTGGTCGCCGACACCTCTGCACTCGACAGACATCGAGCAACAGCCCGAATCCTGCTCCTGGTCACCGACAACGCCTCCCGGACCTCGTGGCTGAAGAGTCGAGACGACCGTCATCGAATCTGAAGCACTCGACATCGGTGGGCATCTGTCCATCGCCTCCCTGGTCACTGGCTAGTGACCCAGACTCTGTCCCCTCTGCTTTCAGGTTCTTCAGAACTCCGATCCACTCTTGGATCCACCCGGACACTTTTCTCCTGGTCGCCAGCAGCACTTTGCAGCAGATCGCCATAAGAACCGACGACGAAACCCGACCCCGAAAGGCACCTATGCACCCGGCTTCCCTGGGTGAGGTAACACGAGTACTCCGGTGCTCCCGTGGGTAGAGACTCTTCAAAGTCCTAGATCTCAAAGGGTTTTGTCCTAGTCCTCTTCTAAGTGTCCCTTTCCTCTATTTTCCCGATCCCGACTTTCTCCATAGAAGTTAACGGCGTATCGCGGTTGTGTATTTACACTGCACGCGTCTCCCGTGGGTCCCCTGTGTCACTACCTTGGGTGGTTCCTTGTGGTCCAAGCACTTCTAGAGGCTCTAGGCCTAGTGTCTAGTTCAGTCGTGGTTCGCATACCACTTTATTGGTATATGGTTTGGTACTGCCCCTAGGGCCCAAACGTGTATTTGTGCTATTACTGTGATTTAAGATCTTATAACCTATGTACTTCGAACTCTAGCCTCATAAAGAGACTAGAGGGGTGTGTTTAGTAATAAATACATATATTTTGAATATATACCTGGTGTGGTGCTCTTTCATTTGGTCACTCAAGAGATTATAGACTGGTAAAACAAGCTGCTTTACATTCCTTCAAGACTTAGCCTGAAGGCTGCTCTCCACAGCTACCACTAGGATAGCTTTCAACAAGGTTGTCTTTAACCTACCTACCATAAGAGTCGATTTGGACTGGTGCAAGGTGCCCACTATAATTAGTGGACAGCATATGCCAGGCCAACTTCTCACATGTAATCTCTACTGATGACGGTTAAAGAACCAGAAACACATGTCTAGAGATCAGCACTATCTGCGCCAACTCTGGCGAAACACTTGGAATACTACAGTAAAGCAAGCAACATGAGACTGCATTTACCAGAATGCCAGGGGCGAACCTTGCTGGGGGTGAAGCGGTGTGCTCCCACCCCTGTTCCTGTTTAAAAGTACTCCCGTGAGTCATTGAGCTGACGAGCTCGTGGAAGAAGCACCCGCGCGCCAGTGAGAGGTACTTGACCTGATGCAATGTTTGGCAGCCTACTCAGCAAACCCCAAATTTGAAGCCTGTAATCTCTACTGATGACGGTTAAAGAACCAGAAACACATGTCTAGAGATCAGCACTATCTGCGCCAACTCTGGCGAAACACTTGAAATACTACAGTAAAGCAAGCAACATGAGTCTTTATTTACCAGAATGCCAGGGGCGAACCTTGTTGGGGGGTGAAGCGGTGTGCTCCCACCCCTGTTCCTGTTTAAAAGTACTCCCGTGAGTCATTGAGCTGACGAGCTCGTGGAAGAAGCACCCGCGCGCTAGTGAGAGGTACTTGACCTGATTCAATGTTTGGCAGCCTAATCAGCAAACCCCAAATTTGAAGCCTGTAATATTTACTGATGACGGTTAAAGAACCAGAAACACGTGTCTAGAGATCAGCACTATCTGCGCCAACTCTGGCGAAACACTTGGAATACTACAGTAAAGCAAGCAACATGAGACTGCATTTACCAGAATGCCAGGGGCGAACCTTGCTGGGGGGTGAAGCGGTGTGCTCCCACCCCTGTTCCTGTTTAAAAGTACTCCCGTGAGTCATTGATCTGACGAGCTCGTGGAACGAAGCACCCGCGCGCCAGTGAGAGGTACTTGACCTAATGCAATGTTTGGCAGCCTACTCAGCAAACCCCAAATTTGAAGCCTGTAATCTCTACTGATGACGGTTAAAGAACCAGAAACACGTGTCTAGAGATCAGCACTATCTGCGCCAACTCTGGCGAAACACTTGGAATACTACAGTAAAGCAAGCAACATGAGACTACATTTACCAGAATGCCAGGGGCGAACCTTGCTGGGGGGTGAAGCGGTGTGCTCCCACCCCTGTTCCTGTTTAAAAGTACTCCCGTGAGTCATTGAGCTGACGAGCTCGTGGAAGAAGCACCCGCGCGCCAGTGAGAGGTACTTGACCTGATGCAATGTTTGGCAGCCTACTCAGCAAACCCCAAATTTGAAGCCTGTAATCTCTACTGATGACGGTTAAAGAACCAGAAACACGTGTCTAGAGATCAGCACTATCTGCGCCAACTCTGGCGAAACACTTGGAATACTACAGTAAAGCAAGCAACATGAGACTGCATTTACCAGAATGCCAGGGGCGAACCTTGCTGGGGGTTGAAGCGGTGTGCTCCCACCTCTGTTCCTGTTTAAAAGTACTCCCGTGAGTCATTGAGCTGACGATCTCATGGAAGAAGCACCCGTGCGTCAGTGAGAGGTACTTGACCTGATGCAATGTTTGGCAGCCTACTCAGCAAACCCCAAATTTGAAGCCTGTAATCTCTACTGATGACGGTTAAAGAACCAGAAACACGTGTCTAGAGATCAGCACTATCTGTGCCAACTCTGGCGAAACACTTGGAATACTACAGTAAAGCAAGCAACATGAGACTGCATTTACCAGAATGCCAGGGGCGAACCTTGCTGGGGGGTGAAGCAGTGTGCTCCCACCCCTGTTCCTGTTTAAAAGTACTCCCATGAGTCATTGAGCTGACGAGCTCGTGGAAGAAGCACCCGCGCGCCAGTGAGAGGTACTTGACCTGATGCAATGTTTGGCAGCCTACTCAGCAAACCCCAAATTTGAAGCCTGTAATCTCTACTGATGACGGTTAAAGAACCAGAAACACATGTCTAGAGATCAGCACTATCTGCGCCAACTCTGGCGAAACACTTGGAATACTACAGTAAAGCAAGCAACATGAGACTGCATTTACCAGAATGCCAGGGGCGAACCTTGCTGGGGGTGAAGCGGTGTGCTCCCACCCCTGTTCCTGTTTAAAAGTACTCCCGTGAGTCATTGAGCTGACGAGCTCGTGGAAGAAGCACCCGCGCGCCAGTGAGAGGTACTTGACCTGATGCAATGTTTGGCAGCCTACTCAGCAAACCCCAAATTTGAAGCCTGTAATCTCTACTGATGACGGTTAAAGAACCAGAAACACATGTCTAGAGATCAGCACTATCTGCGCCAACTCTGGCGAAACACTTGAAATACTACAGTAAAGCAAGCAACATGAGTCTTTATTTACCAGAATGCCAGGGGCGAACCTTGCTGGGGGTGAAGCGGTGTGCTCCCACCCCTGTTCCTGTTTAAAAGTACTCCCGTGAGTCATTGAGCTGACGAGCTCGTGGAAGAAGCACCCGCGCGCCAGTGAGAGGTACTTGACCTGATGCAATGTTTGGCAGCCTACTCAGCAAACCCCAAATTTGAAGCCTGTAATCTTTACTGATGACGGTTAAAGAACCAGAAACACGTGTCTAGAGATCAGCACTATCTGCGCCAACTCTGGCGAAACACTTGGAATACTACAGTAAAGCAAGCAACATAAGACTGCATTTACCAGAATGCCAGGGGCGAACCTTGCTGGGGGGTGAAGCGGTGTGCTCCCACCCCTGTTCCTGTTTAAAAGTACTCCCGTGAGTCATTGATCTGACGAGCTCGTGGACGAAGCACCCGCGCGCCAGTGAGAGGTACTTGACCTAATGCAATGTTTGGCAGCCTACTCAGCAAACCCCAAATTTGAAGCCTGTAATCTCTACTGATGACGGTTAAAGAACCAGAAACACGTGTCTAGAGATCAGCACTATCTGCGCCAACTCTGGCGAAACACTTGGAATACTACAGTAAAGCAAGCAACATGAGACTGCATTTACCAGAATGCCAGGGGCGAACCTTGATGGGGGGTGAAGCGGTGTGCTCCCACCCCTGTTCCTGTTTAAAAGTACTCCCGTGAGTCATTGAGCTGACGATCTCATGGAAGAAGCACCCGTGCGTCAGTGAGAGGTACTTGATCTGATGTAATGTTTGGCAGCCTACTCAGCAAACCCCAAATTTGAAGCCTGTAATCTCTACTGATGACGGTTAAAGAACCAGAAACACGTGTCTAGAGATCAGCACTATCTGCGCCAACTCTGGCGAAACACTTGGAATACTACAGTAAAGCAAGCAACATGAGACTGCATTTACCAAAATGCCAGGGGCGAACCTTGCTGGGGGGTGAAGCGGTGTGCTCCCACCCCTGTTCCTGTTTAAAAGTACTCCCGTGAGTCATTGAGCTGACGAGCTTGTGGAAGAAGCACCCGCGCGCCAGTGAGAGGTACTTGACCTGATGCAAAGTTTGGAAGCCTACTCAGCAAACCCCAAATTTGAAGCCTGTAATCTCTACTGATGATGGTTAAAGAACCAGAAACACGTGTCTAGAGATCAGCACTATCTGCGCCAACTCTGGCGAAACACTTGGAATACTACAGTAAAGTAAGCAACATGAGACTGCATTTACCAGAATGCCAGGGGCGAACCATGCTGGGGGGTGAAGCTGTGTGCTCCCACTCCTGTTCCTGTTTAAAAGTACTCCCGTGAGTCATTGAGCTGACGAGCTCGTGGAAGAAGCACCCGCGCGCCAGTGAGAGGTACTTGACCTGATGCAATGTTTGGCAGCCTACTCAGCAAACCCCAAATTTGAAGCCTGTAATCTCTACTGATGACGGTTAAAGAACCAGAAACACGTGTCTAGAGATCAGCACAATCTGCGCCAACTCTGGCGAAACACTTGGAATACTACAGTAAAGCAAGCAACATGAGACTGCATTTACCAGAATGCCAGGGGCGAACCTTGCTGGGGGGTGAAGCGGTGTGCTCCCACCCCTGTTCCTGTTTAAAAGTACTCCCGTGAATCATTGAGCTGACGAGCTCGTGGAAGAAGCACCCGCGCGCCAGTGAGAGGTACTTGACCTGATGCAATGTTTGGCAGCCTACTCAGCAAACCCCAAATTTGAAGCCTGTAATCTCTACTGATGACGGTTAAAGAACCAGAAACACGTGTCTAGAGATCAGCACTATCTGCGCCAACTCTGGCGAAACACTTGGAATACTACAGTAAAGCAAGCAACATGAGACTGCATTTACCAGAATGCCAGGGGCGAACCTTGCTGGGGGTTGAAGCGGTGTGCTCCCACCCCTGTTCCTGTTTAAAAGTACTCCCGTGAGTCATTGAGCTGACGAGCTCGTGGAAGAAGCACCCGCGCGCCAGTGAGAGGTACTTGACCTGATGCAATGTTTGGCAGCCTACTCAGCAAACCCCAAATTTGAAGCCTGTAATCTCTACTGATGACGGTTAAAGAACCAGAAACACGTGTCTAGAGATCAGCACTATCTGCGCCAACTCTGGCGAAACACTTGGAATACTACAGTAAAGCAAGCAACATGAGACTGCATTTACCAGAATGCCAGGGGCGAACCTTGCTGGGGGTGAAGCGGTGTGCTCCCACCCCTGTTCCTGTTTAAAAGTACTCCTGTGAGTCATTGAGCTGACGAGCTCGTGGAAGAAGCACCCGCGCGCCAGTGAGAGGTACTTGACCTGATGCAATGTTTGGCAGCCTACTCAGCAAACCCCAAATTTGAAGCCTGTAATCTCTACTGATGACGGTTAAAGAACCAGAAACACGTGTCTAGAGATCAGCACTATCTGCGCCAACTCTGGCGAAACACTTGGAATACTACAGTAAAGCAAGCAACATGAGACTGCATTTACCAGAATGCCAGGGGCGAACCTTGCTGGGGGTGAAGCGGTGTGCTCCCACCCCTGTTCCTGTTTAAAAGTACTCCCGTGAGTCATTGAGCTGACGAGCTCGTGGAAGAAGCACCCGCGCGCCAGTGAGAGGTACTTGACCTGATGCAATGTTTGGCAGCCTACTCAGCAAACCCCAAATTTGAAGCCTGTAATCTCTACTGATGACGGTTAAAGAACCAGAAACACGTGTCTAGAGATCAGCACTAT
Organism: Calotriton arnoldi; assembly: GCA_963921515.1. Lineage (NCBI taxonomy): Eukaryota > Metazoa > Chordata > Amphibia > Caudata > Salamandridae > Calotriton > Calotriton arnoldi. The sequence continues at coordinate 88,000 of CAWUFW010002184.1, read as the reverse complement.
CTGCGCCAACTCTGGCGAAACACTTGGAATACTACAGTAAAGCAAGCAACATGAGACTGCATTTACCAGAATGCCAGGGGCGAACCTTGCTGGGGGCGTGAAGCGGTGTGCTCCCACCCCTGTTCCTGTTTAAAAGTACTCCCCTGAGTCATTGAGCTGACGAGCTCGTGGAAGAAGCACCCACGCGCCAGTGAGAGGTACTTGACCTGATGCAATGTTTGGCAGCCTACTCTACAAACCCCAAATTTGAAGCCTGTAATCTCTACTGATGACGGTTAAAGAACCAGAAACACGTGTCTAGAGATCAGCACTATCTGCGCCAACTCTGGCGAAACACTTGGAATACTACAGTAAAGCAAGCAACATGAGACTGCATTTACCAGAATGCCCGGGGCGAACCTTGCTGGGGGGTGAAGCGGTGTGCTCCCACCCCTGTTCCTGTTTAAAAGTACTCCCATGAGTCATTGAGCTGACGAGCTCGTGGAAGAAGCACCCACGCGCCAGTGAGAGGTACTTGACCTGATGCAATGTTTGGCAGCCTACTCCGCAAACCCCAAATTTGAAGCTTGTAATCTCTACTGATGACGGTTAAAGAACCAGAAACACGTGTCTAGAGATCAGCACTATCTGCGCCAACTCTGGCGAAACACTTGGAATACTACAGTAAAGCAAGCAACATGAGACTGCATTTACCAGAATGCCAGGGGCGAACCTTGCTGGGGGGTGAAGCGGTGTGCTCCCACCTCTGTTCCTGTTTAAAAGTACTCCCGTGAGTCATGAGCTGACGATCTCATGGAAGAAGCACCCGTGCGTCAGTGAGAGGTACTTGACCTGATGCAATGTTTGGCAGCCTACTCCGCAAACCCCAAATTTGAAGCCTGTAATCTCTACTGATGACGGTTAAAGAACCAGAAACACGTGTCTAGAGATCAGCACTATCTGCGCCAACTCTGGCGAAACACTTGGAATACTACAGTAAAGCAAGCAACATGAGACTGCATTTACCAGAATGCCAGGGGCGAACCTTGCTGGGGGGTGAAGCGGTGTGCTCCCACCTCTGTTCCTGTTTAAAAGTACTCCCGTGAGTCATTGAGCTGACGATCTCATGGAAGAAGCACCCGTGCGTCAGTGAGAGGTACTTGACCTGATGCAATGTTTGGCAGCCTACTCAGCAAACCCCAAATTTGAAGCCTGTAATCTCTACTGATGACGGTTAAAGAACCAGAAACACGTGTCTAGAGATCAGCACTATCTGCGCCAACTCTGGCGAAACACTTGGAATACTACAGTAAAGTAAGCAACATGAGACTGCATTTACCAGAATACCAGGGGTGAACCTTGCTGGGGGGTGAAGCGGTGTGCTCCCACCCCTGTACCCCCAAAGGATATGTTAGACTGTAGACCAGCTAGCTCACAGTGCCACTATGAGCCCCTCTTACCAAGGAGCGAATAGTTTCTGGCAACTATCGAACATGACAACCCTGACCCCTCAGGGATCGTGGAAATAGTACAATACTTTTCACTCAGTCACTCATGCTCATTTGGTCTCAAAGAGATACACAGAATAAACGATGGTGACGTTTTCAATAAGCATTTATGGAACCAGCATCATTATAATGTAAAATACGTGTGCTGCAACAACCATGGGACAGAAACAGATGTAAACGTCATAAGCACCAACAGAGTAAATAGATGGTAGAATTCTACCATAGTGCTAAAACAATGGATATGTGCAGGCATGTAAATACGTGACAGTAATAATGCGTACTCCTACGGTGCGAACCCTAACTAGATCTACCTAAATGTACCTAGCATGTATGTCGGTGTATAGCCAAGAATCTCCCATCCCATTACCTGAAGTGAGAGAATGAAGGACCCCGTCTTGGTCTCGAGATGGACACCCCGCGAGGGATGTCCGACCACTGCGTGCTGGAGTGTCTGCGTGCAGGAACCTCAGTGTCTCGTGTCAGCGTGTCAGCATGGAAGTCTTTCTCCTCTATCTGCCTCAGCAAAGATATGGTATTTATATACACAGAAGGTACCCTCAGGGGTTCTACCTTGCTATGTCATGTCAGCCGAGGATGATGATAGTGATGAACCTCATACAAAGATATTATGCAGAAGATGGTAATCCTGCTGTGATTCTGAGAATCCTCATGCATAATAAATGAGGCTAGTTTTCAGAAAAATCACACGACATTTATGCAGCACCTAACTAGGTAAAAGGTCAGCACCAAACCTGTTATGTAGTACAATGGCAGGGTAAATGTAGGTGGAAGGTTAGGTGACTACCCAGGCCTATATTGGGGTACATTGCGAATCATAACAGTAGACTGCAGTGGCATTTAGGAGAGTAGGGCAGAGTAGAGTGCACCGATGTATATTATAATGGTGCTGATTAGATTATAGTGTCAGTGGCGTAGGGTTGAGTAGTGCAGAGAAGAATGGTGTAAACTGCAGTATCATAGAGTGCAGGACCATACGTTGCGGTGATGCAGAGTAGACTGCAGTGGCATAGAGTAGAGTGTTGTGCAGTGTTGTAATATATATTGCAGTGGTCTAGAGTAGAGTATTGCAAAGTAGAGTAGAGTGGTGTAGAGTGCAGGGGGTGCAGTAGAGTGCAGTAGTAGACAGTGCAGCGGCATAGAGTGTGGTGGCAGGTAGTATAGTGGATTACAGGAAAGTAGAGGGTGGTACAGTGCAGTTGCATAGAGTAGATTGGTGCAAAGTTGAGTGCATTATTGTAGAGTACAGTGGCATACAGTGCAGTGGTGTAGAGTATAGTGGGGTAGACTGCAGTGGCGTATAGTGCAGTGGAGCAGAGTACAGTGCAGTGGTATACATTAGAATGGTGCAGAGTACAATACAGTGTTGTATAGTTTAGTGGCGGACGGTTGCATTGTGCAGTGAAAGGTGGCGTAGAGTGCAGTGGTGAAGAGTACAGTAGAGTGACATAGAGGGCATTGACATAGAGTAGAGTGTTGCAGAGTACAGTAGAGTAGAGTAGAGTGGTGTATAGTGCAATGTTGCAGAATTAAGTTAGAGTGGAGTGGTGCAGAGTAAAGTGCAGTGGCCCAGAGTGGAGTGGCATAGAGTAGAGTGGCGCAGGGTAGAGTACATTGGTGTGGAGTGGTGCAGAGTAGAGTGGAGTGCCGCAAAGTGGAGTATGCATGGTATGGTAGCCCACTGCCATTACAGGCAACACATTTTCAATTGAAATGAACAATACATTTGTACAGACATACAGTGTCGATTGGGGTGGAGTGGCATAGAGTGCGGTGGTGTAGAATGGAGTATAGTAGAGTTTGTTGGAGTTGTGTAAAGTAGAATGATCTACAGTAGAGTGTGTTAGAGTAAAGAGGCGTGGCGTGGCATAGATTATAGTGGTATACAGAGGCATTGTGTGTAGTGGTGTTGAGTACAGTTTGTAGTGATGTCCCTTCAGGGCCCACTTTGGTTCTCCCTTAGTTTAGCATATTAGATGTTTAGGCTTCCTCTGCTTGCACAGCCACACATAACACTTTTGTTTTTATGACATTATTTTAGAAATGTGCTGTACATGTTGTTGTGTTATTCAGTGACTCTTGGAATTCCGCCTACACATTTTATGCAAGGATGTCTAGAATGCATAAGACCATGTTGTACTGCTTTCTGCTCTTTGAGCTACAGCTTGTAACATTCTAGACATAACCCAGTAGCATAGCTGCAGCTTTCCAACACAATAGTTTTATTAAATAAACAGTGTTTTGTCCCTTTGTGGGTAGAGAGGAGAATTCCGGCAGAGAGACCTGTCCTGGAGTTAAAACACGCCAGGTATGGGGTCTGTTGCTAATCCCAGAGATCAATAATATATCCCTTTGCTTATACAGAAGGAATAGGCCTAGACAGATAGGTAATTTGCCATGGGCGGGTTGTTTATTTTATACAGTCTGCTGGTAATGTTGATTACTTTGCTTAGTTGTATTTGCCTACTAATCGCAGCACATCTGTTTCACAATAGACTACGATAGTTTCAATAAATGTATTGTAAACTTTCATTGTGTCTTTCTTTTATTTATTAAGGGCATGCATGAGTGAGATACGAAAGGTGATGATCTGTTCTACAGTTCCACTGGGGACTAGAAGTTCATACTCTAAGTTAGCCAAAATCACCTGCTACTCTGGGAAGGTTAGGAATTCAGGTGAGGTAATTTGACCTAGCCCTGATTTGGGCTACCAGATACTGACAGGGTAGAGAGACACAGGGGCATATTTACAAGCTCCTATCGCCACAGGAACATCACTTTTAGTGATGTTCCTGTGGTGATATGTGCTTCGCCTTATTTACAAGGCAGCGTTAAGCCACTTATTGTGGCTTAACGCTGCCTTGTAAATAAGGCACCCTTTCACAGTGTACTTATCGTGAAAGGGGAGGGCAATGGGTGTTGCGGTGGGCATTCCACCGCAACACCTATTGATTTTGACGCAGCCCCCTATTTACAAGGGCAGCGAAAATAGGAGCAGCGCCAAAATTATGACCAGGGAAAACCTGGTCTTAAACAGGCATAACGAGGAGAAATACATTATTTCTCCTCGTTTTTGCTGTTTCCATGTGTGCTGTGTTGTGCGGCACACCTAGAAATTGCAAAAACCCATTGATTGTATATGTGCAAGAAGGTAACCCTTCCTGCACAAAAAACAATCTTTGGAAAAAAATGCCATTTTGTAACTTCTATGTGTGCTGCATTAGGCAGCACACATGGAAGTGACAAAACGCCATTTAAAAATTGTTTATGTGCAGGAAGGGACACATTCTGCACATAAACAATCCTCCCTTTTCCTGTGTTTGTGCTAGGCTCCAAAATTTAGTGCCAGCGCAGGGGGAATCACAGGGCTGCACCACATTGTTGTAAATATGGTGCAGCTCTGCGTTACAGAAGTGGCGGAGCGTGGCGTTACGCCAAAGAGGCTAACGCCACGCTCCACAACTTTGTTGTAAATATGGCCCACAGTCCCTACATTTTGGCGTCCTGTCATCCCAAGGCATAGTTCTGCTTACCAGCAGAATCCCTGCGGCACGTTGTATAGAGTTGCACTGTGTGGAGTAGTGTGGAGTGGCATAGATTGGAGTGGCATGCATTGGTGCACAGTAGTGGCTGGGTATAGAAAGTAGCATCATATAGTGCAGTGGCGTAGAGTACAGTGGTGTTGAGTAGAGGGCATTAGTGTAGAGTTCAGTGGGTACAGTGGAGTAGCGTAGAGTAGAGTACAGTAGAGTAGCGTAGAGTGCAGTGGCATATTGTGTAGTAGGGTAGAGAAGTGTGCAGTGGCAAAGAGTGTAGTAGGGTAGCGTAGAGTGCAGTGGCATAGAGGTTGTGGTGTACAGTAGAGTGGTGTAGAGTAGAGCACAGTGTTGTAGAGTGTTTTGGTGTAGGATTGAGTGATGTAGAGGAGTATGGCGTAAAGTATAGTGCTATACAGTGTAGTGCCTCACTGTGCAGTGTGCAGAGTGAGTGCAAAAATAACTTTGAAGGATATCGAAAAGAAGTAATGTTTAAAAATGAGGGTGAATGGATATTAAAAAAACAGTAAGCTAGGATAATAGAAGAAAGGAGAAATTAAGAAATGAAAGAAGGACGGACAAAAAGTAGGATCAAAATAAATAAAAAAGAAATCCATGAAAGAGTAAATAAAAAGTTACTAAATGGGTTTTTTAATGTAACTAATAGAATGTTGAAAGTAATATAAATTGTAATTATGCTGTTAATAAAAATTCTTTTGGCAGCAGTCTAGCGAAATATGCGATGTAAGTAAATTGGCATCCTTATGTGTGAGGTGGTTTTTTTGTTATGAAATCTTACAGCACTAATATGCTTGGCCTCACAGTATGTTCTGTTGCAGCTCCGCCATCTGTTTGAAAATGATGAACGAGGACGAAATTAAGCTGTGTTGCATGCACTTACTTTATTGTATAAGGTTGTTTGTATAATGTTAGTTGTTTTTATATGATAACATCTGATAGTATTATTATGTTTGGCCTCAGACCGTGAGTACGTGCTGGCTCAGGAATCTGTCTGTAAATGCTGAACACAGAAGAAATGCAGTTGATTTTTATGTGCTTTGGCTTTTTTGTTTGTTAGGTTTTAGATTAGGTATTTATTACTTTTGGGGTAATGTCCTTTCATATGTGCTGTGTAACATTGTAGAAAAATAATATGAAATGCACCTAGGGAGATTGTGTTTCACATAACTGTAGAATGTAGATGCCATAGTTTTTTAATAATTTTATTTTTTAGATATTTACAACCTGTTCCCACAAAGTATAAGTACAGATAAGCGGGACCAGGAAATAGATCCCCCGAGTAGCACTATTCCCCATTTGGAAGAGTTTCCAACTTTGGACTTGGCCACATTACCACAGCTCTTTGCGCAGGTCAAATCGGGTTCCCCTTTAGACCCGGCTCCCCTTCATAAACTTCGCAAAGTAGAAGAAACTATTCTTCCGGTTCTGCTGGAGGTACTAAATTCTTCGCTATCCAGTGGCCAGGTACCTCTGGTATGGAAACATGCTATGATAAGAGCTCTCTTGAAAAAGCCCAACCTTGACCCAGAGGTATGGAGTAATTATCGCCCGGTCTCCCTGCTTCCTGGGACCAGCAAAATCCTTGAGAAATATGTAAATAAACTCCTCTCAGAACACCTAGAGAATCACTCCCTTCTGCATACTACCCAGACAGGCTTCCGACCTAACCATGGGACAGAGACTGCCTTCCTAGCAGTAGTGGAGGAATCCAGGAAAATCCTTGATCAGGGAGGGACAGTGGCAGTCATCCTACTTGACCTGAGCTCCGCATTTGACACTGTCAATTATAACATCTTATTTGACAGGCTCAGAATGGTGGGAGTCTCAGGCAAGGCCTTGACATGGATTAAATCCGTCCTGAAAGACAGAGTATTCCAGGTGTTCGAGGGGAATTTCACCTCTAAATGTCTGCCACTCGAGTGTGGAGTCCCCCAGGGCTCATCATTGAGCCCCACCCTTTTTAATATGTACCTCAAACCCCTGGCCGAATTAGTCCTACCTTATGGGATTCAAATTATTACATACGCAGACGATACACAATTGGTAGTAGCATTAAAACATCCAAAGAATACATCAATTAATCTTGAATCCTGGAGGGAAACGGTGGCCGCGTGGATGGACCAGTTTTGTCTCAAACTCAACGGAGACAAGACTGAGTTAATGATTTTAGACAACCACCCCTGCGCTTCAATGGAATCAGTGGGACTAAGCTGGCCTAAATGTCTTGGGCTACCACCAACCCCCAAAGGTCAGATCAAAAGTTTGGGTGTTTGGCTCGATAAATCTCTTAATTTTAATAGCCAAGCAATCAAGTTAGCCGCATCCTGTTTCAGCATTATTAGAATGCTGTGGAAAATCCTCCCACTGCTCCCGGTTCCGGCACGAAAAGTTATTGTACAGGCATTGGTGCTCTCTCGATTAGATTATGGGAACTCCCTCTACCTAGGCACCACAAAGGCCATGATAGGGAAACTACAGGTGGTACAGAATTGTGCAGCCCACCCCCTATCGGCAATCAGTTAAGCCGGTCTTAAAATAACTTCACTGGTTGCCAATAAACGAACGGATTAAGTTCAAAGCTTTGTGCATAGCGCATAAAACACTTTGGGGGACAGGTCCTAAGATAAACCACTCTCTTGTGTCCTTTTACCACCCAACAAGATGTCTCCGGTCAGCCAGTCAGTTTCTGGCAGTGATACCAAAAATTAAGAGCGTAAGATCAGGCGGTCGCAGGTTTTCTCATAACGCGGCCAAACTATGGAATACTCTTCCCGTCCAGCTGCGTGCAACTAGTCACCATCTCTCCTTTCGGAGGCAGCTGAAGACTTGGCTCTTTCAGAGTCTGCCTTAAGTAGTTCATCATCTTCATGCTCTGCTTGTCACTGATAGCGCGGGGATGCCTAAGGGTAGCCAGGCGCTCTATAAATATTAATAATAATAATAATAATTATATGTTGTTAATTAACCCACTGTCACAATTCTGGTTTGTGCTAATTATGAACTCAAAGTTTATTAATTTGCAATAAATGTAATGTTGGCATATGGATGTTAAATGCAATATAATTGTTTGCCCTTTGTGGAAGGTCATACATTGATTTTCAAACGTTCTTTTGACCAACATACCGGATGCGGTACAAATCTTCATGCATTGCTATCAGAGTCCCCCATGCAAAGGACTTGCGCAATCATTGTGGTTTTGCTATAAAGCCACCCATACAGGTAGATCAGGCTTCGATGTTGACTTTCTTTGTAAGAAAGAGAACATAAAATGAAAAATAACCCCTACGGTGTAGTAGGAAACACATAAAAATAATCCCGGATGCAGGATGTTTTTGAGCTTTATGAAATCAACAAAAGAAAGGTGTCATTCGCTACCTGTTTAACCCGTTCGATGCGTCGGACGGCCCCCGGCTGTCCGACGTCACGGTGGGCATGTGCGGAGGACGGCCGGGGGCCGTCCGAGACAAGCCCACTCATTATTACACCCGCACCGCGGCGGAATTCGCGCCGCGGTCAACGGGTTAAAAGACATTGCGCAAAATGGATGTTATGTGGATACGTAAAATAGTGTTGCTATTGTAAATTTTGCAACTCTGAGTTACAAAGTAAAGACATTTCAGAATAAATGTACTGTTGGTGTAGGATTGTTATATGCAATCTGTTGTTTTCATTGTTACGAAAGAAAACAGATATAAAACCAAACATTACTTAAATTAAAAAAAATGAAAGTGTAAGAAATCAACCCGGACTGCTATCAGAAGCACGTATGTTTCGTTTATTCGTGATAATAAATACAATGGGGCATATTCTCAAGAACGTGTGATAACTACCGCAAGTGTAGCTTAACGCAACCCTACACATTGCAGTCCATCGCGGGAAAACAACTCCGTGTTAACGTGGTATTCACAACACGGCGGTACCATGCAATAGTCACAGGACAACGCGTCAAATGAACGCGTTAGAAACAATGCGACGCCGCAAAAACGCGAAACCCCAACGCAAAAATAGTAGCGATGACGCCAATCGTGATACAAAAATCTACGAAAACCAGCCACAGGCCTGCAATTCCCACGCGTCATGCGGGAAAATGCACCATAAAAGTAGAAAAAAACATACCGACAAAAGCCAAACAACAGCGAAGCACAATGGAGGCAGCCGGAGCAAGTACAGAGGACAACCAGAACCCCACAAGCCCCACGGAGGACCAGTCTGGGACCTCGGGGTCAGGGAAGGGCAAGGACAAGAAGAAGAGGAAGACGAAGTTCAGTCCGCAGGAAAACAGGATCCTGATAACGGAGGTGATAGAACACCATCAATCACTGTTCGTCACCTCCACTGTGTCACTGTCAACTAAAAATGGAATATGGCAGACCATCGTGGACAAGGTGAATGCAGTCGGAGTGCTGAAGAGGACAATGGACGAGGTCAAGAGGTGCTGGAATGATTTGAAGCGCAAAACCAAGCTGAAACTCGCAAACAACCGGAAGGCAGCAATGCAGACTGGAGGTGGGAGCCCTGTGCCACAGGAGGAGCTGGACGAGATGGAGGAAATGGTGTCCACAGTCATCAGTGGGGAGACGGTGGCAGGAGTCGGGGGACCGGACATTGCTCAACATGACCGGACACAACAGCAACAGGGTGAGTAACCACCAGGGACTGGGGGGGACGGGGGGAGATGGGCACAATGGCACACATGCACAATTAAGCATAGCACATCTGCGGACAAACCATGCCCCAGACCCACAACTCCCACCAAGAGACCAATGCACACAGGTATGCAACATCTCAGCACTGCAGAAGCACAGAACCCAGAGGCACACCGCATGGAAGGGAGGAGGGCAGCTAAATCAGAGCTGCAGGGGCGACTCCCCCAAAATGCGGCACACACACATAACATGCAGAGCACATCAACATTGACAACAAGTTGGTACAAACCGCAACACGTCCACAACAGAACAGAGGACACAACAGGTGTCGCATGTGCGTAGAAACTGGCCAATCACATATGGCACTGCAGGGAAATGTGAGTAGACAATGTACAAGTACAAACTCACATCCGTGATGTAGTCGGAATGTCCACTGTCCCGCATCAAATAGGCAGCTCCCCCCAAACAGTCACAATGTACACTGTCATGCAGTCTGAATGCAGACATGTACAATGCGTCAACATAAATGTGTACACGATGTCAAACTGCTTCTCCCCTTCACATTGCAGGGGGAAATCCAACACCTCCTGCAGAGCAGTCCGAACCTCTCTTCACTGATGACGAAGAGGACCACCACACCTTCGACTCAGACGCCCTCGAACAGTTCGTGGAGAGCCTCCGCAGCCCACTTCCAGGATCAGGGCAACCCAGCTGCCACGAGGAGCCCCCCCCCCGCACAGTACGCACAGCAGGCAGCACCCACCACCACGGCTGCCTCCCAGGACCTCCACGACGAACACATGGCCTTCCAACGCCGTGTGCTGGGGTGCCAGGAGAAGCTGGCTGAGCAGGTGCAGGTGGGGTTTGACCGCATGGCAGCCAAACTAGACGCCATACGTGGGTGTCTGAGTCCCATCAGGGACCACTCACAGTCCCTAACGGACGCCCACAGTCCGCTCCATGCTCTCCAATGGACCATGGCTGACATCGCCAGAGTCCTGACTCTGCGACAAGAACGACTGTCTAGCCAGAGTTCCTCCAGCGATCTCGCCCTGGAGTTGGGACACATGCGGAGGATCATGGAGAACATGGAGCGGACGCAGGCGGAAAGTGCGGCTGCCACGGCTGCACACCAGCGAGAGGTAACTGGGTCCCTCAATGCCCTGAAGACCTTCCTCATGGTATTGCTGCCACAAGGTCTGGCGCTGATGCATGCTGCTGCTACCACCCCATCCACATCTCCGGCCCCTGATGTGTCTGTGCCACAGTGATGGGGACAGTACACCACCACCCACATGTGAGGCACATGCAACAGAAGAGGACGAAGATGCGGATGAACCCACCCTCGTGGTCAGGAGGACGCAGTAGCATTCATCTCCGCCATGTGGCCTGTTTCTGCTTGGTTCTGCCCTCTGCATCATCACCTTCCACTGTCCCCCGATGCACTCTGCGACACTCACCTCTGACCTCGACATGGACTGCCATGTTCTGTTTGGTCACCAATGACACAGCTATCAGACTGCGGACTGAAGTCCTCCTCTCCTGATGTACCTGTCATTCCCTGAAGGACTCTGGCTGGCCCTCCACGGGCCGACAATGTGAAGTGGGGTTGGCATGGCCCTGTACTGCTCCAGCTGCAACACTCCCTTGAATGTGCAATAAACATTCATATCCACACAGATGTGTCATGTCTATGATCTTTCAAGTGTGGAAGTATGGATGAATGTAGGGTCAGTGATTCCCCCTTACGTCCATGTTGCCCATGTTGTGGGACTATTGTCACAGTGTGACAGATTGCCGATTCCGGCCCGGGTGGCGCCGACACTACAACGGAGACACATCAATTAGTCACTTCCTTGTCCAGCCCAGGACGGACCCAAGCCCAGAGCCCCGGGGTCATTGTTCACACCCTTACGCTGGACTGGCATACGCCGGGACAGCCCACTCCGATTACGCACACGGGGGGGACATCGCTACATGTCCTAGGTCTTCACTGTGAGGATCTGCAGCTCACAGGTCTAGTTGTCAGCATGCCACAGCCACTCCCTCACGGCTGGTGTACACCCACAACACACCCATCCAGCACTGGCGTCACAGGACATGTGACCCTGGCAATAAAAATGGCCTGGCGCACGTGCTGGATGCCATTTCCACTCTCTTTGACTGGGTGTATCCGTGTAGTTCTCATGTGTGCATGAGAGCCTAGGGCCCTGCCACCTCACATTGCCCAGTGCCGGGGGTGACATGATGGGGTCCGCACAATGGGACTCAATCATTCAGGGTCCATGGCTAGCGGGGCACAGACTTGGTGGCACCGGATACACTGTGGCAGGCACAGGCACCCCGCCACGGGACGGTGTCTTGCGGTGCAGTGAGATAGGGGCACCTAAAGTGCTGAGCGGGTGTGCAGCCTGCGATGATGCGCCGTCCTGGCGGTCCGGACTGGCATGGATTAGTGTGAGCCCTGCTGGGCCGCAGTGTAGGCCTGGGCCAGCGGGCAGTGCGGCCCTCCCGCCACGTGGCGTTGCATCGTGCTTCACAGAGTTAGTGGCACCTCAAGCGCTGAGCGGGTGTGCAGCCTGCGATGATGCTGTGTGCACTGATGTGGTCTCTGCCATTGCGTAATCAAGACCCAGAGTCAGGTGTGTGACCTGGTGGCCCGCGGTGCGGGGCTGCATGATGTGGAGGGTGCCATGGTCGCGGGCACCGGGCTTGGAGATCCCTCCGGAACGTGGTGGGCCCTCTTGGAGACACGCCGGTGGCGGAAGGTGAGCAGTGAGGCCTGGTTGCGCAGGGGCGGGCAATCACCGCTCGGCGGCGGGAGGGGCTGTGGTGCAGCAGCCTGTGTGCGCAGGGGCGGGCAAGCGATGATGGCGTGTGCAACTGTATGGACTCTGCCATTCATGTCTGTGGAAACTGTTTCAGATGAGGGACCTGGGGGACTGCTGTGAATACCGGCACATGGTTGGAGACACACCGGTGGCAGCAGGTGACCAGAGAGGCCTAGGTCCGCAGTGTCGGCACTCTCTCCCTCTCCCCCTCTCTCTTTCTCTCTCCCTCTCTTTCTCTCTCCCTCTTTCCCTCTCTCTTTCTCTCTCCCTCTCTCCCTTTTTCTTTCTCTCTCCCTCTCTCTTCCTCTCTTTCGCTCTCTCTCTCCGTACTTTGATGGGCGCATGGCACACCTTCTGATCCAGATTTCTGTTTTGCAGGCTGTGACTTACGGAATGTCCTGAGACGACCCGCCATGCCTCTTCAGATTTTTTTTTTTTGGTTTGTTCTGTAATAAACGTATTGTTTGGATATTTTGATATGGGTGTATGATTTCCCTTTTTCTGGCCACACATGTATGTTGGGTGTTGTGATTGTGCGACTTCAGGCGATATGTTTGGTTCATGATTTCGTGGAGTTGATGTGCAATATCTTTGTCCATGGGGGGGGGGTGTGGGGGGTGCCCAGGGTAGGGCCCCGGGGGGGGGTCCTGAGGGTGGTGGCGGTGGGTGTTGTTGACCTATTGGTGCTCAGGCCTGCATGATGGGTTGCTCCAGGGCATCTGTTGTTCTTCATGTGTGGCTTTGGGCTGTGCTCCCTTGTCTGGTGCCGGTTGTCGTCCGACTTTATACCAGGTAGGAGCAGGTGTTAGTTTCCTGCTGCTAACTCGCCTTAGCGCATGTTTTGTGATCTTATCGCCGATCTGGCTGGTCGTTGAGAATGTTGTGGAGTGGTGTTGTCGCGGCTTTTTGCACGGGAACGCCTACTCTGCATATCATTAGCGTTAGTTGCCGGGCTTCTCTGTGGCGATGTTTTTTGCGCCTGCTATTGCAGGTAAACTGGTGTTATGGGCTGTTAGCACCAGCTTGGGAATAGGGTGATAACTTTATCGCGGATTTGGCTGCGATAAATTGCCGTTGGCTTGGCGATAGCTCCTTGAGAATATGCCCCAATGTGTCTATTTCCCTGATGTGATATTTTTTGTTTTGTGAAAGGTGAACAGATGGTTGATTGACAGGACCACCTTAATTTTTTGTAAGGGGCCCAGTGGACTTAAGAAGGGTGTGGATGTGCTCACGTTTGCCATTTTTGTGTTTGTGAACTGTAAAGGCCTGCTATAGTATGTTCAAAACAAAGTTGTGTGCAGTCAGATGACAACTTGTTGATGTTGTATTTTTGGCCGTATTTAGCAAATAGGTGTGAAAACGTTTCTGGAATTTTACTATGCTTTTGTAAGGAAACATTGTAATCAAGCACCTTTTCAGGGCACGAGTCGGGGGTACACGCGGGTGGACGGCGTCCCCCCACTTTTTTCACAGGGTGGACACCGTCCACCCTGCCAAGAAGTGTGGCCCCACTGTAAAATATGCTGAATTCGTCCCAGTGTAGTTTACAAACACCGGGACACATCCTGCAGCGCCTGCACGTTGTTATCTGCTTTCTATCTGCAACAACGTGCAGGCGGGGACGGGGCTCTCTTAGTTCTGACTCCTGCTGGGCCCATAACAAAGGCCGAATCAGAGGGGTCATCAGGCCTCCTTTTGTTGGAGTCTCCTGGCTGGGAGCAGTCAGGAGCCTCACACCTGATGCAAATGCAGCAGAGGGGAAACAACGGCTCACACCTTGTTCGCACGAGGCAGCTTTTCACTTTGTCCAGGCTCTGTTTAGGAGATATGCATGCACTGTAGAAACTTCAGATGTGTTGATGTTTCCCAGCATTTGCACAAAATAAATAGCATTTATATAGCGCTTATACCCCTGAGGAGGCTAAATATCACTACTTCTTTTAAAGCACTATGGCTAGAGAAAACTTAACACTGATAAAAGGTAACATTGTTTTATGTGTAGCGTACAAAAGTGTGAATCTTCTGCCTAAATCAGGAGGGTTTGCAAGTATGCTCGAAATGTGCTCATATGTACTCATGATACACCTGCTAAACATATATGTGAGGGCTTAAGATCTGATGTCACTTCTTGTGATGCCAGTTCCTGTGATGTCACGCGCTGCAATGACACGCGCCGTGATGTCACGCGCTGCGATGCCATGCGCTGCGATGCCACTTGCATACTGATTAACTAGGTTAGTCCCCCCACTTCTTTTTTTAGCACTTGTGCCCTGGTATTGATGTTCAAAAGCAGTAAAAAGGGGGCGTGGCCAAGTGGTACATCATGGGGGACGCTGCTTAGCAGAGCTCCCAAAGCCGTTAAATATCGTACATAATCCTGCCGGCTATGAGTGCCTAAAACATCTCATCACGGACTCCCCTGACGCCGCCAGTGCCAGGGATCACAGCACTGTCAAAATTGCGACCGGAGAGGGTGCGAGTCACGCTGCGCAGCGCTGAGTACGGTTGGCAGCGAGGCCTGGGCTGAGCGTGGAGAGGGCCGGCGTTGCGCTGGCAGCGAGACGAACGGGCCGCCGACCTCGACAGCTAGGCCCGAGATATTGAGCTGGTGTTGGAGTACCGGTGCACGCTGGGCTTGACTTGACCCCTCCCCCGGGGTGCCATATTAAAGCCCGGGGGGGTACGTCCGGGCCTGCTGTTGCGGGCCCCGAGATTAGGATCCTGCTCAGGAATCATTAAACCTATCAGGCTGCGCTGAAGACGAGCAGTGGTGAGACCTGTGGCGGTGCGGTGGGAGTGAGCGCCACGCATTCGGCCCAACGAGTACCATTGCGCGTTGGGGGCCACTGGACAGGTGCCTGGCCTGAGGTGTGGCTCTCAATTGCAGGAAGCGGAGTGCGGGGTCGGAACCAGAGGACGGCTTCCCGGAATAAGGAGCTGTGGCGGGCCTGGCTCGGGCCCTCCCTGGGAGCGCCACTTGAGATCGGAGTGGCGTTGTGAGGCCGAAGACTAATAGAGATTGTAGATTCTGCCGGCCTGCCACACGGGAATTTGGTGCGGTAAGAGGAGACATCAAAACACAAGGACATCCCACACCGGGTGGGAGGCCCTCACCCCCAAAGTGCTGCAGCTGGTTCCTACCGCCTGCTAAAGATCTCCTGAGTCTCCTACCACAAAAGACTCTATTGTTGGGCACCATCTACTGCGCAGACGTAAGCGACCGAGTGTAACAGCCCTAATCCTGCAGTGGATCATAATTGAGATAATGGGAGTGCCCGTTAGAGGTGGGTGGTACCTCGCCTGCGGAGGTGGGTGGGCTAGGTCTTGGTGCGGTTTGTGGGTGGGGGAGACCCCCTGAGCGCCTGATACCCCATACAGCGCACACTCTCAGATAGCGTGAACTGTTGCTCCATTGATGCCTGAAACTGCGCTACCCACAGGGGGTAGGCCCACATCACATGCCAATATGTCCAAGGGCTCGACTACAAGTTCTGCAACGAAACAGAGCACAATGGACAAATTTACCAGCGACAACGCGAGCTCCATAACCTCGAGTGATAATCCCACCGCTGGCATGGATACTGGTGCAATTTTAGCTGCGATTACACAGTCACGAGACATGCTTGATGTCAAAATAGGTGCTGTAGGCGCAGATGTCATGCTCTTACGACAGGATCTATGTAATGTCACGGACAGTGTGACGCAGGCAGAGACACGGATCTCTGGCACAGAAGATACTATCACTACCTTACAAAAACGTGTCACAACTCTTGAAACTCTCCCGCGTGGCCTAGCTACACAAATGGAAGATGCCGAGGGGAGAGCCCGTCGCAAAGACTTACATTTCGTGGGATTTCCAGAGGGATGTGAGGGCTCTGACATGTGCGAATTTCTGGAACATTGGCTTAAATCCTGGATCCCTGATGGCAGTGGTGGCTGGTGACATTTAAAAGTGGTGAGGCGTAAAAGTTAGGGAGGAGTTTTCATGAACCCCATTCACTGTAAACACAAAGTGAACAGCATGCCCAAAACAACAAAAATGAGAATCGCATGATAAGCAATCAATGAACCAAACACCACAGATTCGTAAAAGTACACACATAGTGAGACCAAAGACCAATCAAACATATTGCACACCGTACTAATGACCGCTGAGGCAAAAGAACCATGCAATGGCCGCATAACCAAGGATAGGGACAGATGAGAAATTGGCACTGACAAGAGGTTGAGAAAGAACAGGTGTGCAAGGGGTAACACCGATGGGCACAAGGGTGAAAAATGTTTACAAAGCCTTTACTCGTGTGAATTCATGACAATGTAGTAAGGCATGAAATGTGAAAATTTGTGCTCATATATTTCCCCTTCTCTCAACTACTCTTACACTTACAGCACGTAATCCCCGGTTTTGCATTGCCATTTTAAACTGTTTATATTTCGTTGTTTTAGTCAGACGAATATTTCTAGGTACTTGCTTTATTTGCAACGTAATACGGGCTATCTATGAATGGAACCCTTTGACATAAAAATCCCTGTATAGTTGGCGAGCGCACGTCTAGACAAAGTAACTCCACAGTGAAAAGTGAAAAGCTCAAAACAGACAACAGACACCACTAGAGAAAGCGAACACAAAGAGCTGCCCTTCCGTCAATGGTTTAACGGATTTGAAATTCGTTCTGATTAAAATTACAAAAATAAGTAGCTCATGATTTGGGTTTTATTTGAAGAAAATATCTCAACCATGCGCAGAAAAAACAGCCTCCTAAAAGAAACAAGATCAGAGCGCTCTCAAGTGTTGAGTCTCCTGGATGTGAGCGCTTGCTGGAAGGAAGTGAGGCATTGGGAAATAGCCAACACTTTTGCGCTGGTAATGCAACACAAGCCCATTTCAGCATATAAAACGCTTGGAAACAAATGAATTGAAGATAATACAGCATAAAAACGAAGTTTGATAAACCACAGACCAACCATATAAACAAAAGTAAACAAATAGCATACGATTATGACATGTTTTGATAGGAACTAAACAAATGTGCTTAACTGACTGCAGCAAGAAAGAGCGTGGAGTCGCGGCCGGCATTACGGGAGGGTGGGGGGGGTGGAAATGGGGTCGTCGCAGGGCCCCGGGGGGGGATGGGGGAGAGGCGGGAGGGGTTTAATTAAATAAAAATATAAAATAAAACTTACTCTTCTGGATGGGTCCGACTCGACTCCCGCCGTCCTGCGCCAATTCCTGCAGCTCTCCTCGACGTCATCAGGAAAGGCAGCCTCCCTCCCTCCCCTCCGCTGTGATTTGTGAGGCGCAGGGGAGAGCGCCCCAGCCGCGCCATTTTCTCCTACATAGAGAAAAAGGGAGAGTGGGCGGTCATGCTCGAGGGCAGGGGGAGTGGCTTACCCACTGTTATGGGTACTGACTGTTTGGTCGGCTCTAGGGGCCGACCAAACAGTCAGTACCCACAACAGTGGGTAAGCCACTCCCCCTGCCCTCGAGCACGACCGCCCACCCTCCCGCCCCCAACCAGGCACTTCTATTAAGCTGACCTGTTTTACAACGCCTGTGTGAACGAGTATTTGATATGAAGGAAACAATAGACCCAGTGGCGGCTCCTCCATAGGGGTGTGGGGCGACGCCCAAACGCCCCTATGGAGGAGCCGCCACTGCTGATGGGAAGCTTTCCCTTTGCTTCATCCTTGAACACCCCCCATCGGGCCCTCGCCTCTAGGCCACCGCCTGGCACCCGTCCTCGGCCTGTAATTGCACGGATACTAAATTATCACGATCGAGACGTCATCTTACGGCAGGCCCGGATACAGACGTCCCTTACTTCTGACTCTCACTCAATAATGATTTTTCCGGACTACACCAAACTTGTTCAGCAATAAAGACAGTCTTTCACAGCTGCGAAATCACAGCTTCGGGAATTACAAATCCCCTACATGCTACTTTTTCCAGCCCGACTCAGAATCAACTATAAAAACAGCACCATATTCTTTGATACCCCGGAGCAGGTCTTCTAATGAGCAGATGAACACCGATCTGTTAAACCTCATACACCACTGCCCCAGGACTCGGATTCCTCCTCTGGGGATCCACGTCGGCACCAAGACCCAAACCAAAAGGATAAACAACGACATAGGTTGCCGTCCCCCTGGCGATCCCGCGGTGACACGCAGACCAAGACACAGAGCAAACAAAATACGCTCGCCCTCCAACGGACAGCTTATGCTATATCAGGAAATGCACAGTGGAGTCCGACTAACATCAATTTCTACTGGCATGAAGAAGGGCTACATACTTGAGAATTGACTGTTGCAGATCCCTTGGACATTTATTAGGGATGGGATCTCTAGGGTTCCGTTGGATTGTTTAAGCCCTCATCCTCAGTTGGTATGGGAGCTGCCTGCATTCCGCGACAGATGCTTCATTGTGTTTTTAGGTATTAGGGTGGTTTAGGGTGGGAGAGAGTGGGGGAGGGATATACAGTTTTCAAAATGTTATATGTTATGGTTCTTGCAGTGCCCGTGCAGTGTAAACATTTTTCTTTTTTTTTTAAAGCTCTTTTTATTAAAGAATAACAGTGTGATTGCAGAAGTACATGTTATTAAAAACGTCGATACATACATGACCGTACATAATACCGGGTTAGAAAGCAAATTAATTTTTCATTTCTTATTAGATGCAGGTTATCTTACTCCATTAAGTGTAAACATTCTTAGTTATCGGTGTCCTATATCTTGCAATTCAGACTGTCACATAACATGACAACACACTCTAATATAGTAAATCACATGGGGACAGTTACGGTAGTCACCTGGAATGTCAGAGGTCTTTTAGACGAGATTAAATGAGGGGCTGTGCTCAGACACGTGAAACGCCTGGGGGAAGATGTTCTATTGCTACAGGAAACACATTTGCTGGGATCTAAGACGCCATGCTTGGCCCGCTACGGCTATATTCATGCCTTCCATTCCGGTTTCGCCAGAGGATCGAAAGGGGTGGCTATCTTGATTCACTGCAGACTGTCTTACACACATATACATACATGGGCAGACACCTTTGGAAGATTTCTATTTATACAGGGTGTGCTCAATGGAGAGTCGATAGTTCTGGGTAGTGTATACGCCCCCGCCACTTAGCCACACAATATCAGAAAGAATTATAGATCTATGGAGCTCAAGGCAAGATGGCCTTGCATTGATAGGAGGCGATTGGAATGATGTTATGAATCCAAACCAAGACAGATGTCGACCTACAACCACACAACATACACTCAGGGAATCCCGCTTAGGACCTGTGGTGAGTGCGTTAGGTTGGATGGACACGTGGCGAGTACTCCACCCATACGCTGCAGGTTACACGTTCTTTTCGACCGTTCACGGGTCGTTTTCCACAATAGATTATATATTCATCACTAGAGAATACATACATCGACTGACAAAAGCGGGTATCCTCCCTAGACGTTTATCAGACCATTCTCCCGTCCAACTACGACTCGAAATTGGTCCCCGACGATCCCCGATGCATTGGCGCCTGTCACCCTGGCACTTACATAATCCGAGCTATAAAACTAACCTATATCAAACCCTGACAGAATACTTCCTCTTAAATGAGACAACAGCAAGCGTGTCCACCATCTCATGGGAGGCCATGAAGCCTACCATTCGCTACTGCAATATTAGCCATAACACAGCTGCAAAACGGGAAAAACAGCTGACATTAATACAACTAGAAGCCCAGATCATACAAACTGAGTCGCAGGAGCTAGAACGCATAGGAGACAGTGCCCGTCGACAATTAGGAGCATTACAACGACAATACCAAAGCATCCAGTTAGATGAGGCTAAACGTATATGGCAAGCCACACAAAGCAGGATATACCAGTGGGGGGATACATTGGGGAAACTGCATAGGTTATGCCAATGTGCCCTAAAAGCAGTCCATATACCCACCATCACTTCACCTACAGGGGACGTGATCACTGACCCGTCATGTATTGCACAAGTTTTCGCTGAGTATTACCAACACTTTACACTAAGTATGAAGTCTTAACCGAATCGCAAATGGAGGACTTCTTCAGGGATATCCCGCCCAGGGCACTGCCTATAGCTGCACGAGACGTGCTCGAGGAGCCCATCACACAGGAGGAATTGGCCACAGCCATGGCAGACATGGCATCAGGTAAATCCCCTGGACCGAATGGATTCCCCATTGAATTCTTTAAAATGCACGCAACAATACTCGGCCTTCGATACCTTGCGACCCTTAACAAAGCCCTAGAGAACAAATGCCTGCCCCTGGATTGGAGACACGCAGAAATTGTAGTCTTCCTAAAACCAGGACGGCCACCAGAATTATGCTCCTCATATCGCCCAATTTCACTCCTAAACATTGAAGCCAAATTTCTTGCTAAAGTACTCGCAAATAGGTTAAAACCATATCTTTCGAATCTAATTCATCTAGATCAGGAGGGTTTTATGCCTCATAGAGCTACCCGATACAATATACGTCGGGTACATAATGCAATCGCGGCGGTTGACAGATTGGAGAGATCATCAGCTCTTCTCCTAGTCGACATGGACAAAGCCTTTGACTTTGTCAGCTGGTCATATATGTTCATATTACTACGACACATCAATATGGGCCCCCGATTCATTGCATTAGTGTGACTGTTGTACACGGAGCTCACCGCCTCCATTTGCGTGGTAGGGGCCTCGTCAACACAATTCTCAATACAATGGGGTACTCGACAGGGGTGCCCTCTATCCCCCATACTATTTGCTCTTGCCATAGAGCCCCTAGCTGCCTGGGTCAGAAAAGACGCACTTATAGGAGGCTTTGAGTTGGGACTCCCGAAATATCCAATCGTATTGCATTGTATGTTGATGACATCCTGTTTTTTCTAACAGATCCCCATAGCTCAGGCCCCAGAATACTCCAAATAATGCGTATATTCGGCGAGACGTCGGGTCTCTATATGAATGCCTCTAACTCATTAATATGGCCCATTAGAGGATCCATAGGAAACGGTCGATAGGTAGAGGGTCTCACAGTAGTGACACAAGGCTTCACCTATTTAGGCGTATATATATCAGACAACCAGGCCTCGTCCTGGTATCATAATATAGAGGTAACAACAGAGAAGGTAAAGACTGGGGTGAGGAAGTGGTCGACACCCCCCTATCTCTATATGGTAGCTCAGCCATTTTTAAGATGGTATCTCTGCCACGTCTAATATATCAACTGCAATCATACCCATATGCAATTCCAATATCATGGTTCCATCAAATAAATGGGACCATGGCACATTTTCTAGGGGGGGGTGACACCGCTAGGGTTGCTCTACACACCTGTATGCAATCCACATTTTGTGGAGGTATTGCTGCTGCCAACATACAATCATACCATGCAGCAGCACACCTTCAAATACTAAATGTGTGGGGGTATGGGTCCAGAGAAGACCCAGCATTCAAGGTTGAACAATGGCTAATGGGAGACCCCTCTGCATACTCTCTTATATATAGTAGGACTGACCTCAAGGACCTCCCTCCGGCGACAAAAGTTGTAGTTATGACATGGAGACAAGCTCTACATCGAATGGGTTGGTGGGGCCGCCTCACAGGAGAAACTCCACTGTGGCGAAATCGTCTCCTTCCACAAGTTGCAGGTCATCAGGTATTCCTTGGTTGGGATTGGATAGGCATCTCTACCCTAGGAGATATACTTAAAGGGACAGTGCTGAAATCATTTGATGACTTACGCAGGGAATCTTCCATGCCCCAATCTCAATTTTACAAATACCTACAGCTGCGACACGCCCTTCTCCCCTACATTAAAGATCTGAAAGATGTCCCAGAATTTAGCCCATTAGAGGGTAAACTTCTTATGGGAGACTTAGGGGAACACAAAGCATCCAAAATATACCAAACATTAGTGACCAACAGCTCCACGAATATTGACTCCCTGAGGGCTTCCTGGGATGCTGACATAGGCCCGATTGATGAGGATGACTGGACGGAGGCCCTACAATCCCCACGAGAGGCGGCAATTTCGACTAGATTACGATACATTCAATTTAGGTACTTACACAGGGTGTATTTTACCAGACAGAGACTTTGGAAAGCAGGATTGATTGCGTCTCCTCGTTGCCTCCGGTGTCAATCGGAGGAGTGCACATTTATACATAGGGTATGGACATGTCCCGTCCTGGACCGTTTTTGGCGGGGGTATTGGCATGTCTCGAGGAGGTATTAGCATGGGAACTCCCGAGATCCCCCAAATTCACAATGCTGCACTGCACAGAAGGTATAGGTGGAAACAGGTAAAAAAGACATCTTCTTTTCTTAGGCCTCACTCTGGCCAAACGTGATATTGCTCAACAATGGAAAGCAGAGTGCTCTACCAGAGTATCTCTCTGGAAAGCCGGCATGGACTACGCAATGGACCTCGAATTCCCAGTCTTTGTGGCAAGGGGGTGCCCCCAAAAACCTACGAAGATCTGGACCAGGTGGGCTGCCTTCAGGGGAATGCCCATGAAAATACATGAAGTCACAGATGGCCCGTCTGAAGGCAAGGCAACTAGAACAGTGTGAAGTCAGCAAAACTGATACTCTAACAGGACACGATGGCTTTGATGTGGACTACAAATGTAAATGCGATTTAAACCGAGGCACTGTATGTTATGGGTTAAAGCCAGGGTTATGGTATAATGTTTCTTTTGTTTACTCTAGGGGGTTCAAGACAAGATGGGCGTTCGTCATTATATTGAATTTATATCTGCAGACATTGATTGTTTCATGTCACCTGAACACTTGGAACCTTTATAAAATCAATAAAATTTGTACCCCCCAAAAAAAGCAGTATAAAATACAGGGCCTTATTTATGAGAAGTGTTGCATTGCTGCGACAAACAAGCGATGCGACCTCCTTGCGACACCATGGACGCGCTGTATTTACAGTATGGCGCATCATGTCCCAAGGAGTCACAGGTATGTCAGTATTACTGATGTATCTGTAGGCGCAAAAGTGATGCATTGCTGGGGTGTGTCTGAAAACAGACGCAACTCCAGCAATGTGTCCTTTCACATGGGGCAAGCCCCATGTGAAAGGGCCAGCGTAACCCTTAAAAGGTTTTGACGCAATGGCGTCCTAGAAGTGGCGCCACTTCTTTGAGGCTTTGATGTGGGGGAACGCCTAGATGCATCACTTCGTAAATATGGCGCAATGTTGTGCATTATTTACGCTGCCGCAGCGTCACAAAAAGTGACGCAACGGCGGCATAAATGTAACGCTGGGCTTCATAATTAAGGCCCACAATGTACAATTAAAGTTGGAGGTGTATGTGATGAGGGGTGTGTTCAGGCACTGTGGGGACCATTTCGTACTGAAATGCCCTACTGGGGCTCCAGCAGAGCCACACATTTCACCGCAATGTAAGTTGCTGGAATCCTGCTGTGAGATTTGGATTAGTGTTATTTTAAAGAATCAGACATTGTGTAGATGCTTGTCCTCACACTGTGCTGTTTTGTTGCTCGGCAGCCATTGTCTGATGATTTATTACAGAGGAAATGCAGCTGTTTTACAGGCGCTTTGCTGATTTCATAAGGTTTATTGTATGATGTTAGTAAGGTGTTTTTTTCCCATTTTCTATTACATTTGACAGCACTGATATGCTCGGCCTCACACTACGCTATGTGCTGACTCAGCCAGGCATATGAAAATTATGATGACCGAGGAAATGCATCCATATTGCATTCATTTTGGTTATTTTATAAGGTTGCTTTACAGTACATTTCTTCTGAGGGAACATTTTGCAGCTGTTTAAGTAAAGTTATAAAAGGGTTTAGATGTATGTTTTTATTTGAAAAGAGAGATATGTTTTGGTTTTTAAACAGTCGAAGAGATGTTCTTTTAACCTGGAAACCAAATCTGTTTTTGTGGGCTAAGGGTAGATGGGAAAGGTGTTTATGTTGTCACACTTTTTTGTTTGTGCCTGCAAATTACAAATGCTTGCCATACCAGATGAAACAAAGAAGCATTGGGCATTAACACGATAAACTGGGCATATTTGATTTCTCTCCGTTTCTGAGTGTCTAGCTGTGTGCACATTTCGTACTTGATAGGCCCACGTAGGCAGAGGTAGAAACAAAGTTGGTGTCCTGATATGTGAGGGGATTTTTTTTTTTATTTGTATGGAATCTCATAGTAGTAATATGCTTAGGATCACACTGTGCTATTTGTTATCTCCGCCAGCCGACGGGAAATGCTAAACATAAAGGAAATGCAGGCGTTTTGCTGTTGCTTTGTTTATTTTGGAAGGTTGCTCTGATAATGTTACCAAGATGGCAGATGTTTTATTTTTATTGAAGCTGATAGTACAAACATGCTGACATGTGTGGTTAGGCTCCGCCCAGATATATATGTGTTTTTACTTTTGATTTTCTCAGGAACTACTGAACGGATTTACATCATTTAACAAAAAGGGTTCTTTCTGAACCAAGAACTACCTCTTTGCCAAATTTGGTGTAATTCCGTTCAGCAATTCGGGCTGTAGCCTTGCATAAAGTTTCCTATGGGAAATTGATTTTTTGACTCTTATTTTTTGAATTTCTCCGCAACTACTGAACGGATTTACACCATTTAGGTGGTTAGGCTCCGCCCAGATATATATGTGTTTTTACTTTTGATTTTCTCAGGAACTACTGAACGGATTTACACCATTTAACAAAAATGTCACTTTCTGAACCAAGTGCTACCTTTTTGCCAAATTTGGTGTAATTAAAACACGTTTTGGGACCCCCCTTTTTTTCTCAGCCCCCGCTTGCCGAATCACCCCGAAACTTTCAGGATCGGAGCAGACCGGAGCGCCCCACGAGTTTTGAAAATTTCGCGAAGATTCATCAACCGGCGCCAAAGTTATTGGAAATAGAATGTTGCGAATTTCTGTGCTATGAACTGTCTCTGCGAGCTGTTGGTAAATGATGAACATAGAGGAAATGCTGCTGGTTTGCAGGCATGTTGCATAAAAGGTAACGTGTATAATATCCTTGTGAGGACCATAGTACAGGTGTTTGAAAAGGTGATGAAAGGGGTGATAATGTGTCGTTGTTTGAAAAGGGAAATAACTTTCTGTTTTTAAAGAGTGGAACAGAAGGTCTCTCAACCTGGACATTGGATTATTCCGTGGGGGCCCAGGGGAGTCAGGAAGGGATGTTCTAACGCTTACATTTTTGTGTCTTAAAAATATTGATGTCTGCTATACATACCACTTGTAACACGAAGGCAGTGGGCACTCAAAGGACAAATTGTGCTTATGTTTAATTGAAGCTCTTACGAGGAAGATCTCCCAACCACATCGAGGCCTAAGGATATCTTGGGCCCGCCAATGGCGTATCTACTGGAGAATCCAGAGATTATGGACACTGTCCGGGGGATTGTTATTGAGAGGAAGTGACAATGGAAATTTGTATTTGCTGGGGAAAAACAGGCGAATGAGGCATGATATCTGTACTGACTATCAGAATGTAAACAATGAGGCATGGTATGTGTACTGACTATCAGAATGTAAACAATGAGGCATGATATCTGTACTGACTATCAGAATGTAAACAATGAGGCATGATATCTGTACTGACTATCAGAATGTAAACAATGAGGCATGGTATGTGTACTGACTATCAGAATGTAAACAATGAGGCATGGTATGTGTACTGACTATCAGAATGTAAACAATGAGGCATGATATCTGTACTGACTATCAGAATGTAAACAATGAGGCATGATATCTGTACTATCAGAATGTAAACAATGAGGCATGGTATGTGTACTGACTATCAGAATGTAAACAATGAGGCATGATATCTGTACTGACTATCAGAATGTAAACAATGAGGCATGATATCTGTACTATCAGAATGTAAACAATGAGGCATGATATCTGTACTATCAGAATGTAAACAATGAGGCATGGTATGTGTACTGACTATCAGAATGTAAACAATGAGGCATGATATGTGTACTGACTATCAGAATGTAAACAATGAGGCATGATATCTGTACTGACTATCAGAATGTAAACAATGAGGCATGATATGTGTACTGACTATCAGAATGTAAACAATGAGGCATGATATCTGTACTGACTATCAGAATGTAAACAATGAGGCATGATATCTGTACTGACTATCAGAATGTAAACAATGAGGCATGCTACCTGTACTGACTATCAGAATGTAAACAATGAGGCATGCCCTTTGTTTGTTAATGAGGATAATGAATAAAATACTTTAAAAAAAAGCTCTATAAAACAACCTGAACTGCTATCTGAGGCACCTACGTTGCCTTTGTATGTAATTAAAAACACAATATGTTTCCTTTCTTGCATGGAATGGAAGTTAGTTTTTAAGAAAACAATTGCCAACACAAACTCCAAATACATTGTGCTTTTGTGAACAACCCGTCCCGGTACACCATGTGCCAATGCTGGATTTGTTTGTCGTAAGGGGAAACCATTGAAAGATAACCCTAAAAAATGATGGTGGTGTAGTAGGAAGCATTGATATTTTTTTTTTTTTAAAAGGTGGATGTTTCTGAGCTTATAAAATATAGAAAAGAAAGGTGTCAGAGGATGGCTGTATAAAGTACAGCAGGCAAGAGGCAGGTTATGCTAATACGTAACGTGGTGTTGCTCTCTGAGACTTTGTAAGTCTGAATTTCAAATGAAATTAATTTTACAATACTTTGAAAGTCGGCGTAGGAATGTTTAAGCAAGCTGCAATAAAGCACACAAATGTAAACCAAAATATTTGTTGCAAACATGAAACAGGAAGCACAATAAAACAAACCGGACTGCTAGGAGAAGCACCTATGCTGCCTTTGTGATAAGAAATACAATGGGGCATATTAGCAAGAACCTGCGATAATTATCGCAAAGCTTGCTTAGCGCGCGTTTTTCTATCGCCGGCTATCGCTGGATATTACCGCGGAGATAACATGCTATTAGCAAGGTTTATCTCCAATGCGATAAAATATCCAGCGATAGCGGCGAAACTCAGCAATAACGCGAGAAATCCAGCGATAGATTCCTCGCGCTAATGCTGGGGACTTAACCTTGCAATCCACCTCCCATTGACTATTATTGTTAAGTCATGCTTTTACCAGTTCTAAAAACCAGCGCTAATCGCGGTTAGCGCGCGTATTTTTATCGCCTCGCGGTTATTGCTAATAGGCGATAGCGATGTTAGCGACTGTTTTCAGTCGCTGTTACGTTGGGAACGCCTACCTTCCATGTCATTAGCGATAAATATCGCTGACATGCAAGGCGATGTAATTCCCAGCCTCTAACGCCTGAAAGCTGTCGCTAACGCCTGTTAGCGACAGCTTGCTAATAGGGTGTTAAAAATATCGCCGATTTAGCGGCAAAAAGTGCCGCTAAATCGGCGATAAAGCCCTTGATAATATGCCCCAATGTTTTTTTTACCTTGCTGCTAAGTAAATCTAATTTTTAAGAAAACCATCTTTACAACAAAGTGCATAAACATCAAACTTCATTTGTAAAAGATGAACAAAAGGATAAGAATAGGGTATACTTATCAGTGTTCGTCAATGGAATTTAAGCTGCAAGTTATCTAAGGAGCTAGACGTTTTTCTCCGAACAATATAGAAAGGAGTGTTAGTTTGTTGTGTAGTTAGGGTGTTTAAGTAAGGAAGAAGGTAATTAAACGTAACAATGGGAAGTGGAAGGTAATGAATAAGGAATAAGGAAGGAGTCATTTATCAAGGTTGCTATGTGATTGGCTAAAAGGTAATTGTAAACAGACAGTGCGAGTGCCATTGAATACATGAGTAAAAATAGTTATAGTTTGGTTTTATGTAACTTGTGTAATTTCATTTAGTTTCCATTTTCAACCTTAACATCATGTTCTTGGGGTGAAAGTAAGAAAAAAGTACATCTCTGAAAATATGAAAGTGTTCGCTGTCATAACATAAAAAAGGCAAAATGTGATAAATATGAAACCAAACATTCATTCAAAAAACAAACCATGAAGCAAAATAAAAGAACCCAGACTGCTATCAGAAGCAGCATGCCTTTGTTTGTGATAACAAACACAATGTCATTGTTTCCGTGCTGCGATGACTTTATGTTTTTAAACAGTTAAACGGAAGGTGTTTCAACCTGGAGATCTTTTTTCTTGGGTGGTTCCAGAGGACTTAAGAAGGCTGTGGATGTGTTCACACTTGTTATGTTAGTGTATGTGAATTGGAAAAGCCTGCCACACCACCTCAAACACAAAGGCAGTGTTCACTCAGATGCCAAAAGGTTGATGTTGTATTTCTGTCCGTGTTTAGGGGATATGTAGGAAAGTAGGATCTGCTTCTTATGGTTACCCCCACTTTTTGCTGGCTGTAATGCTGTTTTTGACTATTCTGACTGGGATCCTGCTAATCAGGACCCCAGTCTATCTGCTTTCTCCCTAAACTGTTATGTTATGTACTTAGGTACACTCCAGATTGGATACTGGGGTACCCTTGTCAGTTCCTAGTATATGGTACACATGTACCCAGGCATAGGTACCCTAGAGGCCTCCCATGGGCTGAAGCATGTATTATGCCACCCATGAGAGGCCATGCAAAATGGAACTACAGGCCTGCCGTTGCAGCCTGTGTAAGTTGGTGCATGCACCACTTACGAAAGATATAGGTTTCCTATATCTAGGTTCCCTGCACTTAAAACCTATGTCACCCCTAGAGCAGGCCTTTACAATCCTGAAGGCAGGGCGCCCGGTTCTAAGTGAGAGGGTGCCCCTGCATGAGCAGCACACCCCTGCAGCCTACGGGGTCCATTCTCCAGGGTTGTCAGTGAAGCAGCCATATACTACTATAGAGGGGCATTACGCGACCGTGTGATGACCAACTCTAAAACGGCTGAATCAAACCCTATCGTGTTTGGTATCAAACATGGTGGAATCATACCTCCCACACCGGTAACCGGTGTGGGAGGTATGATTCCACCCTTCAGAAGCATGCTTCGTGGGGTCCCTGATGTTCCTGGTACCAGCCTTCTAGCTCCGGACAGCACAAAGTGATTGCTGCCGACCAGGGACATATTTCTGCCCTCCTGCTGCTGAGCCAAGCTCGAGCAGGGGAAGGCAGAACAATAGGTATCCTGTCGCAGGGAGGTGCGACTACCTCCCAGACAGGATTTAGTGTATTAGGGCTGGTGCGCTTGCCAACGACTGAAAGTCTGCATGAGGGGCACATTTGGTGTCCCTGTTCATAGTCCAGTTCAAACCAGTCCTGGGAGCCGTAGGCTCTCGCTATGGCGCGAAACTGGACAAAGGACATAGGAGTAACCTCCCCCCTGTCCAGACCCTCCCCTGGGAGGCTCCCCTGAATCTTTCCAACCCTTTCCCGTGGGTACTTAAGAGCTTACCTGGCTGTAGGACCCTAGATTCGTCGTGGACAAGATTCAGAAATGAAACCACTGCACTTCGACCGTCTGGGCACTCTGGACTTCGCTGGACTTTGTTTGGGCCTGACTTCATCTCCCTATCAGTCTGCTGCATCGTCTGTGCCTGTGCACCATACAGGATCCGTGTAGAATCTGTGGAGCATCCAAGACACCTGAAGATAATGTCCCTTGGAGTGAAGGAGTCACTCCCCTGCATTCGCAGGCACCGCAACACTGCTGACCCGAGCTCCTATGGACTCCAAAAGGCTCAGCAAACACAGGAGGTGAGTTTCTACGTCCCTCGAGGTCCGAGCTGCCCTCTCACCAAGTTTGAGGTCAGAATCCCTCGTGGGGGCTGCAATACCCGAACCCCTGTGCACAGCGTACTTTTGCAAGTTCATGTGCTTGTTGTCAATTCCTTAACAAGTGCATTGGGCTCCGAGTAGCCCCAACCTCTGGTGTCTTCTTCCAAAGATCTTCAACCACCTTGCACCGTGTGCTCCGTGGCCTGTCGTTTTGTGAAGCTGCTCGAGGTCCTCTCGCGACTCCTGAGCCTCCGACCTGTGGGTCAAATTGAGGTTCAACTTTGCTTTTCCTGGGCTCCCTTTGTTGCTCCAGGCTTGCCCCGACTCCCTGGCTGTTGTGAGTCCCCTGGACCTTGCTGGTCCGAACCGTACACTTCCTTAACCTTCTGCATGGGTTGCTGTTGCCAAGGCTTGTTGGTGCTCCCGCTGGACACCGACCCCTCAGCACTCGACATCCTTCATGGGACAGCTCGCATCCGACTCCTGATCGTCCTCAACGTCGCCTGGTCCTGCACTGCAGAGTCAAGGTCACCGTCAACTATCCTGAAGCCCCCTACATCGGTGGGCATTCGTCTACCGAGCCCCTGGTCACTCTCAAGTGACCCAGACTCTGTCCTCTCTGCTTTCGGGTAATCTTCGACAAGAATCCACATTTGGATTCCAACGGACATTCTTCTCCCTTCCAGCAGCGGCTCTTCTTCGAAGTCCTCCATTGGGTTCGACGGCGGTTTACGACGCCACTTCACACCTATGCACCCGGCTTCCCTGAGATAGGTAACTTGGGTACTTCAGTATCCACGGATGGGGTGGCTCTCCAACCTTCAGTCTTCCACGGGGTTTCTTCATAGTCCACTGGGAAGGGTCCCTAATCTTTAAAACTCCAACCGTGACTTTCACAAAGAGTTGTACGGAGCACGCAGTCTTATTCCCACACTGCACCCGTCCTCTGTGGGGTCCCTATCTACTCACCTTGGGTGGTTCATTGGGGTCCTAGCAATTCTACATCCTCTCGACATTGTCCTGACTCGAGTCTTGGTTCTTATACCACTTTCTTAGTATATGGTTTGCCCCCTCTTCCCCCCCGGGGCCCACTGTGTATTAGTGCTATTTACTGGGATTTCTTTGCTATTCTATTGTGTGCTTTGTGTCTATCTCCATGTAGGAGATACTGGAACGTACTAGAGAGTATTATATAATAAATACATATTTTTATAAATACCTTGTGTGGGTCTCTTTCATTTAATCTATACGATAAGATTGCATTCTGGTAAAACAAGCTGCTTTACACTCCTTCAAGACTAAGCCTGAAGGCTGCTCTCCAGAGCTACCACTTGGATAGCTTTCTAAGGTTGTCTGAGACCTCTTAACCCATAAGGGTTGTCTGGCCTTGTGCAGGGTGCCCACTTACTTTAGTGGACAGCATATACCAGGCCAGCCTCTCACAGGATATCTGTGAGAACGTTTTTTAAACTTTACCATGGTTTTTTAGGTCCATCCTTATGCACTGATAGCGTGTTAGAAAGCACTATGTAAATACAATATTCAAATAAAGTTGAAAGTATGTGATGCGGCGCGTATTGAAGCATTGTTGTGAACATTTCATAATAGAATGGGGCACTCAGACACAAGCATAGGTACATGTTACGCTGTGATGTAAAAAGTTGTGACCCTAATATGCGAGGTGAAATATTGTTTAATTTCAATGTAATCTCACAGTAGGAATATGTTTGGCGTCATACTGTGCTATTTTCTGTCTCCGTCAGCCACCAGGAAATGAAGCCGTGTTGCTGGCACTTTGTTTATTTCATAAGGTTGGTTGGATAATGATAGTAAGGTGGAGATGGTGTATTTGTATTGAACTGGACAGTACCAATATTCTTGGTCCCACACTGTGCTATGCGCCTGCTCCTCCAGCTGTCGGAAAATTATGATGACAGAGGAAAGGCAACTGTTTTGCATGCGCTTTGGGTATCGTTAAAGGCAGCTCGCATAATATTTTCCTTGCTAGCAAAATTGCATAGTTGTCTGAAAAAGGTCGTTAAAGAGGTGAGATTTTTTTTTTTAAAGGGAGATAAGTTCCTGTTTTTAAACAATTGAAGAGATGGTCTTTTAAGCTGGACACAGGATTTTTATGTGAGGGCCAAGGGGATTTTGGAAAGGTGTGGATGTAATATAAATGGCTGCCATACCACAAGTAATACAAAGGCATTGGGCAGTTAGATCCCACAGTGTGCTTCTATTTTTTTACTGTCCAGTTTTGAGTTTATAACTGTGAGAAGGTGCAGTGAAGATTAGTTATAACATTTAGAGCATTCCTGTACGAAATTTGCATAAAGTATCGTTACTGGTATAAAGCACACTGATTGTAGTGAAAATATTTCAGCTATCAAATAAGGGAACTATATTAAGTATTTTGGTATTAAAAAATAAATGAAATATAAAAAAAAATGCATAGTAGCCTAGTTAGTGGTTTGGTATAGTATTTAAAGAAATAGCTCCATTGCCGGATTACACAGTACATAATGCAAGGACGGTTGTGGAGGATCATGCAGGGTGAGCGAATATGAAATGGTTGGCAAGCAGTTTTGAATTTTTAAAAACACAACCATTCAAGACTTTGGGCCTGATTACGAGTTTGGCGGTCTTGGAGAGGGCCGCCACACCAAGGCCCCGCTCCAAGACTACCAAACCGGTAGTTAGTCCACCCGCCAGCCAGATTACAAGTTGTAATCTTTGCGGGCAGTCCTGCGGCTGTGGTCCCACGGCGGTGCCTTTCTAAGTCTGATAGGAGAGCCTTAGAAAGGCACAACTGTGGGTGCGCCGCAGCCCGTACCTGCACGGACCGAAATGCACAATGTTGTGCATTTCAGTCTGTACAGGAACAGGGTGTGCATACAGACAGGGGGGCACACCATAGGCACCCCTATATGCTCCCCGGTGCACCGAGGCACCTGTGGGCCCTGTATGGCCTGCTTAGTTTCCTCACCACCACACTTTTCATGGCAGGCTCACCGCCATGAAAACTGTGGCAGTGAGGAAACTCATAATATGCTTGCCGGTGCGGCACCACTAGCATATTGCAGCCTCGGACCACTGCAAGACCACAGAGGGATCGCAAAGTCGTAATACGGCGGTTGGACCACTGGTGCGGGAGTGGCCGCACCGCCACCGCGGGTTTGGTAGTCCATTGTATCGCCAAACTCGTAATCAGCCCCTTTATACTCACCCATATACAAAGTATGGGACAAATTGTGCACAAATGGATAAGGCATACACAGGACATATAATTCCAATTACAAAGCAGTATCTAATGCATTAAAATGTGGTTTGAATTATTAGCAGATGATAGTTAGAACAGATGGGCTAACAGTGAAACTGAATTGGCCTGATGCGCGGGGTGAAAGTTTGTTTATTTGTTATGGAATTTCACTGTAGTGATATGCTTAGCCTCACACTGCTATTTGCTGTCTCCCCCATCCTTTGTAAAATAATAAATACAGGAGTTGCAGCTGTTTTCCTGGCGCTTTGTTTATTTTATAATGTTGCTTGGAAACAGTTATAGTTAAACAAAAAGAGAGAAAGGGACTGGTGGAACCGCTCCTGGTCCCCCAAGAATTAATGCAATCAACAAAAAAGGAGCAATTCCAGAAAGGATTACTGCTTAGTATTAACCTAAAAAGGAAGAAATTCCTTTTTAAGAAGAGCCCTCACTCACCAACCTAGTTGGTGACATGCTTCATCATAGGGTTCCCACCCGAGGGGCCGAATGCCTCCCGGGTGTGCTGCGATGCCTGATTACAGCAGAGCGGGTGTTCTTGTGCAGAGTGAAAAGTGAGATGTGATTTAAGATTGTCTCTATGCACCCAAGAATTTTATTGGTGGGGTCATAGGACAAGATTAAAAACGTTAGTGGATGTCCTCTATGGTTTAATTAACCAAAGACATCCGTGGAGTATTAGTGACAAGGTCTACATGTTTCCGCCTTCGCATCCGTTGTCGCAAGGCTTTCTTCAGGACCAGTGAAAGTAGTTAGGTGTGCACTCGCTAAGGTGCACACGTTAGGCGAGACTGACCGCCAACTTACGGTTCTGCTCGTGCTCATTGATTTCTGAAAGACAAGACAATGCATGAGATTAAAATGTTCAATTTCACTCACGCATTACATCGCAGTAATACCACTCATCAGCACAAACGGTGAGAAATATCGATCCACGTGCCTGGATCTCAGCAATTGTATCTCATTACCCGTGTCACTCAATCCGTGTGACGGTCACTCATGGATTCAGGTGGCCCTTCTCAATCATACAACATGCGCATGCTTATACCCACGCTAGTGTGACAGTGCTGTGTTGTGTGTAATCTGTAGAGAACCGCAAAATATTCTTAAGGTTCCCCCTGTTTTTCCCCACACATGCTGCTTGAGGTGTGGTTCATTTAAAAAAAAAAGAGAATTAGTACTCGAAATTCGCTTTTTAATAGGGGAGGGTCCGTGATTCTCGGGCTCCTCTGTTGTGATCCAGAAGACGCAAGTGATTGGTAAAACCGGAATAGTGATTCCTGATTTAAAAAACATATTGAAGCTGTGTTGTATATACAAACATGGCGGAGACAAGAAGGTATAAAAGCTTACTTAAGACGCAAGTATGCAGAACCTCATGGATTCTGCCGGGGGGCGTTGCCTATTGTCAAACCCTAGAAATAAAATAAAATAAGAGGTATCACGCAAGCCTTGAGAATACGCTGGCGTGCGGCTGTACCGGAGCCCCTACTTACTTCGTCAAGGATCAACGCCCACATGTGGCACCTGTTGCAGTCCCGGCCCGGAATCACGAGGATAGTTGGTTTCCCGGGCCGGGCGTATTTAAAAGCCTTGGTGTTTCCAGCTGGTCCAGTGCGCCTCATCACACGCGCGTGATGACGTCAGGCTGGGTCACGTGCGCGTCATCACGCTCAGCGTGATGACGTCAGCACGCTCAGCGTGATGACGTCAGCACAGAGGAGTGTACCGAGTTAACTCCTGATATTCCTGCGTTGTGTAAAAAAAGGCTAGTGTGTTCAAAAAACTTTATTAGGCAGCACAGACACATAAATCTAGTGTCTGAAGGGTTTGGCATATGGTGTTTATGCATACTGTGCCGTGTCCCCTCTACTTTAAGCTGGCGGCCAAAGGTAATCGGACAAAGGAATTACCTGCAAAATAAAAAGGGGGAAATTCTCTATGTGTGGACTGGTCTCTCTACGTATAGATCAGCAACAATTCCTAACCTTCAGTTAAATGAAACTGAAGGTTAGACCGCTGGAGTTTCTCAATACTCATAGAGCACGTCCAATTTGTGCCTAATGGAGACCTTCAGCTGCCCAGTGCTGTGTCCAATGTTATGATGGGTGCAGTCTTTCAGTGTTACAGACGTGGTCCAAGGTAGGGAAGTGTACCGTGGAGTCATAGTGTGTCAAAGGGATTCAGATCTCGTCCAGGGCCTACAAGTGTCCAGTCCCCTATTTTTGCATGGCTGAGGGTATAGGTTATTATCCAACCACTTCCATCTGTATGAGATCTAGCTCACGTCTGGGATACCAGGTTTTTTACTTTATTTAGAATTCAGTGAGTTCCAGGGGATGTTATCATTCAGATCTTGTTTATGAGTCGAGAGCCTATATATCCATCTTTGTTCTTTTTCTAAGAGGAATTAATGTGTGTTCCCTGAGGTTTTTATCTGTTCAATGATCGTCCATCTTAGATCATTGGTTGTGTGACCTGTCTGTAAAAAATGTTCTGTCATTTTTGTTGTGTTTTTTCTGCACCTAATGTTACTGTGGTGCTCGCAGATGTGTTGTTTCACTTTTCTGCTTGTCATCCCTATATATCTAAGTCCACAGGGGCAGGTTATGAGGTATACCACATTGGCTGAGTTGCAGTTGGTATGCACCCTTAATCAGGCGTCGCAGCACACCCAGGAGGCATTCGGCCCCTCGGGTGGGAACCCTATAATGAAGCAAGTCACCAACTAGGTTGGTGAGTGAGGGTTCTTCTTAAAAAGGAATTTCTTCCTTTTTAGGTTAATACTAAGCAGTAATCCTTTCTGGAATTGCTCCTTTTTGTTGATTGCTTGGAAACAGTTATCAACATGGGAGATGTTTGTTTTAAATTGAAATTCACAGTACTAATATGCTTAACTAGACACTGAGCTATGTGCTGGCTCTGCCATCTGTAGGAAAATTATGATGACAGAGGGAATACAGCTGGTATTACATGAGAGTGCAGTATTGTATAAGGTAGCTTGCACAATAATATAATTTAAAGGAATATTGTTCATGTGTTTAAACAATGGAATAAAAGGGGTGAGAATTTTGTTTTTCAAAAAGGGAGATATGTTTCTGTTTTTAAACAGTTGAAGAAATGGTCTTTTAACTTGGACAACACATTTTATCATGGGGGCCAAGAGGAGTTAGGAATATGTGTATATTGTCACGCTTCTTTGTGTGTGTAAATTATAAATGCCTGCCATACCACGTGTAACACAAAGGCAGTGGCCAGACAAAATGAATATGCTTTCCCTCACACTGGGCTATGCAGCGGCTCCACCAGACGTTGGAAAATGATGATGACAGAGGAAATACAGCTGTTTTGCAGGCGCTTTGTGTATTATTTACAGTAGCTTACATAATATTATCCATGCGAGAAATATTGCACAGGTGTTTGAAAAGGTTTATGAAATGAATGAAATTATGTAATTTTTTTAAAAGTAAGAACATTTTCAGTTTGTGAACAATCAAATAGATGGTTTTCTGACGTGGACACCAGGGCCTATATTTATCAATATTTCACGCAACGCAACACAACAAGCGACCTTGCTGCACTGCTCTGTGTAAAAGGGAGAGGGCAGGAATGCGTTGTATTTAAAACTGTATGCTGCATATCTGCTCTCTGACTGCTCTGGCGCACAAACTGCTGCCTAGTGCTAATGCAGGCACCCTTGCACCATGGTGCAAGAGTGCCTGTGTTATAGGCAGGATTGGTTTTGTGCCGGAAGGGGTATCTTCCTGCACAAAAACAATCCTTTGTAGAATTTTCCTCTTTCTAAATGTGCTGCAGAATACAGCACACTTAGAAAGAGGAAACAACGAAGAGAAATGTAGGTATTTCTCCTAGTTGTGCCTCTAGTGGAAAGGCGTACAATTCTGACACATTCTCAGGTCTACCAGGGTTGGTAAATCTGGCAATGTGTCAGAATACATGTGTGTAAGCGTGGGAACACCCATGCTCCACCCACAGCACGCCTCCCTTCCGCAGAGTAATGCAAGGCAATGATTTGCACTGCCTTGCGTTACTCTAGATCTATCAAGCCACTCAGGGCCAGGCAAGCTGGCCTTGCGTGGCTTGATATCCCATTTAGGTTTTTCGTCGCCCTTGTGTGGTGCAAGGGCGACGCAAAACCTTCATTATTATGGGAACAGATTTTTATGTGGGTACCAAGGGGAATTAGAAAAGGTGAGGATGTTATCATGCTTATTTCTTTACGGTTGTAAAGTAGAAATGCCTGCCATTACACGTGTAACATGAAGCCATTAGGCAGGTAGACGACAAATTGTACATATTTTATTTATGTACTTTTTTGAGGGTAGACCCGTGAAAAGATGTGTTGAAGTTTAGTATGAAAAGAGAGGGAAACTAAATTTCCTGTCTTAAAGGAGGGAAGATTAAAACAGTGCTGTGACTGCAGAGAGGTGGAAATCTTTCCCGTTACAAATGCAGTGGAGGTGTCTTATGAAGTAGACGCATATTACACTTCCTAAATCATAGGCTGCAATTGGTGAAGAGGGGTGGAGCAGCAGGTTGAACACTAAGCTTTTTGGCTACCTTAAGCACACTTTACTGTAAAGCGCTCACACCTCTTTGTACATGTGTTGTGGGTGCTTCAGGATAGAGTGAGTCCTCCTGTGAGGAAGTGGAGTAGTCAAAGGCTGTGTATGGTAAGCATGCTGTGTCCCAGTAATTAAGCTTTTGAACAAGTACAAAGTTGAAAAGGAAGGAAGCAGCAAAGACAGACATCCTTGTGGCAAACACCATGTGTTTCAGCTGTAAATCAGTGTGTTTTAATTCCCAAAGCATCTAAGCTCCCTTTATTTATGTTATTTTAAAATGAAATGTAAACATAACTGGTCACATAATAGATTTGTTTTGTATTCAACCCTGAACATAATTAACACATTTGGCTGTTAGAGTTGATTTTATGTTGCTAATTATTATAGTGTCACAAACAGTAGGAGTAATAGTTTTTAATTATTTAAATGCAACAATAAATTCCATAATAATCCAATATGACCATTTCCCTTTAGGCAAAGTAAACTTATCTGTGTAAAAACATTCTTATCTTATCCTATCTTGTTTTATAGAGCGCGTAGCTACCCTAAGGCTTCCCAACGCTAAGCAAGACAAAAGAGGACCCTCGAGCCTTACAGCTATAACCAGACTACCAAGCGTAGAGCCAAGTTTTAATAAGCTTTCTGAATTTGGTCTCAATGGGTTCAGTTCTTAGTTCCGTTGGCATAGAATTCCATAATTTGCAGGACCTATGGGATAGAGATCTACCTCCCCATCAAGTCCTTTTTATACGCAGAACTTTGAGGAGGCCTGTATTGGAAGACATTAAAGTCCTATTTGGGGTTCAGAGTGAGAAAAGAGCATTGATCAGGAGGGGGTTCTATATAATTGATTCTCTTGTGGGCCAGACATAATGACTTGAATTTTATTCTGTCCTCCACTGGGAGACAATGTAGGGACACCAAAATGTTTTTTGCTGAGGAATATTTAGGTATCTTTAGGTAGCTTAAAGATAGACCTTGCAGCAGCATTTTGGACTACCTGGAGTCTCTTAATGACTGACTTGGGTGAGCCCACATACAGGGAGTTCCCGTAGTCCAGAAGAGAAAGAATGTGTGCCTGGACTACAATTCTCCTGGATGGCAAAGGTAATAATTCAAGGATTTTCCGTAATATCCTCAACTTGCCAAGGCAGGATGCGGATAATCTTTTAACTTGGACTTCGTTGGATAAAGAGCTATCTAGCCACATACCTAGACTATTTTTAGGTGACGAGGGCTGTGGTGGGGATCCTAAGCAGTCTGGCCAAACAAGCACTGTTTGCATGGTTAAATTGTTTCCCACAAACATCAGCTTGGTTTTGTCTCCATTCATTTTCAATGAACAGTTTGCCTTCCACTGTGCCACTTTCTCGAGGCAGAGGACTGGCTGGTGCTGAGAACCTAACCCTAGGGCAAGGGAGACAATCAGCTGCATATCATCAGTGTAGGAAACAATCAACAGGCCAGATTCCCTACCAATAGAGGCCAGTGGTTGTACATAAATATTAATGTGAGTGGGGTAAAGTGCAGATCCCTGTGGGGCCCAGCACTTCAGTGGAACTACTTCTGAGTAGCAAGGGGGTTCATAGGTCTGAAAGCCACTTCAGAGCCCCATTTCTTTTTCCTATATCTCTCAGCCTGAGTACAAAGACTGTGTTGAAGGCTGCACTCAGGTCAAGAAATATAATAGCCACTGACCCTCCCTTGTCCAGTAATATTTTCACCGCTACTGTTACTGCCAATAATGCTAATTCCATACTATATTTTGAACGGAAACCAGTCTGGGTGGAGTCAAGAAGGGAGGTTTCTTCTAGAAATAAAGAGAGGTGCTGATTGATATGGCTGGAAGCAGGGATATAGGTCTATAATTCCCAGGGCATGCAGGGTTCAGATTCATTTTTTTTTTAGCAGCGGCTTGACCACAGCATGCTTTCTGGCTCGGGGGACAATTCCCGTGGACAGTAAAAGGTTAAAAAGGTCTAAGAGAGTGGAGAAAATTTCTTCACCTCCTTGTAGGAGAATATGAGGTGGGGCAGGGTCTAAAGGGGAGCCAGATTTAACTTTGCCAAATAAAGCTAAGAGTGCTTCTTTAGTAATCAAAGGAAAATTAGAAAGACAGGTCGTCTCCCTGGTGGCAGTTTGCATCCTTGGTACAGAGGGGAGAGCTCCCATTGCCTTGTGGAGCTCAGAGAAAATCGCAGGTATTGTGTCTCTCCAGGAGCGTTGGCTGCATTAACCATTAAGGCTTCAAAATATGATGCCTGAGCCTTTTTTCTTTTTAAAACATATTTTATTGCATTTGTATAGTACCGTTTGGGCGATCGCCCGACATAATCCCATTGAAAGCAATATATGAGCATGTTACAAGACATGGGGACACCCATGAGTACCATTCTTATATGAAACCAACGAAAAGAAACAGAGAACTTTACACAGACCCTCCCACCCCTCCCGCATTGGCAAGCAGATTGCGATACATACAAATACCCAAAGAAAAGAAACAATACCTCATACATTATGGCCCACAGACAGTCCATGGAAATGTTCACGGGGATTGTGAAGGAAGAGGGGGGAGGACTATACCCCGGTACTCCGCCCATCTGGCCCATATCTTTCTATGCTTTTGGGGGCAGCCCCTCACTTGAAACACTGCTATCTCGGCCCCCATACATTTGTCCAGCTCTTGTCGCCACTTTCCTATTGTTGGTGGTGAGGTACCCTTCCATAACTGCGCAAT
Source organism: Calotriton arnoldi (assembly GCA_963921515.1). Classification (NCBI taxonomy): domain Eukaryota; kingdom Metazoa; phylum Chordata; class Amphibia; order Caudata; family Salamandridae; genus Calotriton; species Calotriton arnoldi. The sequence goes on along the minus strand of CAWUFW010002184.1, from coordinate 47,109 downwards.
ATCTCGTTTAGCAATCGTGAGAGCGAGGAAAAGTAAGTGCTGCTTATAGCGATTCCCACCTATGCCCTCTGTGCTATGAAGCAGGAATAGACGCGGGTCATATGGAAGGTCCCAGGACGGTACCTCGTTAAGGCAGGTCGAAACTCTGCGCCAGAAGGACTGTAAAGCAGTGCAACTCCATACTGTATGGAGAAATGACCCCTCCTCCCTGTTGCAGCGTAGACATTGAGGTGATGCAATGACTCCCATCCTCCATAGACGGAGACGGGTATAATATGCACGGTGGACATACTTGAACTGAATAAGACGGTATCTGGAGGCTACCGCGGCGCCCCGGGGACTAGCTATCGCCTCCGTCCAGTCGTCATCCGTCAGGTCTGGGAGGTCGTCCTGCCACGCCCTCCGCGTTTTGTGAAGAGTTGTGATGGAATGTGTGGTCAATGTTTGGTATATTTGGCGGATTTTGTGTGCGCCTAGATCACAAATGAGGAGGCGGCCCTCCAACGGATGAAATTCAGGGAGGTCAGGTACGTTTGTAAGTGAGGGGGTCAGAGCATGGCGTAGCTGGAGGTAACTGAGTTTATGGAGGTGGAAGTCAACCTGCAGTTGCTGAAAGGATTTTAGGGTGGTACCCCGCATAACGTCTCCTAATGTGGAAATGCCAATCAGGTCCCATTGCAGAACCCCTTCAATGTGACCACCTGGCGCAGATAGTTACCATGCCACAGGGGCGTCGTTTGTGTCAACCTCATGTGCCACCCCATTCGGCGGACGGTGTACCGCCATAGTCGGATCGTCGTACGGGTAGCATGTGGTAGAAAGTCCAGATTCTGTGCACTATATAGCAACCGTAGGAGGGGAGCCCTCTCCATGGCTGTATGTTCCTGAGCAAAGGCAGGGTCTGTCGGTAAGTTAGACCACCAATCGTTGATGACTAAAAGGTGGGCAGCTACGTAGTAGGAGTAAACATCGGCGGCAGAAATGCCGCCGCAATAGGTGGATTGCGCACAGGTCTGCAGCGCTACCCTAATCGCCCCTCCCCCCCATAAAAACTTGTTATGTTTAGCGTTAATTTGGGCGAATCACGCTCGTGGTATATGATATGGAAAGTTTTGGAGTCTGTAGAGCACTCTGGGGAGCGAGACCATCTTGAAGATGGCTGATTGGCCATACAGCGAGAGGGGTAAGGAGGACCAGATAGTAGTCTCGTCACGGAGACTGGCAAGGAGTGGGTTTATGTTGTGTGCCCAGGAGATCTTCGGACAGGGAGACACGAACACTCCGAGATATTGGAACCCTTCCGTAGCATGTTTGAGCTGAGATGCCCACGTAGCTCTACCCTGCTGACCGCACACCGAGAACAATACCGATTTAGCGGGGTTAGTGTGGTGCCCGGTCGTTTGTCCAAAGACCCGAAGGATCTGCAGGATACGCGGACCCGAGATCCATGGGTCTGTCATAAAGAACAAGACGTCGTCTGCATATAATGCAATACGGTCTGGTTGTGAGCGTGGCCAATCAAAGCCTCTAAGAACCAGATCCCCACGAACCTATGCGGCCAGGGGCTCCACCGCCAAGGCGAAAAGAAGAGGGGACAACCCTGCCGCGTGCCACGGCTGATGGGGAAGAAGGGTGATCGATGACCCGCAATACGTACTGAGGCCATTGGTTTAGTGTAAAGTAGGCGTACGCAAGCCAAGAAGCGTGGACCGAAATTGATAGCCTCCAATAGTTGGAATAAGTACTCCCAACTAAGGGAGTCAGAGGCCTTGTCTATATCAGCTAGGAGCAAGGCCGCGGGGCGGCCTAGCTCCGGAGCCAAGGCCATAGTGTTATGGACCCGACGGATGTCATGGCGGGTAGCCCGGTGCGGCATAAAGCCAGATTGGTCCAGATGGACTAAGTCTTGGGTGCAGGCCCGCAGGCGGTCTGCCAAAACTTTCCCTAATAACTTGGATTCGAAATTGATTAGGGAGATGGGGCGGTAGGAGGACGGGTCTTCCGGTGGGCGGCCTGGCTTTAAAAAGAGTACAATTTCAGCCTGGCGCCAATCCGAGGGCAAAATTTGCTTCTCAAGGGATTCATGTATAGCTTCCAGCAAGTGGGGGCCCAGTGTGACCATATTGGAGCGGAGGAACTCCATAGGGAACCCATTGGGACCCGGGGCCCGCCCCGGTCGCATCGCGGACAACGCTGCCATCAACTCCTCTATGGTAATGGGGTCGTCTAACTGCTCTCGCATCTGATCTGATAACCTCTGAGGGGGGATATCCCGAAGGAACTCAGCTATCTGATCCTCAGAAAGCTGTTCGGTCCGAGCATATAATGCGGCAAAATGATGCACAAACTCCTCCACCACCTCTCCAGGGGAGGTAAGTAAGGCACCATTTCTACCCCGAATTGTTGGAACTGTGGCAGGGGCCTGCCTAGCATGACAGAGTCTGTGTAACATCTTGCTGGATTTGTCCCCCCATTGGTATATACGGTATTGAGATGCCAGCCAGATTTCTTTCGCTTCCTCAATTAGATGCTGGTGTAGCTGCTGTTGCGCAAGGGATAGGTTTCTCCGAAGAGTCGGAGTAGGATCCTGAGCATATTGAGTCTCCAAGGATATACACTGAGTCTCCAACTCCGTCCGTTGTGTGGAGCGTTTCCGTTTGTCGTTTGCCCTATAGCTGATGTCCACCCCTCTGATAGTAGGTTTCAGGGCCTCCCACAAGGGTCCCTTAGATGGTACTGAGTCAGTATTTAAGGTAAAATATTCCTGAATCGCTGTGTGTAAACACTCCTGATAGTCGGGGTCCCTCAGATGCCAGGGAGACATCCACCATCTAAAGGAAGGCTTTTGATGTTGTAAGAGGAGTGTCGCTGAGACCGGAGAATGATCGGACAACCCTCTTGGAAGATGAGAGACCCGGGCAAATCTATGTATATAGCTTTGTGGTGTGAACAGGTAATCTAGGCGAGACATAGAACCATGAACAGCGGACAAATATGTGCAGCTTGTCTCAGCCGGATGATATGCCCGCCATATATCTACCCAATGCAGCGCCCCGGCAAGCAACAATAGTTTTGTGGCTACAGCGGGAGGGTCTACCCCCGATCCCCGTTTCCAATCAAGTTGTGACATGGTATCATTCCAGTCGCCCCCTAAGAGGGACAGACCCTCAGGAAGTTCGCCCCACAGTCGGGTGACATTCTCTACAAACGTGGACCCAAGAGGTGGGGGAGCGTACACACTGCCTTGGTTAAGTGGTTCCCCGTATAGCGTTCCCGACAAGAAAATAAATCTGCCGCCGGAGTCAGTCCAGTGTTTGGTGTGAATGAAGGGAACGCGGCAGTGGATAAGAATTGCTGTACCATGGGAGCCCATAGTGAAACCCGCATGAAACACCTGCTGATACCCAAATCTTGAGAGGAAGGGAGCCTTATTGCCCAAAAGATGCGTCTCCTGTAGGAGGAGAATGTCAGCCCCATAGCGTTTAGCCTGTCTTAGGACGGCCCCCCGTTTGAACCTTATTGAGCCACCCTCTAAAGTTCCATGTCACCACCGTCAGGTCACCCACATGTGCTACCACTGCCTGAGTGGCCATGTGTGTATGTGGGGTCTGTGGGTGATAGAACGCCAAATGGAGATAGGGAGATGCGCCTGCGCATGTAAACAACAACAAAACAACATCATTCTAAAACCCAAAGGTCCCCCCCTACAACCCCTCCACCCCCCGATACTGCCAAGAACTAGGAGCATCTGTCACAGTGAGGAGTACCCCAGGACCCCAACCGAGGATCCCAGAGCCCCCCCCCAATGAATCCCACCCATCCCAGAGAACATAAACCGTGGGGGACAAGTGTCCATGTAGGTCAGCCGCATTGCATGGTGTCCACCTTCTTCGGGTGCCGAGTAGACAGAGTAACTCAAAACTATGGACGTGCATAGTTATGTCCGCGAGGCATCAGAATCTATGGGTCAATCAGTGCACTCGCTCAGGGCTGGAGGAGCGTCAGTCAGACCCGGAGCGATGTTGCCATTTCGACTTTGTCCTACGTGATCCATTCCGCTGCGAGCCTCTAGAAGAGTCGGACTCTATTGGTGGCGGGGAGTGCGGTTTCAGATGGGCCCTCTCGTCCGACCATGTGAAAACTGCTTCGGTAGAGTCAAAAAAGTATGTTTTAGAGTTATATATTACTCGGAGCCAGGCAGGGTATAGCAACATGTACGAAATGTTATGGTCACGCAGTCTCCGTTTTGCCGCTGCGAAAGACTGTCTTTGTTGTTGCACTAGACGCGTATTGTCCGGGAAGATCATAATAGGCCTGGACTCAAAGACAAGTTTATCCTTATTCAGTCGGGCATACTGTAGCACTGCATCTCTGTCGGCATAATTGAGCAGCTTGGCAATGACCGGGCGCGGAGTCTCTCCGGGAGGAGGCTTTCTTATGAGCGCCCGGTGGGCCCTCTCTACCACGAAGCAGGCTGAGATCATGTCCGCAGGTAGCAAGTCTTTGAGCCACGTGGTAAGGAAGCGGTTCATGGAGTTGCCCTCACAGCCCTCCGGAAACCAACAAAACGGGGGTTGTTGCGCCGTGCGCGGCCTTCTGCATCCTCAGCTCGGGAGGCATGTTCCTGCGATATCACTGTCAATTTATTGACTTGACGCTGGAGGGTCGTTACATTATCTTTGACGGAGGACACCCACGTCTCAGCCTCGGTGATACAGTCCACAGCCTTTCGCAGGTCCTGTCTCAGAAACGAGACTTCCGTCCCGACTGCACCTATTTTGGCATCCAACGTGCCCCTTGCTTCTGTGATGGCCGCTAAGAGAGACGCGTTATCTGGTATGGGGCCTAGCGGAGAGCCCCCGCCCGTGGTCATTGCAAATTGGTCCAGGGTGCTTTGTTTCGGGCCTGTGGCTCCTGGTTTGTCTCTCCCCATTGCGGCACCACCAATTAATTACTCCAGCTATGCCTGAGGGGGGGTGCAGATCCTGAAAGGCCCTCCCAATTGCAAGGATGCCAAGCGGGGATTTTCCAGGGAGTGCACCACTGCCTGCCCTCACGGAATCCGTCCACTGCGTGACCACAAGCCGCACCAGATCTAATCTAGCCGCCTCCGCAGCCAACAGTGAACAGCCAAGCAGGCCTCTCTAGTGGGACCTGGCTCGCTGGACCACCAGCTCGCAGTACACCCCGACTCCCCTCCACTCCCACAAACTGTGCAGTCAGGAGCTTAGCAGGGATCAGCATCTCCACAGTCCTCTCAGGTCCAGATGGATACCACACAAGAGCACACTGCTTCTTATTTGCCCCCTGTATGGCTTGGGCCTGTTACACAGTGATGCGGTGCGGCCACATTAAATCGGGCCTCAGTTTCTGCAGGGAGGAGACAATATGGCGACTCGCATATAATTAACGCCGAGTCCCTGGCTGTGTCAGCTCCGGGTCTGTCCACGTCAGGCAGCCTATCCTGGCCCAGCGTGTGAGGAGACCAGGCGTAACACAGCCCCGGACCGGGACGCCGCGCCCCAATATGAGTGTGTGGGCGTCCCCCCTGAGGGAGTCCCGCTGTATGCAGCGCCAACCGGGCTCCGCAGGGACGGCACACGGCCCCCCCACACCCCTCAAAGCCCCAAGTAGCACATCCCCGCACCGGCCAACGCCCAGACCCAGGCAAGCCCCGCGACGACAGCAGGAACCCCGCTGGGCCGCCAAGGCTCCCCGCCTCCCGGACCACGGCCGGAGCCGAGACCGCCACCCAATCAGGGCCCGGAGAGGTAAGGGACGAAGCAGCACCGCCGCCCCCGCTAAGTCCCCCCGGCACCACCTGTCTCCTCACCTCCTGGACATATCGCCCCCACCACTCAGGGCCCAGCCGCGTCTGCCCGGGATCGGGCGGCAAAGCTTGGAACTCTGGGCCCGGTCCGTCGTGCTACCCTCGCGGTGTTCTGGCCCTCTCTCGGTGCAGCGGCGACAATCGGTCTCCGGCTCAGCTTCAGGCACGCTAGGCAGAAGCCTCGTCCATTGGAGCCTCGGATGGCTGCACCGTGAGTAGTTATGTAAGGATTTAAGTCGGATTAATTAAGGTGGACACACGGAGCTGAATCAATCTGCGTCCGCCATGCTGGCCGACCAGGCCACGCCCCATGCCTGAGCCTTTTTGACTTCCTGATGGTATAGTTTTGTCAGCAACCGATATGCAGATTTTATCTTTTCATCATAATTTTGTTTGCATTTTCTTTCCAATCTTTTACACCCTTTTTTAAGAGAGACTAAATGGGCATTAAACCAAGGTGCTGATTTCTCCTTCTTTCCCTTTTCTATGGTAAAAATAGGAATACCCTCATCTAGTGAATGCTAATCCATTTATTTACTGTGTCATTCGCTGCCGATGGGTCAGGTCCTCACACTGGTTTGGCTAATCCCAAAGCAGATAACCAAGTTTCTGTGTTTAATTTTGTCAATCTTCAACCTTGTCTGGAGAATAATTATTTTCCAGCACTAGCGCTGGGCTCTCTAAGCTCAGCGAGATCAAGGCGTGGTCTGTCCAAATCATAGGGCAGGGTTTCCCGGTTTTCAGATTGGATTCATTACTGAACATAGGTTCTAAACGGTGGCCTATACCATTTGAGGGCCCTTCTACCCTTTGTGTTAACTGCAGACATCCTAGATCTTACACGATGTCTGAAACTGTAGAGTTATGTGTAAGCCTGGGCGTAGTTTGCGTAGCAGCACTTCACGTAGCTACGTGAAGTACATTTTTAACTACACGTAGCTATGCACATTGCGTAGTGCGTAGCTGCGTGCTTGACTGCACTGTACAATAATTGCCAAAAGCACCTTGTACAGTGCAAGTTAAGATAAAATAAATTTCTCTGTCTTTATATGCTAAAAATGCATATAGTTACTACAGAAAAGTGAAAACGATAAATTAACAAGCAGTGAGAGAGGTGATGATTTTAGGATCCTCCTAACCTAGGGGAAAACCAAGCAGATGCCTTGAAAACAAAAAACACATCTTTGAACCATTCAGTGGTGGTCCCATCCTCTTAGGACCACCCCAAGCACAGTTATTGGCAAAAATACAATCCCAACCAAAGGCCCTGCAAAGCATTATGGGACGAGATTAGCAGTGGGCAGTGAATATTATAGTATCTAATATCAAAATAATTCTACAAAGAGCTGCAGTTCCACTAGTCGTTACTAGATGTCCCTCACGAGTCAAATGCAAAAGCCTCATGAAAGATTTTCAATACTTTTGCATTTGACTCGTGAGGGACATCTTGTAACGACCAGTGGAACTGCAGCTTGATGTATTAATAATTTCAATGCTTTTACATTTGACTCGTGAGGGACACCTAGTAACGACTAGTTGAACTGCAGCTCTTTGTAGAATTATTTTGATATTGGAAACTATAATATTCACTGCCCACTGCTAATCTTGTCCCATAATGCTTTGCAGGGCCTTTGGTTGGGATTGTATTTTTGCCCATAACAGTGCTTGGGGTGGTCCTAGGAGGAAGGGACCACCATTGAATCGTTCACATGATATGCTTTTGTGTTCAAGGCATCTGCTTGGTCCTCCCCTAGGTTAGGGGACTCCAAAATCATCACCTCTCTCATTGCTTGATATTTTATTGTCAAAATTCATTTTTGTGAATTGGTTATATATGCTTTTAGCATAGAAAATTGTTTTATCAAAGCATTTGAAGGTGTTTATTTTACTGCTGCTACGCTACGTCAATTAACACAGTTATTCACTCTGCTACGTGCAATTTGCGTAGTGCGTAGTAGCACAAACTTTGCATGCTCCGTGAGCGTAGCGAAGTATTATGCCCAGGGTTAGTTATGTGTCATCAAAATGGATGTTTAAGTTCCCTAGGAGGGCAAAGTTCGTTTTTTTGGTGGCATAACTAGCAACTATCTCTGGTAGGGCCTCTGTGAACCTAGAGCATGGACCAGGGATCTGTATACTAAAATTGCAGAAAAGGAGAATGTTGGAGACAGATTAATAGTGAAACATACATTTTAAAATTCAGGAATGGGGAAGGGATTGTACCTACAACAATAAATGTCTTTTAGTATGATAGCAATACACCCACCACTTTTATTTGAGCGGTCTCTCCTGCATATATGGTATCCAGGAGGAAGAGATTGATTGATATCTGGGGAGGAGCCATCGTGAAGCCATGTTTCAGTTAAAAACAGGACATCAAACTGTTTGTCCGCAATTAATGTTAAAAGTTTACATTTATGGCGTGATAAGGATCTACAGTTAAGAAGACCCATGTTCCATTTTGTGGTCCCATGTGGTTTGGAGCTGCTTTCCTCAGGTCTACATAGCACAAAATTACATTTTCGCCATTCTCTGGCCACGTAAGGGGGAAGGCATGTGTGTATGGATTGTGCCTGAACGAGAGTAGAATTTCAGCTGAGTAGTTTGCCTTTTTTTTTCAGGAGTCCGGGTCCATTTCGGGTGCGGACTGGGGCACACAGGCTTGCCTTAGGTGTAGCCGCATTCCTGCTGCCATTTAAGGCTGGTGTGTGCAGACTTGAGCGCTAACCTTACTAGCATCTCTATGGTCTAATATCTCAATGGTCCTGCGTGATATAGTGCAGGTACAGTGATCTCTATGGCTCAATTTTTGTTCCCCTTCCCACTTGTAGTAGCTTCCCCCTACACCAAATGAGTGTTCCAAATAGCAGCACAACATCTACTTAAAAATTAAACTTTCAGTTTTAAAAATCACTTTCACCATTCAGTATTACAAATATTAAAAAAGTGAACACCAATTAGGCAATCCTGCAACAGTTCTCGCTTCTGGAAAGGCTGCGGTGACCTCATTTACTCACTCCCATTCCTGGAATTTAACTGCAGAAGAGACGTGTTCTCCTTTTCCAAATTCCTTTGTGGTTAAATCCAAGAATTAAACAAACAAAACATAATTGTGAATTGTCATATTTATTTTTACTTAGGGTGGGCAGTACACTCCGCTCTGCAGTTTGCGGAGTTTTGCTGCTCCGCTTGGAGTGCAGAGTTTGGCAAAACCTCTGGCAACTGTCGCATAGCGGAGTTTACCAGCGTTCACCACCCCACCCTTGCTTGAAAGCCTTGTAACTTTACTTTACCACCATTCGTGAAGGCAACTTACTGTCCGTTATTGATTTTTCCTCATAACATGTGTCCGTCCGTAATGTCACCACTTTCGGGTGGCCAGACAGCCAATTTAATGGTCTAGGAGCGGGGGGACTCGTAACGTGTAAATAGATCTAGAATTAGAGTATCGGTTGCAACCTCAGCCAACCTAAGATCATTGCACAGCAACTCTCAGTGCTGATTGGCTGAAGAGTCCACTCTATGTAGTAATGCCGTATCCGATTCCTTATCGCTTTAAGTTATCAGTGACTGCTTGCTGCCTTAAACATGCAAGCCATCTGGAACGGCAACTGCCAGGCAGAGTAATGGGTATACATCTCACACATTCTGCTTTACCTATGTGTGTACTGCTAAACCAACATCAGGAAAGGGCGTTCCATTACTTCAGACGGTATCTGCTCCACCAGCAAGGAGTGAGTGCCTGACTAGTCCATGGACTCGAGGATGGTTTCCTCTCTAGATTTGCTACTTTCTCCTGCCGGGTAAGCCGACCAGGTCACTTCTTAAAGGTAGTAACTGTTATTAAGTTTAAGGCATGAACTGCTTCAATGAGCCGGGACATCTCTGTTTGGTTTGAGAGTGACACGGAGAATTGTTTTGAATTATGTTTTGCACTGTTTACAGTACTTGACTGGATGTGACCATAGGCGGTGTGCTGGACCACTTTTTAATCAGGATGGGGTAACTCCCGTTTGCTAATGCTACACCGTACCGCTCCTTGCTTTTATGTCCTGGGGCCGTGCACTGGCACACTTATTTTTTGTGCATTAGACCTGAGTGGTGTGCAGGCCCGACTTTTACTTTTGTGGCTATCTGGTGAAGCACTGACTCTTCAGTCCACCTGAGCGGTGCAACGGCCCGCTTTTACTAAGTTATCTATTTGGATCAACAAAGCCGCTTTCGGCAGTATCAAGGTTATACCAACCTACAGTTGTAATTTCCAAGCCTTACTCTACAAAAGGAGCGTCTCTTTTTACCTGATCAATTTTTATAATAATGATTTTTATTCAATTCCCAATGGTAATTTCATTAAGCTTTTTGATTTTATTTCTAACCTAGATTGCCAGCAAGAATCAGTTAAAACCATTGGTATCTTTTTGGGTGGTGATTTTAATGCGAAACTAACAGACATACCACATAGTACAGGGCTCCGCAATTTCGGCCCAGCTTGCCGCAGGGGCGCAGAGTTGGCCGCATTTTTGAACACACACAACCTCACCAATGCCATGGAAACCGTGGGCGTAACACACTAATAACCATCCTGAACCAACATTTAGAGGGAGGGGATGTTCTTCCACTATAGACTTTGGGGCCGATTCCGATCTCGGCCGGTAGGGCTCCGAATCGGATTCGGCTTTACCGGATCCGATTCGGAGCCCTATTTCCCGACCGAATCGTACGTGCGTCCGGGCGAGCGAGTACGATGCGTGCGCTCGCGAAATCTCCGACCGACTCGTTCGCAGGACCCGACCGCTCCGACCGACACGCACGGGGACGACTCGCACCGCGCAATGGAGACGTTCCCTGGCCGGGTAAGTACGATGCGCACCTCGACCGCTCCGACCGACTCGCACAGTCCGGCTCCAATGAGCTGGCGGAGCCGCACTTTGGGGTTCCGTGTCGGACCCCCCTGGAAGCATAGGCACGCGAGTCGCACACAGGGGGGAGCCATGGGTCCCCCCTACACGTGCATGTACGGCGCGACCCGCATCGACACGAACACGCTGTAGGGGGCGCCCTTGTTCGCGTCGTTCCCATTGAGTCAATGGGAGCCCGTGTACGTGTTGTACGACAGGCTCCCATTGACTTCAATGGGTGTCCGACCGAATCGAGTCCGATGGCATAAGTGCGCATCGTACTCGTTCGGTCGGGCTGCCAGGGTCCGATTCGGTCGGTAATCTCTCCGAGTCCGGCTCGGTCGGAGAGATTTCCGGCCCGAATCGGAATCGGCCCCTTTGTCTTTACCTCCCCTCTTCTCGTAGATTATCTATCAAGAGCAGAAGTCATTGCTACGAGCCATGGGGACCATAACCCAATTAAAACAGTGTTGAGATTAGCCCCCCGACCCTCATTTACCTCTGAGTGTGAGGCCAGGAACTTGACGCCCTCCACCGATAATTTAAGATTGTTTTGGCGGGGTATCAAGAAAAACAAATTGTTTCAGACATTGGTAAAGACCAATACGCACCTTATAAACTCATGTCTATCAGCCCAGGATCCACATCCTGAGGCTGTCCATGATTTCACCAAACTTTGCCTAGAAATTAAAACACTACTATCAAAGCCAATCCCCCACTTGAAATGTGGTCCTAGATGGTTTGACCACGAGTGCTCTGAGGCAAATAGACAATTGCGTAGAGCCTTGTCATCCAACCCAAGGTGCAATTCAGATGTGAAACTGGCCAGGCAGAGGTATAAAACTGCGACCACTAGCAGGAAAGGGGAAATCCTTAAAGATCATTGGGAAGCACTATCCAAAGCCGCTAGTACAAAAAAGGGTAACACATTCTGGACAGCTGTGAAGGACCTGTGAGCCATAGGGCAGCTACTAACTCCCATCAGCTGCACCATTACAAGCGAGTCATGGGAAAACCACTTCGCAAAGATTTATGCTGCCCCTGCATAAGAGGCAGACTATCCTGAGTCTGGGCCACTAACTAGAATACAGATAACTCTGTCTGAGGTGGAGGTAGCCATTCAACAGAGTGTGGGCAACAAAGCCCCGGGCCCAGATGGGCTACCTATCGACCTTATTAAGTGCAAACCAGACTTCTGGGCGCCCCTTCTTTTAAATGTTTTTAACAATTTAACGCATGCCCCGCTCCCTAGCACCTGGTCCACAAGTATTATTGTTTCGATTTTTAAAAAGGGTGACCGCTCCCAACCCAATTGCTATAGGCCTATCTCCTTAATAGACAACACTGTAAAAAGTTTGGGCAGAGTCTTATACAATAAGATATTAGAGTGGTCTGAGGAAAGCGGCATTCTAGAGCCCTGTCAATTGGGCTTCCGAAGTAAAGTAGGCACCAACGAACAATGCCTTAACCTTAATCTAATTATGGGCAAATACACTATATCACGGGCTTCACCAATCTATCTGGCATTTATGGATTTGACATCTGCCTTTGACCTTGTTAACAGGTCAAAGCTTTGGTCTATCCTTCTGACCTATGGCTTGGATGAGCCCCTGGTGCATTTTTTAGCACACCTCCACAAAGATCTTAAGGCCCGGGTCAGGATCAGCAGTGGGGGCAAGGTCACCGAAGCAATTAAAGTAGGTAGGGGGGTCAGACAGGGCTGTGTTCTTGCTCCCCTCCTCTTTATTATCTATATCAACGGACTGCACAAAGCACTCAAATCATTGACTTATGACGTCCCTAAAATAAATGGTAAAACACTCCCTGTATTACTTTACGCAGATGATGCGGTCCTTATGGGCCGCACCCCTAATTCTTTACGCATCTTGGTGCAGGGTTTTGTTGACCACATGGATAGCCTGGATCTAAGAACTAATTTTAAAAAATCTTTTATAATGTCGTGTGGACCCAGGAAACGTCACCTTAATTTTATATCCGTGGGAGACCAGAACTTGACAAGCACTAGCACTTTTCCCTACCTCGGGTTGGTCTTTGCTGCGAACGGCTCCTGGACTGAACATATGGTTCACTCCAGGAGCAAGTTCTCAAAGGCCTCTAACTCGATCCTCAGTCTCCCCCGCCCGAAGAGAACAGGTGCTATTTTAGCCATTTTAATTTTTTTTAAATCACAGTGTGTACCAATAGCCAAGTATGGTGCTGAGGTTTGGGGTATCGCCAATAGCCACTGTATTCAACAAGAAGAGAATAGATTTTGCAGGCAGCTATTAGGCGTACCAATTTCTACAACCCAATACATTTGCCACAAGGAACTTAATTTAAATTTCATAGAGGACTTTATCAGGGCTCGCCCTGCCCTTTTCTGGCTGTCCCTATGGAAAAACCCGGCTGCATCTCTAACGAGAGAGATCATAGATGATTGTATTGGGTGTGAGAAAGGGAAGGATATCCCATGGCTGTCAGGAGTGTACCGAAGCTTATGTAGTGTCAACAAAGGAAGTCTTTTCTTAAATCCTAGCACAGCTGAGACTCTGCATAAAAATGCTCTCAGGAATGCACTTTATTCACTTTATAGCACGGAAAGGATTGAAAGGGAATCTAAGAAATCCTCCGTCCTTAGATATATGACCACCGAACAGATTGTGCATCCCTTGGCCAGCTATCTTACCCTGCCTATGAGGAGTCTTCTCTTTCGCCTCAGGGCAGGCACTGTAAAATTTGCATTGTGCTTTCCCCTTGGCTACCATGCAAATCTTTACTACTCACCTTGTCCGTGCGACGGTAAGAGTGGTCAAACTATTTTTCATTTTTTGTTTTTTTGTAAATATTATTTAAAGTATACCAAGTGGCTTTTAATTCAGTTTTAAAAAAAATTCACGCCCATCAGTCTGGAAAATGCTTATACAAGGTTACTTACCCTGGCTGACAGAGAGCTGGTTTTCCGCACAGGCACTTTTTTGAGAATTGCCGTGCGAGCACGCCAGATGATGTCCAATCCCTGAGATCATACGCTGTCTGCACATGAGTTTTTGTATAAACCTGACATATTTTTAATATGTGTACTTATGTATATTACCAATGGATTTTATTGCGATTCCCTATTTGTGCATTTTTAAATTGTTATGTCTGCTGTGCTTTTATGGATATGACGGTATCCGAATAAAGTTTTTGAACTTGAACTTGAACTACTAAGTTATCAATTGGAGTATTGGCCCATTTACATTTTCAAGACCGGAGCAGTACGTCGGCCCACTTCTAATTTTTAAGTTACCGGTTGTATAATGTGCAGGCTAGTAATAACGCTGCACTCGGAAACTCGATTCAAGGGTGGGCGGAACTCCATGGAATCATGCAGAGTTTTTATCTAACTCAGCGGAATTCCACGGAGTAGAACTCCGCGAGTTCCGCCCACCCTTTATTTTTACGCATACGTCACGCCGCAATGTAAGTAAATGGTACCCTAATGTGCGAGGTAAAAAATTTTTTTTTAATGGAATAGCACAGCAGTAATATACTTGAGCTCACTCTATGCTATTGGCTGCACTAATAAACACAGAGTAAATGCAGCTGTTTTTCGGGCACTTGGTTTATTTCATAAAGTTGTATGGATAAAGTTAGCGAAAACTGAATTTAAAAAAGTTGACCGTACTAGGAGGATTAATCTCACATAGTGCTATGCCAAGGATCTGCCAGCCATCAGAAAATGACAGCTACTTTGCATGCACTTTGGGTATTTTATAAAGTAGCTTGCACAATATTATCCTTGTGAGGAATATTGTGCAGATGTTTAAACAAAAGGCATGAAAAGGCTGAGAATGATGCTTCTTTGTGAAGAGGCAGATAAGTCTCTATTTTTAAACAGTCGAATTGTATGCAGCAATGGAAATGTAAAGCTAAGGAATAAGTAAAAATAATTCATCAAGGATTCTACCCAATTAGCAGAAAGGTAAAAGGAAACAGTGCGAAAGACATTGATTTTATAATTAACAATATTTGCAGAGTATTATAATTTGTACCTTTCGGAAATACATTTAATTTCCGTGTTCCCCATCACATCCTGTTATTTTTTTTAAAGTGATAAATATGTGCGTAGATTAAAACTATAAAAGTGTTTTCTGTCATAGCAGAAGAAAATCAAGAAAAAGAAATGAAATACATTTGTGGAGTTGAGAAAAACTGATTCGGGAAAAAAGTATTGAACCAATATAATTGTAACCTGTCTGTTGCAGATTTAATTATATTAGATTTTAAATTAAAAAAAGCCTTAACTTTCAATACAATCTCACACTTTGCATGTGGCGAAAGCAGAAAAAAAGAAAGACATTTATTGTTTGAACATGTCCTCATACACCACACGCCGAAGCAACCTTTGTTTATAGTAGCAATAATAAATAACTCTGGAAACATAATCGCGGTACACTAGTAAAGACATATGGAAAAAAAATAACAATATAGGATGTTATAACAGCTTTGATAGAAGCAAATAACAAACAAGTCACAAAGTGCTGATATCAAACAAGGTGGGTGAGATGCATTCAAAAACACATTCCGAAACCAAAGAATTGCTGTCAAACAATTCCTGAATTTTAGCAGTACCACCTATGCTCCCTTTTAATGTAGCAACAAATACAAAACACTATTTTCTCTTCATCGAAGGCAAGTTTGTAGCAAAACACTCTTAGAAAGAACCTCCAAAAATATGGGTCTGTTAAAAATAAACACAATGTCTCAATCGGAACTGTGCAAAGAGTCAATACAAATTAAAGAAACAGGAAAATCAATTAAATGTTAATGTACAATTTTTAAATACAAGCTTGCCCTTTGCGTATACCAAAAGCACACATACGTACAAATATACAAACTCACCAATTGCATATACCAAAAGCACCCAACTTGAAAAAAAACATAATTGTGGTGAACTAAGAAACAGTTGAATAAAAAAACCAAAATTAAAATGTACAATGTTTTAGAGCTTTAAAAAGCTGCCACACGCTGCTTGTATAAATGAAGGTAACTATGATGTATTCATAAACACTTGCACAAAGCGCACACAACTTACAAAAAAACATAATTGCGGGACACTAAGGAACAGGTAAAAAAACACAACTACAATGCAGAATGTTTTAGAGCTTTAAAAAGCTGCCACATGCTGCCTATAAAACGAAGGTAACTACGATGCATTCACAAACACTTGCATAAACCAAAGAACAAAATAGCACCCACAAACAAAAAAAGTGGAAGGCCACAAGTAATTGGGCCATGCTCCATGGGAGGGAACAATACACAAAAAGGAGGGAAGTCTAGCAGACAATGACCACATACAAACAAGTATTTCAAACTGACATTCAGCACAACAAAAAAGAAGCAATGGGTGGGCTGTAAGTTCACTAACTGTAAACAAAATGTCTCGAAGAGACAGTACATGTGTTGTCTAGGTGAGACCTAAAAACAGTAGGTTCTGAAGGTGAGACCAATTAGCTTTGCCAATGCTCATTAAACATGCACATATGTCCTTGTAGTATTTTGACAAACTAACATTTAGACCATTTCCTCGGAAATGTTGTATCTGTATGACTGATTTTCAACATGAATGCTACATTTTGATGCTGTCGATAAACTCATCCTGTTCTCTGACATAAAACGCTCTGATGTACATATGATGTGGTTCGCAACATAGCAAACTTCAAATAAATAAACACATTCCTGCCTCACCTCCTCCCATCCAGAGCTCTGCTCGACCCTCCCTGTGAGAGAGCCATCACAGTCATTTCCCGTTAATGCTGAATCCATGCTCCTCCCAATGTGCACAGTAACTAAAGTAAAACCCCATTGTGTACATCACTCAATTTTCTAAATGGGTCACTGCTTTAGAAGTCATAGATATACATTCAGTTTAGTTTGGATTCCAAACACTCAGCTGTACAGGGAATATCTCAATGCCCAAGAAACTAACAGATAGCTTAGTTAGTTCATAAATACACCCCAGGATGCACTCGACTGGTGGGTCTTATTATGTAAGCTCCAGGGCATGAATTATCTGCTTAGAATGACGCGACTCCTCAGATTCCTGGATTGTTTATTATTCAAATTCAATTTTTTAATTAGTCAGTAAATGGATATTGATGATCTGCATTATGGAACAGTAGCATTGGAGTTTAGTATGTTTTTTTATTTTGGTCGAGAGATTGCTAATCTAAAGGACATTTCAGCTTTTTTTAAACATATTCTCTTTAACTATTCTCACACACTGTGCCATTATACTATTGTCTTTTTAACTTAATTTGTTTTAAACTGCAATAAACATTAAAACAACAATAAGGAGTGCACAAAAACAGTCATTTCAAAAGCTTTATTTCATAGGGATTATGTTATTTTAAAGTATTTTCCATAATTTGCAGAAATGGCATCATTCCTATGAATCACAGATTTTATCCAAAGGAAAACCTAATCTTATTTACTATACTTGTCAATACCTTATTAGTCACTAAGATGCTCATCCTCAGCATTGCCTTTTTATTAATTAATATTCTTACTATGAAAGCAGGTCCCATTTTTATCTGGACATTCAAACTTCAGCTGCAAGTCCTTTACTCTAGAGACCACTTATATTTTTATCCAGTAAAGACATAAGAGGGTTCTAGTGACATTTACAACAACCCAGCATTTGGTCTTGTAATTTGCTGTCAACAGAACCCTTTGATGGCATAATTAGGCCATAAAACAAGTTCACCACTACACACATTAAAACATTTTGTAAATGTTACATCAGTGCAAAATAATGTTCTGAAAGTTTTGTTTCATTTCTTTTAGAAAATCGAAGATTAATATCTTGAATTCAACTGCTTTGTCCTTTTCCATGACATGGTATCACAGGTAAATATTCCATTTAACACTCAGTTCCATGTTTTCCGCAATGATGCAGATAGGCTTTCAGGAAGCCAGGCCCTCCACAAAACAATGATGGTAATGCCCTGAAAGAAGATTCAGACAGTTCGATGCTGATCACCATTCTGTGTTGTTGTAGTAAAACAGACCTCTTAATCATAACTAACCTTACAGTGGAATAAATAGAAATTTAAAAGGTAGGGCATGATCAAAACGAGAGTTGTAAAGCCAAGCCAATACTACAAGCGTATTGTGGTTTCTGCTTGGGGTAGTGCAAAGTTAATTTCTGTGCCTTTAATTTTTTAATTTCTATGCACAGTGCTTGCATGATCTGCTCTGCTTCCAGAATTACATTTTTCACAGCTATGCCGATTACACCCAGGTTTTTGCTCAGTCTGCCTGATAAGGTGCTTCAGGCATTTAGCGTTCTTAACTATAAGTTAATACCGATCAAGACAGATTCTGAGATGAAGCATAACGAGGAGTCCTTTCTCAGTTCTTACTTTCCTTCCAAGGATAAAGTTAAATTGCTGCAGATAATCTGCACCAATTTAATTTCATTGAACAGCCAAACCAATACATGGTTTCATCCACAAGTTGCCATCTTAAACTGCTTCGGACTAGCAAACTCCTTCGAGGCTCAAAATGTCACAATTTTATTGTTGGGTTGATCATAGAATTCAATCTAGAATATCACAGTGCCCTCTATGTCAGGACAAATATTCAGAAGTTGTAGGCCCTGCAGATTAAGACAACAAAGGATGTTTCACCCAGAAACAATATAATCCCTACAAGGTGCAAACGGCACTGGTTTTTACTAAATGAGAGAATCCAGTCGAAGAGGATGTAGAATTCTTTGAGCCTGCGGTGCAACACACACTCGCTTAAGGGCTGAAGACCAGGATGACTCTATGCATCTCAATAGTACCCCAGGCACCCCAAAGTCAGTCTTGAGCCCCAAAAGTCCTTTGATGGAGGCAGTCAGGCTTTGAGCTCGGAGTCGAGTCAGAAATGGCAAAAACCTTTGGGTTTGGCTCATCCGACCTGATGTCCCAGGCTCGAAAGGCTGGGTCAACACCAGGGAAAACCCCTTCAAAAAGCACTGCGGTATGCTTTGAGCAGCCTCAGCACAAGAATCCAAAAATCCACAGTTGGAGACAAAATTGACGCTAAAAGCTCCTCCAAAATATACATTGAAGCTGATGCTGGAGCTCCCCTCAACACCAAAGTCAGACACCATAGAGGGGTTGCTCTTTGAGAGGTTGTTGGAGGTCCTGGATGCAAAGCAAAATAAACTGTTCATTCTCCTAGGCACTTCAAGGTTCTTGCCAACACTCTGGCTTCAGGACTCATCCAAATTCCAAAGAAATGAAGGCTGGCATTTGAGGTTGAAGCAGGCCTCAGCGTACAGAGGCCACTCACTTTCATATGGGGTAGGGACCATTCACATCATTTCCACCAACTCCTCCACCTCCACCGCTACCACCATTACCCCCACACTGCCTTCCCCATGACTACACGACACTGACTTGAATCCTGACAGCCCACACTTCCCACAGGACCCCTGTGATAGGCCCTTAAAGGGGAGAACAATGGAGTAGAGCCCAAGACGACTCCCACCTCAAACCCCACCATGCCAAACTATCCCCTCCTAACGGCACTACTAAATACCATGTAGTAATACCGCCGGTTGTACAGAACCATCAGGTGAAGATGCATATAGCATCTTCACCTGATGTATATTACATTGCCCATGTTAAAGGGGATGCTTAGGTCAGCCACCGAAAGCTTCAAGCAGAAGGTAAAGGGAAGGGTGGTCAGTCCTAGAGCTGATAAGAAGTATAAGGCAGCCGCTGACAAGCCAGATTATATTCAGGGGCAGATTATCCCCGATTCCCTAGTTGTCCACACTGCCCATAAAACGGTCTTGGCACCATCTACAGGGAACACCCCTCCACATGATAATCAATTCAAGTGTATTGATGCAGCTTGGAAAGCGAGTAGCGCTTATGGCAGCCACCCATTGGTGCATCGCAAACTCCGTTATGACCGGTACCACTGTAAGGAATGGAGGAGCAGCTAAAGCATTGCCCAGAGGCCCAGTGCAAAAACTGACAGGAGTTGGTTGCTGATGAGGAAAACTATCAGTAATGCCAGCATTAGATATGCCCTCTATCAGACACAGGGGAAAGGTTTCACAAGTGGATTAACCAACTGTGCTCTTCTAGCCCAGTGGGAGAGATGTATGAAGAATGGCCTCTAAATCAGGAGCATTTGTTTAGCGCACAAATCACCCGAAAGTCTCATGGCGCTTGCGGACTACTCAAGATTATCGGCTAGAAGAAGAGAAGTAACCAAGCTAATGGTCGAACATCCATGTTTTTAACTCCCTACGAAAACAGTTGTGATCAGAGATGATGCGTAAGTATAAAGGCAGTTTATTCCAGAGGGAGGGAGCGAGAAAAGAAAAAGATCTTCCCCCGTTTTTGACAGTGCGCACTCTGAGAGGAGTGAGGAGAGAACTATTACTCGATCTTAAGGTCCTGCGAGGCAGATACCAGCTGAACTTTTTTGCCCAATAGTTTGGACCTCTACCATACATGTTCTTATGCGTTAGGCATAGGGTCTTAAAACGGGTACGCTTCCTCACTGGTAGCCAATGAAGATGTCTTAGGCTAGGTGCCGAGGGAGATCCAGATGGGAGGTTTAGCACCAGTCTGGCTGCTGTATTTTGCAGGACCTGAAGCCTGGAGGCAAGATCTTCATTTATTTGTGTCAACAGGGCATTTCCGTAATCCATACGGCTGATGATCAGTCCCTGTACTAATGGTTTCCTGGCTTCTAATGGAATCCACTTAAACACTTTGCGCAAATTGCGCATGATGCCAAAACAGGTGCCAATTATATGGTTAACCTGATTTTTCATTGATAATTGATTATCAATTTGGATTCCTAAGTTCCTCACCGACTGACTTGGAGCAGGACATGGACCGAGGTTTTGGGGCCACCAGTCATCTGACCAGTGCTCATGAGCCTTACCAAAGAGTACTATCTCGGTTTTACTTCCGTTTAGTTGTAGGTGGTTGCTGTTCATCCACCTATCTACTTGGGCCATGCAATTCTTGAAATGAGATTTTGTGTCCAAGGGGTCGGGGCCAAGGGTGATCAGAATCTGAGTATTGTCGGCATATGACACTACATCAAAGCCGTAGGATCTGATCACCCTGGCTAGAGGGGTCATATAAAGGTTAAACAACGTAGGGCTCAAGATGGAGCCCTGCGGGACTCCCATCTTGACTGGCCTGCTGCATGAAACCAGGTCGCCAATCTGTACTGCAGTGACTCGGTCTGTTAGCCTCTGACTCTCAACTGCAATCCCCAGAACAAGTGTCCCTTATGTCCTCCTAGTTCTGGTTGGCACTGAGGGGAAGAAACAAGGGTAGGAGGGAGAAGATGTCGCTGTTGTCTTTGGTTTAACTGCTGTACATGTATGTTGGCGAGATGTCCCTCTCTCATTGGTTACAGGCTTCTTTGTGTGGCTTCACAAGACCCTCGCATGTACGGCTTAATTGCAGTAGAGACACAAGGTTAATACCAACCCCTTGTCTTGACTCTACATTCACATAATGTACTGCAAAGTTAGTTAAAACATCAATTGTTCTTACTTGGTTTTAGCTTTACATTTGGTTTCTAATTGAATGCCAAAACTCAAATATTACTGTTTCAAATGTTCAATATTTCTTAGACTTGCATGCTTGTCTAGCACATAAGTCTTCAAGTCTCTCAGGCTCGCGTGCAAATGCTCCAAGAAATTATCAAAGTTGTTCTGGTGCCTTAAATAATAGCACTCTAAGTGTACATAGAATAGTTCAAGCATTAGCTATGCACACATGCTACTCATCTGTCACTGGATGTGGTGATCAAGTTTATTCTATTTGTCTTTTCAGGTGCAAAGTAAAAGCGGCTGAACGGGACTGCCAGCCCTTGGGATTGACACGGAAAGGTGGCTGCAGTCTTCGGAGCACCCGACGATGGTGCCGACTCAGGTAAGTGCTGGAAACTTGGAGCGGAGAGGCAAAACGTTGTTTCTTTCGGAAACTGCTGATTGCCGAGCACAGCGGAGCTGAAGAGGTGTGCCTTAAATAGTCTTAGCTTGCATGTGAGCAGATTCTGCAATATTCTAGAACATTTTACTGGGGCCAACGTCACCATAGTATCTGATAGAGACTTCTAGACCCAGATTCCTTACCTTAGAATATTCCCCTGGCATCAGAATGGATGCAGAAACTTTTGGTGAGTAGTACCCATGCACGCTAGTAGGTAGCATCATTCGACTCCGCTTGGCATCATCGTGTTGTCCGCGCCGGAAGTGACATGCGCAGTGCTTACATAGGTGGCGACCCAGCACACTGAAATCAGTTCTTTTCTTTCCACAACAGTCAGTGCAGATCCGGAGAAGGGCTACCCCCAGTCACTTTTTTGGCTGACCTTTCTTCTAACTTTTGTCAAAGATTTTTTGAGACTTTGTCTCCTGGTGTGCAGGATGTTCACCGGAAAGGCAGGTTTTAAACCATGCTGCACCTGTCACCGACAGATATTCCAGGTGCCTTGAGTCACCACGACGCCAAGACATGCGAGGACTCCGCGACGTCCCATGTCTCGGTCACGAGCAAGGTCCAGAGATCATTCATGAAGTTGTACCTGGCGATCGCGTCCAACTCCAAGTCTTCGGGAAAGACGGGGAAGTCCCACAAGAAGAAAAATAAGTTTATCATCATGCCCAAATCTGATATGGAGCCGGACAGGCGTCGTCTGACAGCAGTGCCAACTGGGGCCAGACTACCCATATCAGAGCCAGTGCCATATTCATATGACAGGCCTGGATTGGGTGATGATAGGGAGGGGTTTGCAGACTCTTATGAATACCAGACATTAGAAGATCCTGAGGACAAATGGTATGAGAAGCTGGTGGATGGCATTGGATTAGACACTTCCCTAGACACTGTACTGGTCTCTTCCCCTACTGTGGCTATGGAGGAGGGTGCCTCATTCACAATGGTGGTGAGGAGGGCGGCTGAGGTCCTGAAGCTTATACTACCCTTAGTGGCAGTCAAGACAAATGTCTTGATGGAGGTGCTTCAGCCAGGAGTTCCACCCACCGAACCATTACTCCCATTCAATGAAGCCCTTACCAACGTTCTACTCAGGAGCTCCTGTGCATAGGACAATTGCCCACCACCATCGCTCCACCCCAGGGGACCACATTTTCCTCATCTAGCTCCCCACGACAAAGAGCTTGGTGGTCCAGACCTCCTCCTCCAAAATCACCCCGGCAAATCCCCTACCATTCTACCGGATATGGAATCTAAAAGTCTGGACACCTTCAGGAACAGGCTGTTCTCTTCTGCCAGCCTGGCACTGTGGTCAGTGAACATCACGTGCCTCTTGGGCCAATATTCCCATACAAGTGCTGCCCATGGTCTCGGAGGTGGCCTGAACCATACTCTCTCAAGCAATTGCTGATGGGAGGGATGCAGCCAAGTTAACCATCAGATATAGGCTGGGCATGACAGGATCGCTGGGCACAGCGATTACATCATCGGTGGCCCATAGGTGCCATGCTTGGCTGGGAACCACTCGCTTTTGAGGGGATGTCCAAGCTTCACTCATGGACATGACCTTTAATGGCTCTCGCTTGTTCAGCGAGAAGGTGACTCAGTGCTGGAAGCGCTTTGAGGACAGCAGGGCTATGGCTAGGCCCTTGGGCCTTTCCATGGCCCCTCGCCAACCCCAGTCTGCCTTCATCCACTTTCGTGGCCACGGAACGGGCTTCAAACTGCATCACACGCCACACCCAGCCACCATGACCAGCAAATCGTGCAGTCTTTTCATGTGCAAGGACGCGGTTCCCACAGACCCCATGGGACAGGTAGCCAGAATTCAGGCCAGTCCACCACCTCCCGGTAGCCGCAGCCTCCAAAACCCCTTTAGTTTGCCCTCCGACCATCCAATGGAGGGCAGGATACCCCATCACCTGCACCACTTGAGGTCAATAACACCCGATCACAGGGTTTTGCAGCTTATCCAAAGAGGCTAGTCCCTCCCCTTTGTGCCGCCACTTACTTATGGCAAGCTGATGGAGGACCACCTCTCCTTGCTCCGTCAAGAAGAGTTAGCTCTTTTGGCCAAAGGAGCTATAGATAAGGTGCCGGCATCAGAAACATGTTGCGGTTGCTATTCCTGCTACTTACTGTTGCCCTATTCTAGACCTGCACCTTCTCAATCTCTTCCTGACAATGAAGAAATTCAAGATACACAGATCCTCACGTTCATGCAAGTCCTGTCCGTCCTTGACCAAGGAGACTGGATGGTATTGTTGGACTCGCAGGATGCATTTTCCCACATTCGCGTCCTGCCTGCCAGCAGCTGTTACCTGCGGCTCACGGCCCCACAAGAGCATTTTTGGTTTACTGTGCTCCACTTTGGCCTTACCAGCGTCCCTTGGTTGTTCACAAAAGTGATGGGGATGGTCGCAGCTCACATCCGGAGGTTAGGGGTTGCAGTCTTTCTCTACCTCAACGATTGGCTGTTGAAGGCAAGCTCACCCCAGGTAGTCGTCTCTCACCTCCAGACTATGGTGAACCTTCTGCATTCGTTGGGGTTCACTATCAATGTGCCAAAGTCACAGCTGACTCCCTTACAGACGCTCCCTTTAATGGGAGCTGTTCTGGACACAGTGCAGTTTCAGACTTATCCTCATGAGCGGCAAGTTGGGGATTTTCAGGCTATGTTTTAGCCCCTCTCCTGGATTTTGGTGAGACTCATTCTGAGGCTGCTGGGCCTCATGGTCTCCTGCATCCTGCTGGTGACACATACCTGAAGGCATATGCGGGTTCTGCAGTGGGACCTGAAGTTCCAGTGGGCACAGCATCAGGGGAATCTCTCTGACATGGTCCAGATCTCGAGGGAACTGCAAAAGACCTGCAGTGATGTTTATCGAACCGTGATTGGGTCAGTGGCAGACCCCTCTACCTTCCCCAACCAGAGCTGACTGTAGTGACAGAAATGTCAGTCGTGGGCTGGGGTGGCCACATCGGAGAGGTGGAGATCAGACGACTCTGGTCTCTGGTGGAATCTGAGCTTCACATCAATCTGTTAGAGCTTCGGTGATCCGATTGGCATTGAAAGCCTTTCTTTTTTCAATCAGGGGAAGGCTGGTACAGGTGTTCATGGACAACACCATCGCCATATGGTATTGCAGCCAACAGTGCGGGGTTGGATTTCGATCTCTTTGTCAAGAGGCTTTGTGCCTCTAGACTTGGCTGGAACACCAGGGCATATCCCTAGTGGTTCAACACCTGGCGGGCTCTCTGAACACCAGAGCGGACAAACTCAGTCATTGATGCCTAGCGGAGAACGAATGGCATCTCCATCCAGAGGTGGCACAAGATTTGTTCGCCTCCGCCAAGAATGCACAATGTCATCAGTTTTGCACGCTGGAGTTCCCAAGCTCTCTCTAGCTCAGAGATCCCTTTCACCTCGAGTGGAGATCCGGCCTCTGGTACGCTTTTCCGGCAATACTACTCCTACCCAGAGTTCTCAGAAAGATCAGGCCCAACTGATTCTTGTGGCTCCAGATTGGGCACAGTGAGTCTGGTATCCTGAGCTGTTGAGTATGAGCACTGGTCCTACGATCAAGCTGCCTCTTCGGGAGGATCTTCTATCGCAGCAACAGGGTAGGGTTCTGCACCCAAACCTGAAAACGCTTCACCTTCATGTGAAGAGATTGAGCAGCGACAGTTGGCATCTTTTGACCTTCCACCCAAAGTCTGCAATGTTACCTTGGCAGCCAGGTGTACTTCCACCAAGACGGTATACGCCTACCATTGGAGCAAGTTCATGGAATGGTGTACAGATAAACATGTTGACCCTCTATCTGCACTGCTTTCCCAGGTTCTTAATTTTATTCTTACCTTAGCCTAGCAGGGCTCTGCTTTGGCAAGTTAAAAGGTTATCTTTCTCCCATTTTGGCATTTCTGCGGTTGCCAGATCAGCTGTCCCTTTTTAAATTCCCTATTGTACATAGGTTTCTGAAAGGACTCCAGCATATTTTCCCATCAACACCCTTCATTATGCCAAAGTGGGATCTCATCTTGGTTCTCACATTTCTAATGTATGCTCCCTTTGAGCCAATACACAACTGTCAACTCAGGTTTCTCACAATAAAAATTGCCTTCCTAATGGTGATAACATCTGGCCGGAGAGTTAGTGAGTTACAGGCTCTGTTGGTACGTCCTCTGTATCTTAACATCTACCAAGAAAAGCTGGCCCTTCTGACTTGTCATCCTTTTTACCAAAGGTGGTAACTCCCTTTCATGTAGGCCAATTCATCACTCTGCCTACCTTTTACGCTCTGCCTCACCCCCTTAAAGAAGAGGAGAGACTCCATCGGCTGGACCCAGAAATAGCATTGGCGTTCTACCTTGACTATACAAAAGAGTTCCATGGCGATGAACAGATCTTTGTGGGGTACTTTGGAGCAAAAAAAGGGAAGGCAGTGAAGAAACTGATCATCTCACGATGGAAAGTGCTCTACATCAGTATCTGCTACGTATTGGCCCCAAAAGAAAAACCTCCTGAAAGCTTGCAAGCTCATTCTACCACAACCAAGGCTGTGACTACTGCATTATCTTGTGGAGTTCTTGTCCTAGATATCTGTCAGGCAGCGACATGGGCTTCCTTGCACACGTTTACGAAGCACTATTGCCTGGGCAGTCAGGTCCGGCATCACGGTCAATTTGCCTGTTCGGTCCCACAGGACTTATTAGTCGGATCCAAATCGATGCCCCACCTCTGGATATTAATTGCTTGGGTATCTATTATAAGATTAGAAATCTGTGGCTAGAAGTCTCTATGAGATGAACAAGTAACATACCTTCGGTAATGCCCTATCTGGTAGAGACTATTTAGCTGCAGATACCTGGCCCACCCATCCCCCAGCTCTGCAAACAGATTTTAGAGTAAAGGGTTGTCCCCTTTTTCAGGGCCTTACCTTAGCACACCATTGGTCAGTGTTCCTCATAGCTCTGCACTTCTGGCGTGGAAATTCGCGAAAAGAAACTGGAGTCAGAGCAATGGGGTGGCACTTATATAGGCACTGCGCATGGCACGAACGATGCCACGTGAAGCTGAATGACACCGCCTAACGGCGTGCTGGGGCACTGCTCACCAAAAGTTTCCAGGTCCAGTCTGACGCCTGGGGGAATATTCTAAGCTAAGGAATCTCTACCAGAAAGGGATAGAGTCTTTACCAGATAAGGTGTTACCGAAGGTAAGTAACTTGTTCGTATATGCAGGTTCTAGAATATTCTGGAACATTCTGGAATATTCTGAAACATTTTGGAATATTCAAGGACATTCTACTGGGGCGAACATGACAGTAGTGGCATCATTGATCCTGCTTACATGTGACCAAGCTCTGGAACATTCTAGATTTGAGGTAAACGTGATCATGTTATACAGTGGAGCTGAAACAATCCTGAATGTCCCAGTACAGCCGATTCCACATTTTGTCTTGGGTTTCATAATGTACATGTGCAGATATCATTGGTATCTATATCTTTCTGAATGTCTTCTCCAAGCCCTTACTGCACTTGTCCACCGGGCAGTTAAATCTGTGACCTTTCACTGGTGATTATGACCAGGAAAAGGGGTTATGGTGACTACAGTGTTTGCAGAGGGTTAGTGGAGGGTATGACACCCTTGGTGCAACAGATACCACAGCAAAAGACATCAATGCCAGCATCCTCCACAGGCATACCTGGCTCAGAGTGTCATGGTTTAGACCCTAGGTGAAACAGCACCTATTCTGCAACCCTTTTAATGAAGAGCATCTGTTCATCCCCAACATTGACCAAATGCTTTAACAAATCAAAAATGATTCAGACACCACCAGGTCCATGGGTGTTTTACAGTCACTTAATCCCAGATCTGCTTATAATAGACAGCAGAGCAGAGAGTGTGCATAACTTACGGGTTCCAGCCAAAGACTCCTCTACCAACAACACCAACAGTGCTTTCAGGACCTCCAGTATCCCAAGACCGCCCAGAGGGGCCCTTAAATGGAAAATAGACATGGGACGCAGTGGAAGCAGTGACTCCCTTTTCCCAATCACATCCCGTCTGTGGGGTAAAACTGAGGGATTACTTTGCTCAGTAGAAAGACATCACTTCAGATCACTGGGTATTCCCCATTGTGTAGAAAGGATACTGCCTCAAATACCACACAAGCCATCCCAAAATCCCACTCCACTGCCACGTACTAAGTTCAGATTACCTTTGACTTCTGGAGGTAGAGGTTCAGACGCTCCTCACAAAGGGCGCCATTGAAAACATACCCGCACAGCAACAAAGGATAGGGGTATACTCCCTGTACTTCCTGTTCCAAAAAAAAAAGAGCACCTCGCTTAGGAGGAACCTTGATCTCTGACTATTGAACAGGTTCACTTCCAACACTGAACGCGAAAACCTATCCAAGATCAAGGAAACATTACTATCACAGCCGTTCCCAGTTCCTGGACGAACAATACAAAAAAAGGCTAGCCATGATGTAGTTACTGTTTTGTTTTTGCTTTTGGGCTTGCATGAAATCTATCCAGCAGGTAAGCAATTATTATTGATTAATAAAAGTTAGACTTTGCTCTAGCAGGTCTATATTGATAATATGTAAATGATTTTGCCCCATATAGAGCGCTTCACCTGCGTTTGTAGTTTGCTATAGCAGGTGCACCAGGAAGCAGATAGTTAGTAGACCTGCCCCAGTGGATTGAAATTTACTGCTGTTAGATTTATCGGACGGAGTCTTGGTGATGGCCGTGACTGTCAGTATTTAGAATGTGCATGTGGGGGACAGCATTCTAAAAAGAGGTAGAGCGCTCACTAGAATAAGAGTTGCCCGTGAACTTGTTGCTTGGCAGCAGTATAAAAATAAGAAGTTTGTTGCCGGTATGTGGTTGTTTGGTATTCCACTGAAAAAATAGCTGGTTATTGTGCTAAACATTCACCTGCATTACAGCTATTTCTGCTGCTATTAATTTATGGAATCAATAGCAGACAGAAAGTGCCCCCATTTACAGGACACTTCTTCTGAGGAAGTAGAAGACATTGCCATGCAAGCTGAGGAAAAGATTTGTAAGTCTTTCAAACAGAAGATGATACAGCAGGCTGTGGAGGCAGCTTTTGTGGCCAGAGAAGTCCTATGTTCTGCTAAGGTGCCCAGGGTAACAATGGAAGAGGCTACATTTTGTAGACACATGAGCTAGCTGAACTGTTACAACATCTAAGAGAGAACCTTGCTTTACCAGAATTCTCAGAGAGCATAGATGAGGATGACTTAACTGCAAGAGACTGAACATTTACGCTACATGTTGCGGTTCGAAGGGCCTGTCTAATGAATGGAACGAGGTAGACTGACTGTCTTTTCCAAGGTTTGTGATGAAAAGATATACACTGCAAGATTTTTCACTGGAGTTCCCAGTGGTAGCCACTGTGGATTCTCTGATGGCAGGACTGTCTTCCCAAGGATTATCCAGATGCTGTGGACAAAAAGGTGAAAACTTCTGTAAACAAATCCTATTCTGCTTTGAATTTTGCTATCCAAGCTAGTACCTATTCGATTGATTCTGTCTGTACATTTTGAACCTCCATCTCGACTTAAAACATAAACCACCTGACCAGGATCTACTGTTCCTTAGATCAGACCCTCTTTCAGATTTGGTCATTGTAGCGGGAGCAAAAAGTCCCACACTTTTGCTCCTTCTTCTTCTGTCCCACCAGACAAAGAAAGAAAACAAACAGATGTACTTGGAAAAAGATGTGTGGAACATCAGCATCTACAATGAAGGTTGCCAATGCTTCCTCTTATTAGAAAAAGTGTGCTAAATCTCTTTGGGATTTGTTAAACAGACTTGCAGAGAAACTCCCAAAAGAAGATGGTTTTGCAGGTATTCTTCTCAGGAACAGAACTACGCTTGGGACCATAGAACATCAGTAGATAGGGACTAAGTCACCCTACCACCTCAGTGCCATGCGCCTGAGTCTGACTAGCTAAAGTGTCTCACTTGCCCTCCTACTTATATCCAGAGAGACAAGTGAATTGACACCCCAGAACACAATACTCCCGACCCTCTCAAGGATCGCGGTAACAGGACACCCCCTTTCGCTTACACACTCATCCACAATAAGAAATAACAGGTTCACAAAGGAAGTTTGAAATGTTTATTTAAATAATCGTGCTCTAGAATGCAGTATACGTGCCACAATAAGAAAACAACTGCCTAGCAAAAATACCATCCGCATAGTCAGTAAACCGTATATTATGAAAAGCCCTGTCATATTATAAGACAGATTAGCCTAACCCCTCTCCCTTCTACCGAAGCAAACTTATTATACTGCAAAGATCTCTGGGATTAGTAGCGGATTCCATACCTTAGCATACAGATAGGCGTTTCAACATCTCAGATACAGCCTTGATCATCTCTCAGAAAATATCTCTCTCTCTCTCTGTTACATTACTGTGCATACCTAAATGACAAGGTGTACATGCTCATAAACAACAGCTGCATTCTTATGTTGTGTATAGGTACTAGTGCCTGACCAGAACAAACTAACAAGGGACATTGTTGTTTGACCTTGTTGGCTGTGTTCAAAATAAATGCCAGAAAGAACAGAATGAGAAAACAACTGCAGGTTCTGTGTGAAAATATAATGTGGCACAAAAGCAAAAGTGTTTATATAGTAGCGTGTGCAAAGCAAATGCCACCTGTGTCGGGAAAACTACAATGGGCCATGGACAGAACACATGACACCCTCCCCTTGGTCAGGAAGGTAGCACATAAAGGGATAACAGAAATCTGAATATAAACAAACTCAAAGTGATCATTAAGAATTACTGTATTTTGGGGGAGCTAACAAATGACAACTTGAAAAGGAAAATTTCCAATTAATGCGTGTCGCAGTATGTAATCAGCCATTGTAGAAGCAAAGGACTCCATAATGGGGTCCCACTTCATGAAGATGGACAGGTCTGAGGCCCAGCTCAGAAGTTACATGATCCTCAGCTTCAACCGAAGCAGACACTGTCACCGGGCAACCTACGTTGACTTCAATGATGCTTTGATCTAATATCTGCTGTGCCGATGCACAGGAACTCCCACTGGCCATTTTCTCCAAACTTGGATCCAGTAGAGGTCACAAACCCAAGAAACGGTCCTAATAATGGGCCACTAAGGGACTCATCAGCAGTTCGAGATCCAGGACACCGGGCGTCTATAGAGCCAGGCATATGTCCAGTGCCCATTGAAATGGGCACTAGATGCAGTGAAATACAGGTTGCACACAGGTGAAGTAAGCACGGCGGAAGGTTAAGCACCAATCCACATCCGATGCCTGCAGCGGAATCATCCCAAAGAGCTGAAGCATATGCACACGGTAGTTCCGGAGTGATGCCTGGTCCAGGGCGGCAGCAGAAGGAACATCCATTGTGGAATAGCAGCAACAGGACCAGAATGCCGCAAATAAGGAACAGCAATAACTGGAAGCCACCGAACACGCTGGAAAAAATAGTGTATAAAAGCCAGTATTACTCCAAAGATAGTTTGAAAAGTAGTCAGGAGGCCAGAGCCTACAAGTTTAAAAAAGTGGGCTACACCAGCAGTATCAGAGGCATTAAAAATTTGATGTATCAATTCACTGAAATGCAGGAGGAGGTTTGTGTTTAACAATGGCTGTATTTCAACAGTAGTTCTAGCCACCTGCAACTCAATGGTCTCACGGGCAGATGTGAGAGCCACCTCGTGTTGAAACAATAATGCTTTGAGTCTGCTTAGCTTGTTGAAATCTGCCTTCAAAGTTGGAATGGAAGGCCACAGTGAGCTATCTATAATTCCTTGTGGATGGGAAACAAAACGTTGTTGCAGCAACTGACTATCTGGGAAACGGACACAATACACGGGACTCCCACCCGCATACCGCAACAGTCCTGGTTATTAAGCATTAGATAGCTTCCATTAGAAAGCACTGTAACGAAGGAGAGATTTGCGGGAACTGGAGTTCCTTTTAAATAACAAGCCAAATGAGGTGCCGAAACATTACACGCACCATGAATTTTAATGTGTTGAGAAACAAGGGAGTGGCCAGCAGTGGAATCACACTCCACTCCCGTAAGAAAAACTTCTCTATCAACACGCTTACAGCGATAGGTAAAGGGCAGGGACCATAACTCATGTATGTAGCTGCTCCCAAGGGGTTCATATCTACCTATTGGAAAATGTTTCATGCAAGCTGTAAACTGAAACGTGGATATGGACAATGAAATAACTCTGTGTATTAACCACGCCGCTGAAGGCATTTCGGCGATAGTAAATGGGAGTTTTTCCATTTTCTCTAAATGTAGCATAGTTTACGCTGCATCTTTCATAGCCATTGTTTGTTGTTTGTGTGTTAGAGTGAAAGGCAGAAACAAAGCAGTACAGTGCAGGTAATGCCTAGGAACATGTCCATTTTTGAATGTTTGAAGCATTCAACTAAATTGTGTAATGGATCTGAGCTGACTTCTGACCATAAAACAATGCCGACAAATCATTCTGTACAATATCAATGACAGATGACACAATGCTATTCAAATTATAAATACGGGAGGATAACGTATTAATACTGTTGTCCACTACAGCAAGCAATTTATCTAAATTTGTCTCAAACGCATAGCAGCTTCCATTTGTGATAATTTCCAAATTTCATTGTAAGCCACATATAGAAATCTTTTAGAACGAGGGGACTCCCAGTGAGAATCAGCCTTGAGGGAGATGATCTCAGTACCTGTGAAGGAACTGTCCAAGAGGAGCTTCCGCCTGACAAGGCAGAGCTACCGTGGGCAGGGGGACCTTCCAGGGAAGACTTGAGTCTGGAGCAGAAGGCCTTCCCCTTCTTGAACATCTCAGACAGCAAGCTGCTGCTGAAGAAGCAGGGAATGTCAGTGGGTCCCACAGGACTTATTGGGAAGATGGGCTCCTGTTTTCTGAAAGTAGAGACCCCAAGCCTGGTACCACCAGGAGGTTGGTCATACCTCAGAAGTTCAGGGGTTTCCTATTGACCCTGTCACACGACATTCCCCTTGCAGGACATCTTGGGCAAAGCAAGACTTGGGACAGGCTTGTCCCTCACTTTCAATAGCCCCACATGTCCGAAGACACCAAGGAGTTTTGTCGCTCCTGTGTCACCTGCCAAGCCAGTGGTAGGTCAGGTGGCACTACCAGTGGTTGGGGATCCCTTTGAGAGGGTAGGGATAGACATTGTAGGTCCCTTACACCCTCCAACATCATCTGTACATAGTTTTATCTCAGTAGTGGGGGACTATGCCACTAGATATCCAGAGGCTATTCCCTCTAGGACCACTACAGCTCCTGTAGTGGCCAGGGCCCTCCTGGGAATCTTTTCCAGAGTTGGGTTCCCTAAGGAGGTCTTGTCAGACAGCGGTACTAACTTCATGTCTAGCTACATCACTGCTATGTGGAAAAAGTGTGGTGTTAATTATAATTTTACCACATCCTACCATCCACAGGGCAATGTGCTTGTTGAAAGGTCCAACAAGACCCTCAAAGGTATGATCATTGGACTCCCAGAAAAGCTGAGGCTAAAATGGGATGTCTTACTACCTTGCCTTCTCTTTGCTTACAGAGAGGTTCCTAAGAAGGGGGCGGGCTATAGCCCATTTGAACTTTTGTTTGGACATCCAGTTAGGGGTCCATTATGTCTAGTCAAAGAAGGATGGGAGCAACTTCTCAAGCCTCCTAAACAGGACATAGTAGACTATGTACTGGGCCTGGGTTCTTGCATGGCTGAGTATATGAAGAAGGCCAGCAAAAACCTTTAGGCCAGCCAGGAACTTCAGAAAGCTTGGCATGACCAAATGGCTATACTGGCAGTTTACCAGCCAGGACAGAAAATGTGGGTGCTGGAGCCTGTGGCCGCAACAGCTCTCCAAGACAAGTGGAGTGGCCCCCACACTATATTGGAAAAGAAAGGTGCGGTCACCTACTTAGTTGACCTAGGTA
This sequence comes from Calotriton arnoldi, assembly GCA_963921515.1. NCBI lineage: Eukaryota > Metazoa > Chordata > Amphibia > Caudata > Salamandridae > Calotriton > Calotriton arnoldi. The sequence continues at coordinate 13,369 of CAWUFW010002184.1, read as the reverse complement.
CTCTAAGAAGTCCCCACAGGTACTTCATGTGAATCACCTGAAACCTTTTGTTGACAGGGCTGACATGAGTTTGCTCATGGTCACTGATGAGAGACAGGAGGAAGAGAGTGACCCTCTCCCTGATCTCCTCTCTCAGGGCCCTGTTGATGGATCAGTTGAAGGAGTAGTCTTGGCAGACAGCCTCACTGACCAACAGCAAGTTGATTGCAGACAGGTTTTCAATCAGTTTCATGGTCTCATTTCTCAGGCACTCAGTCAAACCACCTGGTATACCCATGAAGTGGACAAAGATGACAGCTTGCCTGTGAAGAGCAAAATTTACAGACAGCCTGACCATGTCAGAGATTGCATCAGGACAGAGGTCCAAAAGATGCTGGAGTTGGGGTCATTGAGCCTTCAGATAGCCCTTGGGCTAGTCCTGTAGTCCTTGTAACAAAACCTCACACTCAGGATGGTACGAGAGAGATGAGTTTTGTGTTGACTATAGAGGCCTCAATGCAGTCACTAGGACTGATGCCCATCCAATTCCAAGGGCAGATGAACCGATTGATATGTTGGCCTCTGCCAAATATCTCAGTACATTTGACCTGACTGCTGCTTATTGGCAAATCAGATTCAATGAGGATGCCAAACCAAAAACAGCATTTTCAGCCCCCAGTGGGCATTATCAATTTATTGTGATGCCTTTTGCTTTATAAAATACACCTGCCACATTTTAGAGGCTGGTGAATAAAGTCTTAACAGGTCTAGAAGCCTAGAGTGCAGCATATCTAGATGATATAGCTGTCTTTAGCTCCACCTGGGAGCATCACCTGGTCCACCTCAGAAATGTACATGAGGCCCTGCAGAAGGCAGGTCTCACTATTAAGGCCACAAAGTGCCAGATAGGGCAGAGTAAGGTTGTGTACTTGGGCCACCTTGTAGGTGGAGGCCAAGTTCAACCATTGGAAAGCAAAATTCAGACCATCATGGAATAGATTGCTCCCACTATCCAGACTCAGGTCAGAGCTTTCTTGGGCCTGACTGGGTACTACAAGAAGTTTTTTAAGGGCTATGGATCCATAGTGACACCCCTTAATGATCTCTCCTCCAAAAGGATGCCTAAGAAAGTTCAGTGGACAGTTAGCTGTTAGAAGGCATTTGATGACCTGAAGCAAGACATGTGCTCTGCTCCAACTCTGCAAAGTCCTGACTACTCCAAACCATTCATTGTCCAGACAGATGCTTCTGAGATAGGGATAGGTGCAGTATTATCACAGCTTAATGCAGAGGGCCAGTATCAACCAGTAGCTTTTATAAGCAGAAGGTTCTCCCTAGAGAGAAGCGTTGGTCAGCTATTGAGAGGGAGCCCTTTGCTGTGGTCTGGACCTGGAAGAAGTTAAGGCAATACCTGTTTGGCACTCACTTCATTGTTCAGACAGACCATAAGCATCTCTTATGGCTTAAACAGCTGAAGGAAAAAAAAAACTTTTGAGGTGGTCCATTTCCCTACAGGGAATGGACTTTTCAGTGGAACATAGATCTGGGAGTAACCATGCCAACGCAGATGGACTCTCCAGATATTTCCACTTAGAAAATGAAGACTCAACGGGGCAAGGTTAGTCTCATGTCCTTACATTTGGGGGGGGAGATGTATAGGAAAGTAAGATCTGCTTTCATGGTGACCCCCACTTTTTGCCTGGTGTCAGTGTGTTTCGACTATAGTCTGCTGGGATCCTGCTAATCAGGGCCCCAGCAACTGTGCTGTCTCCCCTAAATTGGCTCTGGTTAGTACTTTGGTACATCCACAATTGGCTACTAGTTTACCCTTATAAGTCCCTAGTATATGGTACTAAGGAACTCAGGGCATAGGTACATCAGGGATCTCACTTGGGCTGCAGCTTGTATTGTGCCACCCATGGGAGTCCACTTAAACTCTGACTACAGGCCTGTCATTGCAGCCTGTGTGAGATGGTGCTTGCACCTCTCACAACAGATATAAGTTTCCTTATATCTGAGGTCACTGCACTTAAAGCCTACAAGTCGTCAGGGTGCTTGGTTACAAGTATGAGGGCTCCCCTGCATGAGCAGTACAATCTCCCTTGGAGTGAAAGAGTCACTCACCTGCATCTGCAGGCACCACAACGAAGCTGACCGGTCTGCTGCTCCTGTCGTCCTACGGAGTTCCCGAGGCCCAGCAACACAAGTGGTGGTTCTGCAGCTCCCTAGAGGCCTGATCTGTCTTCTCTGCAATTTTGAGGACAGTATCCCTCGTCAGAGCTACTGGGACTAAACCTGTGTGCACAGTGTCGACTTGCCGTAGCCAAGGCTTGTTGTCTCTGCACTCCAGAGATCTTCGGGCTACAAGAAGCTCCAACCTTCTGCACCCGATCCCTCGAAGATCAGCATCCTCATTGCATCTTACCCACCTCCATCTTTGGTGAGCTGCCTGAGGTCCTCTTGCGACTCCTGTGCCTTCGGTCTGTGGGTTCTCTTGAGGGTCTTCCTTTGCTTCAGTGGGTTCTCCTGCACTTGGTGAGTCCCTTGGACCTTGCTGGTCCCAATGGTTGCAACCTTTCGCTTTCCATGCCAGTTGCAGCTACCAAGGCTTGTTGGTGCTCCCGCCGGACACGGATGACCTGGACACTGACACCCGATGTGGGACAGCTCGTGCACAGCTCTTGGTGTTTCTGTTTATTACCTGGTCCTCACAGCTGCAGCGACAAGGTCACCATCTTCACTCTTGAATCTCCCAACATGGGTGGGCATTGTGCTTCTGTGCCTCCTGGTCACTTCCGAGTGGCATAGACTCTGTCCCCTCTGCTTGCAGGTACTCCTCTTCAAGAATCCAGTCTTGGATTCCACTGGACTTTAATTATTGACTTCCATTGGGCACGCAGCTGTGTTTCCACTCTGCACACATCCTCCGTTGGGTTCCTTTGTACTTACCTTGGGTGGCTCCTTGTGCCCCCAGCTCCTCTGAGTCTTCTGGTCCAAGTCCTGTTCTCCTTTGCAGTTCACATTCCACTTTCTTAGTATATGGTTTGGTCTCCCCCTGGAGACCAGTGTATATTTGTGCTACTTACCTGATTATTTTGAAGTATTCTTATGTGTATTGTTGATATCTCCGGGTAGGAGATATGCCAATGTGTTAGTGATTGTGTTGCAATATAAATAGACTTATTTTTATAAACAGAGGGGCATATTACTAAGGGCCTTATCGCCGCTTTAGCAGCACTTTTTGCCGCTAAAGTGGCGATTTTTTTCCCTCCCTATTAGCAAGCTGTCGCTAACAGCTGTTAGCGACAGCTTTTAGGCGATAGCGACCGGGTTGGGTGCCACTTTGCATGCCAGCAATATTTATCGCTAATGACATGCAAAGTAGGCGTTCCCAACCTGGCAGCGACTGGAAATAGTCGCTAACATCGCTATCGCCTATTAGGGAGGCCAGCAAGGCGATAAAGAAACCAGCGCTAAACACTATTAGCGCTTGTTTTTTTACACCTGGTCCAAACCTGACTTAGCCATGTAATCCAATGGGAGGTGGATTACATGGCTAAATCCCCTTGCCCTATCAGCAAGCTTATCGCCGGTCACAGTGTGATTATCGCTGGATTTCCAGCGATAATCGCACTGTTTTCCAGCGACAGCAGGGGTTTCTATCGCATTGGAGATAAGCGTTGCTGATAGCATGCTATCTCCGCGATAGAAACCGGCGATAGCCGGCGATAATTATCCTAGCGCTAAGTGCGCTTAGCGATAATTATCGCCGGTTATTGCTAATAGGCCCCACTGTGTGGTTCTTTTTCACTTAATCTACACTGTCAATTAAATTTGGTAAAACAAGCTTCTTGACACTCCTTCAAGATGACCCTGAAGGCTGCTCTCCACAGCTACCACTTTGAGAGCTTTCTATGGTTATCAAAGACCATTAAAATCATCATAAGGGTTGCCTGGATTAGTGCAAGGTGCATCACTCCTGAGAGTGTACACCATATACTAAGCCAGCCTCCTACAACCACCAACACCAGTTTTCCATTGAAATGAAATGAAATACATTTGTTAAGCGCATGGCTACCCGAAGGCATCCCAGCGCTGATAACGGAAGTAGTGGAGAACCAACCGGACTAGAGGAAAAGCCAGGTTTTTAACAGTTTACGAAAGGCAAGATGGTTGGGTTCCTTGCGCAGATGAAGAGGGAGAGAATTCCAGAGCTTAGCGGCATTGTAAGAGAACAGACGACCCCCACTTCTAGCTTTCATAATCCTAGGAACTGCGGCAAGATGTAGGTCGTCCGAGCGTTGGCGTCTGTTAGCACGGTAGGGCCGAACAATAGAATGATTGATGGAAGGGCCCTTTTCGGCTAACGTCTTGTGAACAATACACATAGCCTTGAAATTGACTCTCTCCCTGATGGGGAGCCAGTGGAGAGATTTCAGAGCAGGTTTTGCAGATTGGCATTTCGGGATATCCAGAAGAATTCTGGCTGCCCAATTTTGTACCGTCTGGAGTTTTGAGAGGGTCACGCATGGAGCCCCTGAATAAAGGGCATTCCCGTAGTCCAGACGCGATAGAATAAGTGCCTGGACCATGAGTTTCCTTGCCTGGAAGGGGAGGAGAGGGAGGACTTTACGAAGCATCTTTAAGATGCCATAGCAAGAGGCCGCCACATTACGTGCCTGGACCTTGAAAGTTAGATCTTGATCCAGCCAAATATCCAGGCTTTTCATCTGGGTCCTGGGGGCCGGAACAGGGCCCAGAACGGCCGGCCACATTGTATTGTGATCAAAGGGGGACGAGTTCCCCAAAATCATCATCTCAGTTTTTTCTCCATTTAATTTCAGAAAGGAATTATTCATCCATTTGGCTACCTCTTCCAAGCAAGGACGGAGGCTGGGAGAGGAGTTATCAGCTTGGTTAAGTCCCACTACGAGTTGCGTGTCGTCTGCATAGGTCACTATGTGTACCCCAAAAGGCAGCACAATCTCCGCTAATGGGCTCATATAAATGTTAAATAGGGTGGGACTTAAGGATGATCCCTGGGGAACTCCGCAGCAGAGAGGCACCTGTTTTGAGGCCACATCGGCGTCGAAGCCCTGGAAGGATCTATCATCCAGGAAGGATTGCAGCCATGCCAGAGCGACCCTGGTCACCCCCAGTCTTATAAGTCTATGGACCAAGATTTGGTGGTTGACCGTGTCAAAGGCTGCACTGAGGTCCAGGAGGATGACCACAGTAGTACCTCCGGCGTCCAGGATTTTTTTAGACTCTTCGACTACTGATAGCAGGGCCGTTTCTGTTCCTTGGAGTGGTCGGAAGCCAGTCTGTGACAGGTGGAGGAGTTTATGAGTCTCTAGGAAGGCAGACAGCACTGAATTAACATATTGTTCTGCTATTTTGCTGATCCCTGGGAGAAGTGAGATGGGACGATAATTTCCTAGGGAGTCAGGGTCAAGGCTGGTCTTTTTTACGAGTGCCTTCACCATCGCTTTCTTCCATGGAGGGGGAACCACTCCGGAAGCAAGTGAAGCGTTGATCAACTCCAATTAAACTTCTCCCACCAGGGCACAAGTCCTAAAAGAAGTGGGACACTAACCAAGTATGTAAGTGACATCACAGCGCCTGACATCACAACCTATGACCTCACAGGAAGTGATATCATGAAAAATCACATCTGATACTAAGGGGAGAGGATGTGTTCTAATGGCTAAAGCGGTCAACCTCGAAGGTGGGGAACCGGGTTCGAATCTCGACAGGGACGCTCAACATCCTGTGATTCTGGGAAAATCACTTAATCTCCCCCATGCCTACCAAAAATGAATGTGTCTGTAGCGTAATCAGTGCTCATGTAAAGCACTCTGATACCTTTGGGTCGAGTTCGTGCTGTATAAAACTCTTTAAAAAAAAAAAAAAGGCCTCACATATGTTAAGCAGGTCTATCATGAGTACATTTGAGCGCATTACAATATTTAACAAATTGCATTTTGTGTTGCAGTTGTGCCAAAAAAGTGGCGCAACCCCGGAGCAAGACCTAGGCCTCTACATATACATTTACTTAATAAAACTCTGCGACAACGTGGCAATATATGTTCTGCTTAATTGGTTGCAAAGTTTGCATTTTAAAATATCTTATTGGGTTAAGGCACCTGCTTCATAGATCTTTATGTACCCAGTAAATCTCAGGAAATAATAATAATGGTAAGATAACTCTGGAGGTTAATGCACTTGCTGGAGAGACAGGTGTTTTGTCTAGTCCCAGTACTGAAATAAAGTAGCATAGAGGGTTAATAAGTCTCCCCCAAAGCACATCATGTGACACACAGATGACAGATTTTTATTTTATGTAGATGGGTAAGTAGGTTATTGCTTTTAACATAGAGATCCTTTAGTTACCTACAGTTCATTAATTGTAATCCTTCTCATATAGCACAGCGAATTATGAAGGAAAGGACATGTGACTCCTACACCTTGTAACCCTAACTATCTTATGTAACACATCCTGTAAATTGATTTACACACATATGATTTATTGTCAATGTATAATGTGTATGTGTGATGTAAAGCGCTCCAACGCCCTGGATTGGGTTGAGTAGTGCTATTAATGAAATAAGACAAACTAGTGGTATTTAAATTGTTATTTGTGTAAATATTAGGACAGACCAACACATCTGGCACACTGTAACCCAAGATGTGTGCTTAGACTATGTTTGATGCTAATTTGAGGTTCAACTGCTCCAAATAAACATTTCAACAAAACATTAGCCTTTGACTGGCTGAATTGCGCAGTGTGAAACAGTCAAATAAGGTAGGGTCGGCTGAGGAGGGGCAGGATGCAGACAGTAATCAACAAACTATCTCAAGACTTTCCCTTTGTCCTGGAAGCGCAAACTGCAGGAAGCCGTGGCAGTGAGGGCGAGGTGAGAATAAATTCCTGGAAGTTTGCAGCACAACAAAAGTGAAGGTCACAGGTCAAGTGCAGGGCCATTAGCACGTCAAACCACTAGTGCTTTGACGTGCCAATGGCCCTGCGACTGACAGAAGAGAGAGGGGAAATTCTTTTGTCCCCTCGTCCTCCCTACCCTTGTCCATCCACTACAAAATCTGGGGGGGATATATCCCCCGCGTCCCCCACACTTCCTTCGCCCATGCTGCTTAAATCTGAGAAGTGCATTAAATCGGGCTCACCCCAAAACCTAGTACCCCCACACATCCTACTACAGGGTGGGGATGCCACTCTGACCATCTCCACAGAGTTGTTAACACTATCTCTCACTCAAAGGAGAGTTCCAAAAGCATGGAAGCATGCTATAGTCTGACCCCTACTAAAAAAAACACACCTAAACCCAACAGCCCTAGGGAATTATCGCCCCATCTCACTCCTACCCATTCTAGGAAAAATTGCAGAAAAACATGTCAACCAGGCGTTGTCCCAATTCCTAGAGGAGAACGAGGTGCTACACCAGACCCAAATGGGGTTCATACCACTGCACAGCACTGAGTCAGCTTTGCTGTTGGTAACGGAGGAACTCAATGGAATCCTCGATCAGGGGGGTACTGCTGAAATCCTGCTGCTCGACCTTGGTGCAGTTTTCGACACGGTGGATCACAAAACACTGATTCACAGGCTGGAGAAAGCAGGGATCCAAGACAGCGCCCTAAGCTGGATAGTGTCATTCCTAAAAGACAGATCCTTCCAGATAACGGAATGCGGACATTATTCAGATCCTTTAGAGCTCCAACCTCAGACCCACACTATTTAATCCCTACCTTTGGCTGAGATTGTCCAGGAATTCGGGCTATCAATCATGTCCTATGCTGATGATACCCAACTGGTAGTCTCAGTGGCAGAGGGTCCTAAATCAAACTATAACCAAGTTGTTCCTTGTATGGAAAAAGTAGCAAAATGGATGTCTGGTTGTAGGTTAAAACTGAATGGCGACAAAACGGAACTCATGTTCCTCGGAAATAATTCCCCAGCACGGGTCACCATTGACTGGCCAAAAGAACTGGGATGTCCTCCCATCCACAAAAACTCCATAAAGAATCTGGGAATGTGGCTGGATCACAATCTCTCCATGGAAACACAAGCTAGGAAATTGGCTGCCACTTGTTTTGGAATACTATGTATGCTTCGTAAGATTCTAGGTCTTATTCCCGAGCAGACCCGGAGAATAGTTATACAGACCCTGGTGGTCTAACAACTGGATTACGGGAATTCCCTTTTTTTGGGGTCACCCAAATACGTAGTGAACAGACTACAGGTGGTACAAAACACAGCAGCCAGGTTACTTAGAAGTATACCCTGGCATGAATCAGCGAAAGGGGCACTGAGGCTACTTTACTGGCTGCCGATCCAGGCCAGGGTCAAATTTAAATCACTATGTATAGCGCATAAAGCCATAATTTGCAAGGGCCCAGCCCCTCTCAGAGCACTCACCACCCCATATGCGCCCGAAAGATCTCTAAGATCCTCCTCAGATCGTCTCATCAAGACCACAAGGATAAAGTGATCCAGATGGGGAGGAAGATCATTTTCGCACCGAGTGCCAAAGCTTTCATGGCCAAAGAACTGAGACTGCTCACGGATGAAATAAGTTTCAGGAAAAAATTGAAGACATGGTTGTTCCCTGGATAACGCCCCGCTTCACCTGTCATCGTCCGCTCCTCAGCGCTGGGAAGCCCCTGGGCAGCTATGCGCTCTATAAAACCCCCAAAAATAAACATAAACTTTCTGAGGTGAATCCAACCTCCGAGACAGGAACTAAGAAGGAGTGCTAAAGTGCAACCCCACCCACCCTCTGAGTGCCATAACAGGGCTGGTATTCTCAGCATCCTCCTGTTTTGTTTGCTCTCTATCTGGGAGGAGCAAAGCAAACACAAGGAGATGATGGACGGAGCGCTTAAACTTTTCAGACACTCACCCCCAGTCACAGATCTGGGTTGAATCCATCATCGTTCTTTAGCTCACTTCGCCACCCCAGTTCAGACACAGCTATATGCAAATCAGTCTTGACCCTGTGCCTCATGGGAGCAGTCCAGCCCGAACTGCCAAGCCATGTCTTCCCTGGACCGGAAACAAGCATCCTGGGACCGGTTTCGGGCTAACAGCCCTCATCAGCCAGGCTAGCTTGAATCCAGTGGCAAAGTGAGCAAGGGACCCACGTCTGGGCATACCCTGCCAACTTAGGGTGAACAAAGCAAACACAAGGAGATGATGGACGGAGCGCTGAAACTTTTCAGACACACCCCCAGTCACAGATCTGGGTTGCAACCATCATCGTTCTTTAGCTCACTTCGCCACCCCAGTTCAGACACAGCTATATGCAAATCAGTCTTGACCCTGTGCCTCATGGGAACAGTCCAGCCCGAACTGCCAAGCCATGTCTTCCCTGGACCGGAAACAAGCATCCTGGGACCGGTTTCGGGCTAACAGCCCTCATCAGCCAGGCTAGCTTGAATCCAGTGGCAAAGTGAGCAAGGGACCCACGTCTGGGCATACCCTGCCAACTTAGGGCGAACAAAGCAAACACAAGGAGATGATGGACGGAGCGCTGAAACTTTTCAGACACTCACCCCCAGTCACAGATCTGGGTTGAATCCATCGTTCTTTAGCTCACTTCGCCACCCCAGTTCAGACACAGCTATATGCAAATCAGTCTTGACCCTGTGCCTCATGGGAACAGTCCAGCCCGAACTGCCAAGCCATGTCTTCCCTGGACCGGAAACAAGCATCCTGGGACCGGTTTCGGGCTAACAGCCCTCATTAGCCAGGCTAGCTTGAATCCAGTGGCAAAGTGAGCAAGGGACCCACGTCTGGGCATACCCTGCCAACTTAGGGCGAACAAAGCAAACACAAGAAGATGATGGACGGAGCGCTGAAACTTTTCAGACACTCACCCCCAGTCACAGATCTGGGTTGAATCCATCATCGTTCTTTAGCTCACTTCGCCACCCCAGTTCAGACACAGCTATATGCAAATCAGTCTTGACCCTGTGCCTCATGGGAACAGTGCAGCCCGAACTGCCAAGCCATGTCTTCCCTGGACCGGAAACAAGCATCCTGGGACCGGTTTCGGGCTAACAGCCCTCATCAGCCAGGCTAGCTTGAATCCAGTGGCAAAGTGAGCAAGGGACCCACGTCTGGGCATACCCTGCCAACTTAGGGCGAACAAAGCAAACACAAGGAGATGATGGAAGGAACGCTGAAACTTTTCAGACACTCACCCCCAGTCACAGATCTGGGTTGAATCCATCATCGTTCTTTAGCTCACTTCGCCACCCCAGTTCAGACACAGCTATATGCAAATCAGTCTTGACCCTGTGCCTCATGGGAACAGTCCAGCCCGAACTGCCAAGCCATGTCTTCCCTGGACCGGAAACAAGCATCCTGGGACCGGTTTTGGGCTAACAGCCCTCATCAGCCAGGCTAGCTTGAATCCAATGGCAAAGTGAGCAAGGGACCCACGTCTGGGCATACCCTGCCAACTTAGGGCGAACAAAGCAAACACAAGGAGATGATGGACGGAGCGCTGAAACTTTTCAGACATTCACCCCCAAGTCACAGATCTGGGTTGAATCCATCATCGTTCTTTAGCTCACTTCGCCACCCCAGTTCAGACACAGCTATATGCAAATCAGTCTTGATCCTGTGCCTCATGGGAACAGTCCAGCCCGAACTGCCAAGCCATGTCTTCCCAAAACCGGAAACAAGCATCCGGGGACCGGTTTCGGGCTAACAGCCCTCATCAGCCAGGCTAGCTTGAATCCAGTGGCAAAGTGAGCAAGGGACCCACGTCTGGGCGTACCCTGCCAACTTAGGGCGAACAAAGCAAACACAAGGAGATGATGGACGGAGTGCTGAAACTTTTCAGACACTCACCCCCAGTCACAGATCTGGGTTGAATCCATCATCGTTCTTTAGCTCACTTCGCCACCCCAGTTCAGACACAGCTATATCCAGGTGGATTTCTTATCAGACACCTTGTTTAATTTGGTGAGATCAGTGAACTTAGCTGGGGGTGCCTCCATTGCAGCTCGATGCAACTTCTACCTTAAAACTGGAACACAGATACAACCCAGAGGGCTACAGCATTGATGATGACTTTTGAAGTGTCATGTTATTTGGCACCGAATTGGAAGACAAACTTCACACTTGAAAGAGTGAAAACACCTCTTCATCATTCAGGTGCCAATCATCCAAGTTGACCTATTAAGTAAGTAAGTAATTTTATTGTATAAGTTAATTAAAACCTTTACAAAATCGCTCAACGGCGAAAGATCATCAAAATAAAAACCGCAGTTACATCATTTTTAGAGTCCAACAATAAAAAGAGCTGTGGTACAGTTTATGTTGACTACACAGCATATTCCGTTCAGCTGGCTTATGCCGTGCTCCGATGGAGTAACAGTTTGTCCGATATGCTTTGAGCAGTCCTTAATTTCCTCTTACGACAGTCTCGTAAGGACCCTGTGACAAATGTACGTCAGTAGAAGGTGCCTTTGGGTTGCGTATGTTTTAAAATAAACTATTTTATAAAAGGATATTGACGTCATATAGCAGCCCCGTTGTTAGATTTTATAATAAGGATGCTGCAGATCCATAAAGTGTCAAATGCCCAATATTTAACAAGAAGTTATTATGATGTATTAAAAGGAAGGCTTTTTGCATCGTGTGTATCCTGACAAAGAGTGCCAGTTCCGGGAAGTGGTGAGCCTGCGTTCAAAAGCTGGTTATTGTGCACCGGATCTCTTCATTTTTTCCTCTACCATCCCCATGAATTCTACGAACCGGCACGCCAGCTGTACATCTCCTCCTCCAAGGCAAGCCTTCACTGCTTGTCTGCAGGATCTTATCCGCCTGGTGTTGAAGATTGTTTTCAGAAGAAGTCGACGTGCAGGATCCAGTTCTCGACAGGCGCATAATAGATGCATGATGCTCTCTTCTGCTTTCCCGCAAAGACGGCACTTAGTTATTTCCGAAGATCGCTTCCATGGTGGAAGGTGCGGCAGGATAGGAAGGATACCCATTCGGGACCGAATATATTTCTCTTTTGTTTTCCTGTTGAAGCCAGCGCCTAAATAATTTTGCGGGAAGGGTCTTGTGTAGCTCTGCAGCATGCACCATCCGTGGGCCCTTCCCCTGAGCGATTCTTTGTCCTCTACTACTGACAGCCTTTTCACTGTCTTATTTACCAAAGACTTAAAGCTGTTTTGCGCTCCCGAAGGTGCCCAGAGCTCCTTCAGGCCTAGGCAGTTTATAGATGCTGTCAGGTAGTCCCTTGCTTGTGTTTATCTCTTTCCATAGGTCGAAATTCAAAGAGCTTTGTTCGGACCTTCTGATCCTATGCCAACATTTCACGTAGGCGCCATTTCGAGATATTTTTTGAGATTGTAGACTAAACTCCAGCCTGATTTGGGCGGGAGAGACTTAATTTGGGAGGCTGAAGATTATTCTTAATGATCTCGACAGGGTACGGTCCAGAGTGTCCCCATCTCTTCCCCTGAGGCACTCGCTCCCGTAGGTGATAGCTGGGATTAGCTTTGCTTGTAAAACCTGTAGTAGTGGGTTGAAGCTTGGTCCGGCGGTTTTAGGTTTAGGAGATTTTAAAGCTACCGCTATTGAGTTGCCTCTCCGTTTTATGGCTTCTTTTTGTAGTTTAAAGGTACCCTTGTCGTCAGTTATCACCCCTAGATACTTGTATTCGGCCACAACTTCCATGGGTGCACCTGCCAGGTACCAGTGAAACCCGGATGTGTTCTTTTTCGGGTTGAAACGCATAACCTTCGACTTCTCTAAGTTGATAGTTAGACCGTTAGATGCTGCATGACTGATAGTTGTGTTTAGCAGGTGCTGAAGCCCAATTGGAGTTCGGCTGATCAACACGACGTCGTCGGCGTACAGTAGGTTAGAAAGTGACAGCCCCCCTAACCTGGGCCCGTGTGAGGTGCTGATGTTTAATTCCGAAGAAAGGTCTGCCATAAACAAGTTAAAAAGCATAGGGGCCAGCACGCACCCCTGTTTCAATCCCCTCATTGTTGGTATTTTCCTTGACAGGAATTCGCCGGTTCCTAGCTTTACTTGAACCCACGTGTTGGTGTGTAGGAGAATTATCTGCTTTAATAGCGCTGCTGCAATTTTAATCTTCTCTAGTTTGGCCCATAATTTGTTCTTGTCAATACTGTCAAATGCGGCGGAATAATCAATGAAACAAAGAAAGAGGGGGAGTTTTGCTGCTTTGACGCCGTCCATCAGTAGCGTTAGGGCGAGTAGATTTGTAATGGTCCCTGTGCCTTTACAGAAGCCTGTCTGGTTAATAGGGATGAGCGATTTTTCATTTGCCCATGCTGTTAATTCATCCAGAAGGAGACCGGCATAGAATTTCGCCTCGAC